>JANXJC010000008.1:11421136-11448734 GCA_027564655.1 Leptodon cayanensis
ACCATGGTCTAGTGGGCACGGATGATGGTTGGACTTGATGATCTTGAAGGTCTTTTCCAACCTGAATGATTCTATGACTTCTATGACTTCTATTACAATCTTCTTGATTTTAGTTACATTTAAAAAAGTGGAGCTACCAGAAATGTTACTCGAATGAATTTAAGAAACCTATGATAATAAACTCCTATAATATTCAAAGCGTACTTATCAAAGAACTAGATGAAGTTGAAATACTGGTCTAAACATTATATTTTACATTTGCTTTCAACTTCTAAATTTAGGCACTCTGTAGTCCAGTGGAGACTTATCTGCTCCTTTACAGGACTGAAAACTATTGTAAATATGGTACAAGATGTCCAAGATCCCTTCCCTTATATAAATTCAGATACACCATATTTACCAGTGGAATTCCATGGAAAACAAATTCATAATGAAGTTTTATATACACTGTTAATCTTCGAATTCCTTAATGGTATAATGAACTTTGAGGGTTTTCAATAGCTAATTTTTTGTTGCAGAATTATCATTTTGTTACAGATCGTTAATTGTTGTACACTGTAACCAGTTTCTGGTGTTGTAGCCATTTTTTTCTAAAATCTATCCTGTTACTTAATTCCTTTTATTATAAAGAAATCTTATGAAGATTAAATATTTTCTTTCTCATTTTCAAATCACTGCTTCTTTTTTTCTTCACCTGTAAATAAGGAGTAACTTCAAATCTTTGTTTATATATTGCCTTGAAAATGTTTATAGGTTTTCACATGCCTCTCCTGGGCATATTCGCTGTGTACAAACACAGTCAGTCCCTTTTTCAAAGATTATCTTATTGCATAATCGAGCACTAATAGTTCAATAAAGGAGCTGGAGTCTACTGTATGAAGCTCAATTATATTCTTCAAAGATAAGTCTGGGGATAACCTTGTTTAACATTTCCATTTATGGCCTTAGCACAGAAAACAGAAATGTGCTGATAAAAACCTCTGATGACAAAAAGTCATAGAAAGAGTTTGTCAATAAAAAGGAGGGTTGGGATAAAATATGGAAAAAGTTACTTACTTTGAAGGCTGAAATAATTGAGGTAGAAAGAAATTCAACAATACAAAATTCAAGGCCAATATCTGTAGTTAAAAACTTTTGCTGTAAAAATGGACTTGGATATACTCCACAGTTAGAGGATGATTTTGAAATGCCATTATGATACAGCCATGGAAAAGATAAAACAAAACAAACAAACAAAAAAATCAAGAAAGTTAGGTATTTCAGAATAAGATAGGAAAATATTATTAATGTTGTGCAAAGTCACTTGAAATATGATACAGCGTAGACAGGCATGCTCAAGATTAACTGTGGAGCTCGTGTAAAGAAGGGCAATTTGTATGATCAGAGGTACGCAAAACCTGTCTTATTAATGAATCAGAGAACTTGAGTGGTTTCACTTACAATTTAAATGCTGAGGGAACGGCTGCTGTTCATAAATGTATTGGAGAAATCAAAGGAGTAAACACTTTGGAGGAAAAGTAACTATTTACACTAAAATATTTTGCTATTGCAACACTAAATCACTGTAAGCCACAGATATATTTAGACTGGGGAATAGAAGCATGTTCTTACTACTGGAACAATCTAGCGTCGTATCTGTTTTCCAATAGGAGCAGAAGGAGCAAAAAAAACCCTGAAAGGGATATGAGGGGTGTGTGGGGGGTGTATTCAGATTTTCTACTACAGGTACTCTTGTTAGATGTCAGGAAGATGCAAGATGCAGCATCTTTAGGTAATAGCTAATTTGAACTGCCCATCGCTCTCCTGATATTAGAAAAGAAAGTAACACCAAAGTCCATCTTACTGCAGCAGGCAGCTGGAAGAAAAACAGCTTTATCTATTTTTACATTTATGAAAGGGAATTTGTTGTGGTTTTGCCATTTGTATGAAAGTGGATGTAATGGCCTATCTGGTACATTCCTGGCTTGCAGATATATTTGTTTCTTTTCATCTCATTGCTTCTTGTTTTCCACAGGTGTTCTAAAAATTGCATTCCAGCCTTACACCTGTAGGATTTTGAGGGGGCACTCAGCTACTCAGGTTATTAAATTTTTTGTTTTCACATATGAAAAACACACACTGAATTTTATGCTAAAATTCTGTAGGACTTTTATCATCACCTGTAGTATTCTCTGGAGTAGCTAGTTTTCATGTGACTGGCCTTTATATTTCTTTTAAAAATAGTTTAATATCTACTATCAGTGTATTTTGGTTATGTTTTTGGTTTTCTAATGTTTCAAGTACAGATGAGGGGAAAAGTTTTTTCTGTGCCCTAGATAACAGTTTTGTTCATTGGAATTCAGCACTCGCACTGAAAGGCTACTGACAAACAAATCCATTTTAAGTGTCCACTGCTACTAAAAAACATACTTCCCTTGAAAGAAAATGAGAAAGAACATCTGTTCTCTATATTTTGAAATGAACTCATGTACAAAGACTTCTTAACTAAACTGGGAATGCGTGTTTGTTTTAGTTGCGTTATTGCAGTTGACTGAGCTCCAACCCTCTCAATCTTCACTGAGGTCCTCAGCCTAGATAATCTACTTGCTTGAAGCAAAATCTAATATTTACAGTAAAAGGGGATTGAGGATTAGATGATAGCACAAGGAGTAGAGTACTAAATAAACTACTGCTTGGCAGAACATTTATTGAAGTACATTTCCAAATGGTTTATAACACAGATGCTCACTGTTCCATGCCTACTGTTATAACTGGTTTCTTCTTCATATTTTTCCCTCAAAGCCTTACTGTCACCCCAACAGAAATATTTTTTTTCTTAATATTTACACCTTGCTGCTTTTTTCATCCAAAGACTCAAAAACTTTTGTCTGTCTGCACTGTCAGTATTTGCACTGAAGTATTTTTACCATATAAAATGCACATGGGAAATGTTGAGAGTTTTCATGTTGGGGTTTTTTTTTTGGTTGGTTTTGGGTTTTTTATGTCAGATGTCTATTTCTGCACATGTTCAGTGGCCATTGACCATTCCAGAAAGCAGCTACTGAACATATGTAGAAAAACTGCATGTTCACAGTTGGTTAAACAACAGATAGCCAGTTACTGATGCACCATCTGTGCATTACAAGTGGTGAATCTCTTTGAGCCTGAAGAGGTTGATAGTGAAGATTATGCCTATGGTCTCTAAAGTCCCTAACCACATCAAAGAACTTCAATAATAGCCCCATGTGCAGGTTTTGGCTAGGATAGAGTTAATTTTCTTCATAGTAGCTTGTATGGGGTTATGTTTTGTGCTGAAAACAGTATTGGTAATACAGGGATGCTTTAGCTGTTGCTGAGCAGGGCTCATCCAGAGCCAAGGCTTTTTCTGCTTCTCACCCCACCCCGCCAGCAAGCAGGCTGGGGGGGCACAAGGAGTTGGGAGGGGACACAGCTGGGACAGCTGACCCCAGCTGACCAGAGGGACATCCCAGACCATGTGACGTCATGCTCAGCATATACAGCTGCGGGAAGAAGAAGGAAGGAGGAGACATTTGGAGTGATGGCATTTGTCTTCCCAAGTCACCGTTAGGCGTGATGGAGCCCTGCTGTCCTGGGAATGGCTGAACACCTGCCTGTCCATGGGAAGTGGGGAATGAATTCCTTGCTTTGGTTTGCTTGCATGCACAGCTTTTGCTTTCCATGTTAAACTGTCTTTCTCACTTTTACTCTTCTGACTGTCTCCCCTATCCTACCGCATAGGGTGGGGGTGAGTGAGCGGCTGTGTGGTGCTTAGTTACTGGCTGGGGTTCAATCGCAACACCCCATCTACCCTGCCTTTGTTTCTAGGTAGAGTAAAACTCTGGCCACCAATCTTACTTCCAGAATTCCAGTTGAATGTTCAAAATCCCAGCTATATCAAGTTCTCTGCATCAGCACTTACTCCTCAAAGCAGGCCAGTAGCTCATGAAATATGCTAGAGCTCCACTATTGTGAATTTTTTAGAAAGAATCACGCCTTATACTGCTCAAAAGAAAAAAAAATATTGCAAAATAAATTATATTTGTATATGGTTTCTGCCTATAGGCTGAGTTCAAGGCCATTACTGAAATTGGATGGAGATAATTAACTCATGTAATGTTAAGAGAATGTCAGATTTTGGCAAGAAATGAAGGGTATATGGAAGAGATGTGTCATAGTGAGACTAATAATGAAAATAAAGAAAAACAAAAGCTATTCTAGCTGAGATGAAGGAAACTAGGGAAGGGAATTGGAAAAAAATATTGTGACACAGTTTGCTTTATGCAGTGGCAGCAATTTAAGGCAGTGAAAATACTTTAAAATGTTAGCAATTGCTATTATCTCTATGCTAAAGAAAGATCATGGAAACAGGAAGTACAGGAGTGATCCAAAGTTCATAAAGGTCAATGGAAAGATTCTCTATTATTCAGGTGGGTTAACATCTACGTTTCCATAGTCTAAGGCTCTGATGACACTGTGATCTACTGAAAAGCCTGCAGTGGGAAACAGAGCAGAAGATGTCCGATTCCATATTTCAATTTATTTTATTAAACCTTTGTCTGATAAAGCTTTGTTTACTGATCTCAAAATCTCTTTATGACTCTTCATAAGTGATTTTAGTCCAGATCTTGCAAGGAAAAACACAAGAGTGCAAGGAAACACAAAAATCCTTTGAAGGATCAGGGACTTGCAGAACAAAGTGTCAGGATAACGTTGCCATAACTGAAGATGTAATGGTAGAAAGAAAAGTTTAAAATTGTAAAACTGGAAAAATTGGAGGTCACTGAATTTAAATATAATAAAAGCATTAAAATCTCAGTTTGATTAATTGAAGTTTTCTAGGTCTTTTTTTTAAAGATGTGATAGCAAATACATGTAATATCTAACATACACCTGTAGTTACACATTTTAGCAATTTCTGTTATTTTTGTATAGCAATGGGATTTGATTTTTTAAGAGATAAGTAGGAAATCAGGTGAATGTGACATGATAATGTAATAAGACTATATAAAAACCTAATGAATATAATGGAGATAAAAATGAAGGTGAAGTGGAAATTCTGTCTTACGGTTTGGTGTAAATGACAATCTAGTGTGAAAAGTGCTATGGTGCAACAACATATATTTGTTTGCAGGATGTGTGAGTTCTAGGGAAACATATGAGCAACTTCCACTCCTATAGCTGTAGTACTCTATGACTGTAGTACTATAGGGCCTATAAATTTTGATCCTTTTACTCTTACTCACCATGAACATGCTAATGATGTGATTCACTTTTTCCCTTCTCTTTTTCAGATTCCTATTAATCTTCCAACTTGGCAGCAAATGCCCCCATCATAGGAAATGTGTCTCAACCAATACAGCTGCTACAATTGAAGGGAAAGCAAAAATATTTTTCCACCTTTCAAACTCCCCACACTCTTGTATCAGGTCTTAAGTATTATGACATGTTTTACTGTCTTCATTATCTGGCTATACACTCTTTGAAGAAACAGGATGGAGAAATGGGGTTCTTTTTTTGACCTGATTATCTAGGTTTTTGCACTTCTTCAGAATTTTTTTTCGTTTTATTTTTCTGAAAAAAAAAATTAACTGGTTATTTTTAGGAAATCAGTTCTTCATGGAATTATCTGAAGATAAGTAGAATTTTTCAGCTTATAATGAAAAAAAAAACCATTTGGTTGTAAATCATATTAGCAAGACAACAGTTAATTCTTTAAATGTACTCATTGTATGAGAATTCAGTGATAATGGAATCTTGAATTTGCATCATTCTCTGATTATGATTGTTGCTGAGTAATCTGTAAGAGGGGAAACATTATCGCAGTCTTTTTTAAATAAACAGTTATTGATCGACTAATTCTCTAAAATATTTGCAAAAACTCAGTAATAGGAAGTTATATAAAATTCTGTGGAAAACATCCTACATTTTTACTAGCCAATATGATAATCGGATTTTTGCTCTGAATGCTGGACATTGCTTTGACACCAGAATGCAGGCATCACTTCAAGAAGGAGTATTCTGACAGTTGTCCTTGTGTTGTGGTTTAACCCCAGCCAGCAACTAAGCACCACGCAGCTGCTCATTCACTTCCCCCCCCACCCAGTGGGATGTGGGAAAGAATCGGAAAGAAAAAGGTAGGACTTGTGGATTGAGATAAGAACAGTTTAAGAGAACAGAAAGGAAGAAACTCATAATGATAATAATAGCAAAAATAAAATGACAATACTAAAATAAAAGGATTGGAATATACAAAACAAGTGATGCACAATGCAATTGCCCATCACCCACCGACCAATGCTCAGTTAGTTCCTGAGCAGCGATGCCCCCCAGGGCAACTCCCCCAGTTTGTATACTGGGCATGATGTCACATGCGCATATGGAATACCCCTTTGGCCAGTTTGGGTCAGCTGCCCTGTCTGTGTCCCCTCCTGACTTCTTGTGCCCCTCCAGCCTTCTTTCTGGCTGGGCATGAGAAGCTGAAAAATCCTTGACTTAGTCTAAGCACTACTTAGCAACAACTGAAACCATCAGTGTGTTATCAACATTCTTCTCATACTGAACCCAAAACATAACACTATACCAGCTACTAGAAAGAAAATTGACTCTATCCCAGCCAAAACCAAGACACTTTGTGAAATAGTTTATTTGTCAATGATTTCAAACAAACTTCTTCTTCGTATGTAAATGTAATAAATTTGGTTATCAGAGATGCCAAAATTATAATCACATTTTTTAGTGGTTAACCACCTTTTTTAGTAGCTAACTAATAATTTATTGAAAGTGTTAAAATCTAATATCTTGATGAAGAGCTCTATTTATGAAATCTCAAAGGAGAGAGATTAAAACCCGACAGGAACTGATAACAGAATGATGCCTACTTTGCTTTTCTGTTAGTATTTGTGTAATTTTAGCAATCATTTTAGGACAACTTAGAAGCTAGAAATTACATATTTCTATTTAAGTTTAATGCAAATATTACTTTCGAGTTCAAACAGTAATTGCTTCTGATTTCATTCTCTGCTTTAATTTGATTGCGTATATAGAAAGGAATACCCACAACACACTGTACATTGGGGAATATTGCTTTATGTATTTTGAAGTATTTTGCTCTCAAACTTGCTTGATGCTATAGAGTCAGAAGTGGCTCCCTAAAGTTAAAAATGTATTACTTGTATATAAAACCACTTAGAGCAGGAGCTACCTTGCCAGACATAAGTTTCTAAAACTTAGACTTCTAGACTAAATGGAATGAGCAAGCTTCCAGTCCCTTTAATGACAATAAATAGGCACTGTGTGGCCTCTTAATATAGATGTCTGTGATGCATGGGATGAATCACCTTTTGGAGATGTCCATTTATCTCCATTGAGATAAGTGAAGCAGGGTTCTAGATTAGTATTTTCTGTGTGGTTGAAATTGTTGAGATGAAAACACAATTACTGTAGTTTCAAAGCTCAGGGTTCAATCTAGCTTACTTCAAATGTATGTAACTTGACATAGAAAAACATTCTACTTGACTATAGTAGGATTGTTGATATATGTGATTTCTTGTGAGATCTATGTTTAAATCATACCAGATTTAAAAATCTGTCAAGTTTGCTATACCATATTACATATTCTCCATTGAACCCCCCCTTCCCCCAAGATAGAGTATTTTAAGTAAGTTTTAATTGAAAGTCTAAATTCTAGCTATTTTGGAATAAACTCGAATGAAAACTGTTAAGTCTTCATGATCTTTAAAATTACATGCTGTTTTATACAAACAGTTGGTATCTACAAATACAATAAAAAGGGTCATAAAGGAACACTAGAAAAACACAGTTTAAATTCCCATGACATGTCGAGATAAAACACCATCATGTGGCCCAAGTAACCACCTGGGATCCCTGAAGACAGCAAGTGTGCAGGATATATAAATAACATTAAAAAAAAGTGGAACTTACTGCTAGTTGTGTCAATATTAGAAGTACATTACTGGTAAGGAAAAAATTGGAGCCTGTATTTGGCTAACTATTAGGAGGTTCAAAATGATTAAGATGAGAGATTACATTTCCTTCCATAACTCCTCATTGAGCTATTTCTGCTCCTTGAGAAAAATCCAGGAGAGAAATGGTTTTCATTGGAAATAATTTGCCTTCCCTTCTTATTATTTTTCCATATTTTATTCAAGCTTGATTTTCACAGATGAACCAAAGAGATAACGTACTTTATTAGTCACTAAAAATGCAAAATATTCTAGTTCCTTTAGATTCTTTTTACAACCTGAATAAAGGAAAAAGAATATGGGTAAATGTCATAGACATAATCTGAGTGTTAACTTCCAGTCATAGACCTAATTTGGTCAGTATCATGAAGACTGAGGACAGAGAATAATAAACTAAATTTGCCTTAGTATACTCTCCCTGGTGTTCTTCACTAATTTAGTTGTTGGTTTGGGTTTTTTTTGTCTTATTTAATAAACAAAAATTGACATCCATTTAAAATACAATAGGTGCTGGAAATGGACAAATGTGTTCCTGACTCCTATACCTAATTGCTGTTAATTTATTTTGTTTTAGCTGCTAGAAATTATTTGTTACAAAAATAAACACAGAAATAAAATCTTGAGGAAATAAGAAGCAATAATTTCAATAATCCAAAAATATTCTGATGACCTGAACAAATAATTTGCATTTAGAACTAGATGAAATGAAATAATTTAGGCAAATATTTTACCTGTTCTCTTATTCAGACCAAATACTTTAGTAGACTTTTAGGGTGTTGATTTCAGATGAGCAGAGCAGGGGGAATTAAAAACATAAAATTGTATCTGTTCCAAGTATTAACATGACATAACTATCAAGTTACTAGTTCTTCCAAGCACAAAACTTTGTTTGTTAAGTTATGGCATTGGATGTAGGTGGTGAGGTTTTGGTAGCAAGGGGTCTGCAGGGCGGCCTCTGTGAGGAGAGGCCGGGGCTGCCCCGTGCCGGAGACAGCCGGTTCCAGCCGGCTCCAACCCGCCCGCCCCAGGGCATGGAGAGCCCTGCAGCCACGATGGTGGCACCTCGAGGAGCAGAGATTCCCTTGCAGCCATTGGGAGAGGACGACAGTGGAGCAGGCATTTCCCTGCAGTCCACTGAGAGGACCACTGTGGAGCAAATGGATATTTCCTGAAAGAATGTAGCCCATGGAGAAGGCGCATGCTGGAGCAGGGGAAAAGTGTGGGGAGGAAGAAGCAGCAGAGAGGAGCTGTTACGAACTGATTGTAACCCCCAATTCCCCATCCCCCCTGTGCTGCTTGGTGGGAAGGTGGAGATAGAGGAGCCGGGAATGAAGAAGTGAAATTGACTGTCAGAAAAAGTGGTGGGTTGAAGGTTTTTCAGGGTTTTTTTTTTTTGCTGTTCTGGTTTTTTCTTTTCCTTCACCATCCTACTCTGTTTCATTTGGGAATAAATTTTTCCCCAAGTTGAATCTGTTTGCCTGTGATGGTAACTGGTGAGTGATCTCCCTGTTTTTGTCTCAACCCATAAGCTTTTTTCATCTTATCTTCTCCCCTTGTCCTGTCAAAGAGGGGAAATGAGAGCAGCTGGGTGGGCGTCTGGCAGCCAGCCAAGGTCAACTCACCACAGTCATCTTAGAAGGGAAGATACTTTCAGAATGACAGTTTATTTTCTTACACAAAATTCAAACTTCAGCATATGAGACAAACCATAGTCTATTACAGAGTGTTTGAAAGCCTGATGAATGCCCTAGGTCAAAAGACAAGATAAAATTTATTTAGAAGAGGACATATTTTGTTTTATTTTTACTTGCAGATCAGTCAGAGGAGTATTTGTTAATATTTTAAGATCAAAGAAGTTTTGAGTCACATTACCTCAAAAAACTTGCAGAGGGAAATTTTGTGTTTTGATCATTTTTACTTTCTGCATTTGTACATATTTAAAGCTTTTTTCCCTACTTTGCCATACTCAGAACTATATACAAATATTGCATTTCATAAACCTTACTGAAAATAAAAGCATGATAGGGCAATTAAAAGGTGTTTTGCAGTGGAAACTTGGGTGCTTAAAAAAGAGCACATTAAATATTGATAGCCCCTGAGGTCTTAGATGCTCCATCCCAGTGCTTTTACTAGCAGTGAATTGCATTTGAGTTATCCCAGGACTTTCATGGGACTATGTAAGAAGTAAGATAATATTCAGTTTGAAAAATTACATCAGAATCTGTCCTCAAAAGAGTTCCAGAACCTCTAAACCATATTTCTGATTTAGATTCAAAGAATACCACTCTGAAGTACATGAACTATTGCGGATTATGTCAGCTGCACATTGCTGAAATATGAACTGCATTTCATCATTACTTCTTTCATTTTTTTCAGACAGTTTTTTCTCCCATGAATTAGCTCTTGAAATCTTCCTGCTGCTTTGTGAAGATTTTCTTTCCTTCTTGAACTCATAGAGTTCACTTATCCCAAGCTAATACTTCTAATGTTTTCTGCAGTTCCTATTAAAAAAAAAAAATAAAGCAGATGAAGCAATGGTATCATACTGCATAAATAAGCATTATTACAGACTTCAAATAATTACCCAGGTCATGCCATAACTTGCATTACACATCATGGCATGGCATGGTATATGGTTCAGTATGACTAAGGATAGCCAGCTTCAAAAATGCCATGCTCCATTCACTTTTATTAATACTTTTTAATACTTATATCTGACAGAGGTTTATTTGGATGGATTTTTTTATCAAATGGCTCTGATGCGCAAATTTATGGAATAATATTTTAAATAGTAATGGAGAAATGGCATAGCTTGCTGAATGTGGGCAAGCTCTAGTAAGTTGTTAGAGGAGCTGCACCTTGTGTATATTCAGACTTTTAAGGCAGAGTCAAGTTAGAGTGTCTGAGTAACTTTTGTTTCTACCTAAATAGTTTCAAAAATCAGTATGTTAAACTCACTTCTAAGTCTTCATAAGGCATTCTAGTTGTCCTCCCACATGTCACGCAGGTACTTAACCTGCAAGATGGCTATAGAAAATCAGTGTGTGTATAAGTGATATTGCATCCTTGTCTACAAGGCTTCTCTACCAGAGAGAAGAGAGAGAAAGGGAGAGAGAGAATTTTTTTTACAGCAATGAAGATAATACCAATGCACTTTTTGGAAAATATTTTGGCTGTTACAAAGTAGGACTTTCAGTCACTACTTAATCATAAGCATATATACTCAAAAGAAAATTAAAACTTCTAACTAGATTTTAGCAACAGCGATTGAGGCCCATTTTATGCAACAGTATATAATTTATAAAGTGCAGGTAACTTGGGGATCAGGCCCCAAAGCAGGGGGAAAAGTACATGTTTGCAAGTGATTTCTCTGCAAGTTAAGGAAAGTTCTGGCACTCTGTAACAGAAGTGGGTGTAGGAAAGTGACTTCTCATGTTTGCTCAGTGAGTTTTGCATCAGCCACTTTTGTGTTACTCTGCGGTCCACACCAGGGCCCTGAGGGCACCACCAGGCCTGGCTGCCCCTGCACAGCCCCACCCCCTTGCCCCCCCCCCCCAGCCCAGGACCCCATTTCGCCCCCCCGGGGCCGTCCGCCCCTGCCCCAGCCATGCCCCGGCAGGGCCCGTCTCCAGCTCCCTCAGCCCTGCCCTGCCCGGACAAGAGCCCCACCAAGCTGGGCCCATGTCTCAGCCTGGCCTTGGCCTGTCTCCGTCCCCAGGGAGGTGCCTGATGGCCGGGGCCGGGGCTGCCCTGGTGCCCCCCCGGCTGCCCTGCTCCTGGCTGGGGTGGTGGGACAGGCCCTGGCTGCCAGGCCCTGCCCTGACGGAGCCATGGGGACCCCCCCGACACTCCCAGTGCCACAGCCCCAGGGAGCTGCCCACCATGCTGTGCCCCGACTTTAACTTTGGACTTGCTAAAGTACAAACTGAAGTTCCCTCATTCGTACTTTGCATTTGCCATGTGAGCTCTGCTGCATGTGGTGTGTAAGAAAATAACACAGTCAAGAAGAGAAAGGGGATATGTCAGAGCCACCAGCATTAACAGTTTGCATTATCTAATTAAATAAGTAATATACATAAAAGCTATTGAATACAAAGACAACGTTGCACTCAATTTCAGTTTTCTCAACATAAAGCCAAATATATGGCATTTTATTGTACTTTATAACCCTTTCCCAGTCCTCACATGTCTTTGCAAAGTCTAATTATTTGAAAGAAATTTGGATTTGCTTTATTTCATGAACATCCTTGGTTTCTTGGTTTTGATATTTGAGGTTTCACTTGGTTCATGTCTTAAATATTTTTTCACAAACATGAGATTAGAATCATACTTCAAAACATAATCTTGTCTGTGGGAAGTAAATCACTGAAAAGATGACTACAGAAGTATTGAGAGAATTGATATAATAGTGTGAAACCTGGTAATACTGAAGTGTAGCCATAAACTAATCCAGACATACACACACACACATATACACACATATATATGTGTGTGTTAGGTACTAGGCTCTGTTTCCTGAACAGAAGTTGTCAAATATTTCTTTAAGTTTGTTGCAAAAGCAGTTAGGATAATTTCTTTCCTTTTCTGTTACAAAATACTGTTAAATTTGAACCCTAAGCATTTGTGGCACTTAATTTCCAAGTGCATAAGTTTGCAAACTGGGCTAATTTGTATTGTCCATTCAGTGTTTTATCACAGCATACAAATTGTCTCAGGGGATTTAGAAAAGTTAAATAGCTATCAAGCTTTAGATTATGTGTAATCTCATCCATGGGAAGGAGCTGGTTTAATGGATAACGTACAATATTCTGTGGCACGGTGTTCCTCTAGTAAATGAGTGTTCTAACAATTTTTGCTCATCCCAGAACTATTTTCTTAGCATGCTGTCTAAGTCGTAACGGGAGTTATATTCTGCAGCTAGACATTGCTTGCATGTAGACCATAATAAAATACTCTATAGTACTTCAGTGTATCCAGGTTTAATGTTCTCCCACTACAATTCAATACAGTACAGCAGAAGTTGTTAGAATAAGAATTGCCCCTGAATAGCTAAAACTCATACAGTTTGCTATCATTATTAAACTCAGTTAAGTATAAAATTGGTGGGAGGAAGCAAAGAAAGGTTACCACCTGTAGGATGTTCTTCAGCATATTAAGTAAGCATGATCATCTTGCTCTGATTTTTCCCCAAATGATTACTATTTCTTTAGGGAATATTACTGCTAAAGTATAGTCTTTAAATACAGAGATTAATATGCATTTTTTTAGTATTCTGAAATTCTGAAAAATGCTGATAGGAACAGCTGAAAAATAAAAGATAAACAGTAAGTACTACAGTTTGCTCTTCATGGATTTAGGTGAAGGTCAAAAGTAACATTTCTGTTTTCAAGCCTTGAAAAGAAATCACAAAATATGAGTTATTGCTGAAATATAAAGTTAGTAGTGCAGGAGAAATGCCAGATGCTTCAGCTGCCTTCTATTCCTTCAAACCATGCATTAACAGATAATTCACTTTCCCCTCGATTTAAAATTAACATTGTGTCACCACTATTAATTTGAATGTGCCAGTGACAACACTTGAAAATAAATGTATCCCCTAACCTTTATATTCTTCATGTCCAGATTCTTCCAACTTTACTCAAAGCATCTAATTCTATTCAGAGTATTGAGGAACAAGTTACTCAATATTGGTTAAATTGTGGATTACATTTTCAGGTGTATATTTTTAAAGTATCTATAGCTCAGTTGACTTCTCTCAATCTAAATCAGAAATAATCTTTCTCTTTTTGTGATGTATTCTAAATTGGAGAGAACTGACAGGGCAGATATTTCTTTGTCTCTAAGGGGAGAAGTTTGTGGTAAATTAGAAAATTACACTGTAAATACAGCAATGGAACTCCATCCCATTTAGTATTATCTGACAACTTCACATAGGATTTTAAATACTGTAATTTGGAGTATGTAACCCAAATGTGTTCACTGAAGCTGCAGGAATGCTCACATGGCACAGCCTTGGTAAAATGGTCTGGATAACAACAGTTGGTAAGATAGGAGCATAAACAGGGTGTAAGAATAGGACACTCAAAATTGTCTGAGAATGCATTTCTTCAAAACTGATAAAGCTGAAGAAGACAACCATCAAACAGTAACAAGGAATTAAAAAGACACTTTTGAAACAGGGAATCATCTTGAAAGGATATAGAAAAGATCCCCTATGGCTGGGGAGGGGTCCTCATGACCTGGAGGGGAGGAGGAGTGTGTCTGAGAAGGACAGAACTTCCTGGGATCAATGAAGAGAGGGTGTTTGGAAGTTTGTTGTTGTTTAGTGATGTTAACAATTTGTCAGTGTGGTTTATCTGTTGCATTGCTGATATTGATCCTGAATATATAGTTTATTGATTGCTTATTAGTCATGTGTTCTCAATAAACCACATCAGTTCTGATCTGACTTTAAATGATGCAAACTGGACAGCTTTTCCCTGTAACAGAAGCCTCTTTAGTCTAACTCAGAAATGCTGATGATTTCTCAAATAAGGTAAGTGGTGACATAGTTTCCTTGTGATGTCCGTTTACCTTAACAGTACTTCCCCCAAAAGTAAACTTTCCCCATTCCTTTCACTATTCCTTTCCCCACTTCGCTTCTCTTTGATTCCTACTTCATCATTTGCATTTAACTGGTTATTTGTCTTTGCTCGTCATTGTTCAGGGATGTTGTCCAGTAGCAATGTTACCAAAGTACAGGACTTTGGGCGCTTACTATCAACTTCTGCTATGTCATGTTTTTGTTGTTGCTGTTGTTGTGGTGGTGGTGGCTTTGGGTTTTTTTGCTTTAGGTTCTTTCTAGTTCTTTTGTTTTTTCCTCTTGCTGTACATTCCTATGATTGTTAGTGAGCAACATGGTAAAATTGCAGCCACTTTGTACCACTGGCACCATTGAACCATGCTTTTAACCAGTGTCATTCATCTTTATAAGGCACAATATGTCTCCACAAATAAACTTGAGTAAGATGAAGAAAAATAAAGCTACTTAAATTCTATAGAAAATAGAACATAAGTGTTTTAAAAGGTGTAACTGATTATTTCTTTGTATTTTGAGTTTAGATAATCTACTTCAGTAGTCTTTTTTTGCATGCTACATTGGCTCACACAGTAATAAAATGGATGAATCTCTTGCTGTTCTGCTTTGAATGTCTGGAATTGTCTCTTCTTTTTTTAATGTCAGAAGAGTATGTACTTCACAGGGAAATAGGACCCAGAATTGAATGTGTTTCAGAGTATGGTCTTAAAAATATTTATCTATGTCTAAGATTACAATTCCAACAGTGAACAAAATTGTTTTAATATTCAGTCTGCTTCATTTGTAACTGAAAAGTAATCATTGATTCTGAAAAGCAATAAAAGCCATCATGTTCTGATAACAGGAATTCAGGAAATGGAACTGCACATTTAAGAGAGGCAAATCCAAAATTTGTATTTTACTGGAATAAAAATTCCTGAAAAGAAGTAAATATATGTCTTTCAGAACAGCTAATCACTTCACAGTGGAAGTCATAAGATGGTGATAGCCCAAAGTTTAAATTTCACATCCCACATTTCTAAGGAAAAAGAAGAAAATCCCTACATGCAATCTGCTCTGGTACCCTAAAATGTGTATATTCAATATTCCATTTTGCCATGAAAAAAATTTGGAAATTCATATGGAAGGGAAATTAAAATTTTCATTATCTTGCCCTTCCCACTCAGTTCTCTTTTCCACAGTTCCTTCTATTTCAATCATCAAAATGATATTTTACAAATGTATTCAAACCAGATTCATTTTACGTTTTCCACACATTTAACTGAAGTGACTAAATTAGAGCTCCTGGTTGCCTCAACAGTAAGTCATAAGAGATGTATGCCACGGGCAGAAATGAAAATTGTAATTGCTCTCAGTAATGTTATGTGTGAATTATATAATGATATACATATTAATTTAACAGGTTTTGGTTTGGTATTGTAATTTGTTTGTATGAACATTTATTTGGTAACTTGAAAGCATTTTTGGTTTTCTAAAAACTGGAATTTTTAATGAAACAATACTCAGATACCAAAAAAGAAGTCTATATTCCCAGCTTATAATGCAGATTAATTTTCTCCAGAAATTGCAGACAGACAAAATGTGGGTACCGAATGTATATTTTGAAGTTACTTTTCAAATCAGAAACAATCACAAAATTTACTGTTTGAGATTAGTTGTCGGCTAATCTTGTTGATAGTTTTTTCCTGCTGCCCACACACACTGAAACAGAAAATTTGTCAAGAAAGAAACAAAAACCTTTCTATGAAGGTAGATGTGTTGCTGTCACTGTGTAAAGATCCCTAATAACCCAGCAGGTAATGGCTCTGTTCCTAGCAAAACTACTGTAAAAAAATTCACTTATTTTGTCAAACTATAACTGAATCTAAATTTAATCAGGGTAAAATGCCACTTAAAAATAAAGGGAAAAATGTAACTTCATTAAACGCTAGCAGTTTGCAGAGAGGGTAGTACAAGATACTCTGTATTTTATAATCTTTAGGGCTTATTATGCACAAACACTTTACCTGAATTAATTAAGCAACCTGACCTTGCTAGTTGTTACTTAGCAGAGAGAAGGTTATTCTTTGGAGGACTGATCCAATGCCTGCTCCGGTTGGCCTCAGTGGTTTCACATGTGATCTCCAATTAGTAGTAAGACATTACAGTGGAAACCAGTTTTGTCTCTCTGCCTAAGCAATGGATAACAACTCATGCCTATCAATAGTACATTGTCCATGGAAGAACAAAACATTTTTTCCATCTTTTGCATGCAATGTTTGTAGAACCTTTCCAAACTATTACTTTTTCAGAAAGCATTAAAGAAACACAATGCTAAACCTCAATGCACAGTGAGTGTTACTATAAAAATAATGACATCCGAATGAATGCAAAGAAGTTTGAGAGAGGAAAAGTGGTGTCTGTAGAATTTACCAGTGAAAGATTTTTGTTAAAGCTGTTCTTCATTCAGTGAAAATATGCTACAGAAATAGGCACAATTGAGTCTGCTGCCATTAGAATTGACATGTGTCTTTTGTTTATTTTTCTTCTGTATTTTCCATTTGTTTATTTTCTATATCTTAACAATAATATTTCCAGAATGAGATGGCATGGAAATTGATATAATAGCTCCATTTGTAATAGAGACAAAAATACAATACAAGGACAATACGTTCGTTCAGTTAAGGTCTAAAGACATAAAGCACCCTATTTTGTATTTATTTAGCTTCTTATAGACTCATGCTGTCCTCTAAAAATATTGGAAAACATCCTGAAATTTTACCATAGTCAGACCAACTCCACACTAGGGAACATATACTAATGTATGTCTATAACAAATAAATCCTACACCTTGTCTAAAAAAGAGTACAGGTGAAAAAAACATACTATATTTTGTAGGAGAAATTTATGACTGGGTTATATCCTAACTGTTCCTTTTTGCATTTTTACTCTGCCAAATATAGAAGTTTCATCTAAAACTGAGGAAAATTTTGTGCCCTAACTCTTCAATCTGATTGGTATTTACTGGAAAGGACTGCTATTTCTCTCATTTTCCCTACCCCCTTAAATAAAAGCAAAGTGTGCATTCTGAGGCTTCTGCTTTTCATACTATTTTTAAAGTTGCAATCCAGGCAATTCTGATAAAATTATGCAGAAATGGAAGAGCCAGTGTATAATATAGCCAAACTTTATTTAGGCTATCTTTAACCTTAAAGAAGATAAATTTAGCACTCCCCATCTTTACTTGTAATTAAAACCAATGTCTAACAGTTGTCAAAGATAATAATGTAATTGTTATCTAGCTCTCCGGAAGGTTTTAAACTGTGTTCTTTGATAAACAGTATAAGAGTGTGTAAAATAATACTGTTTCCTATGAGTTCTTTTCAGGACGACAAATAAGATTGCCTAGTGTGTAAAATAATACTGTTTCCTATGAGTTCTTTTCAGGACGACAAATAAGATTGCCTATCATTTCATTTCAGACTCAAATGCTACAGGCTTTGCAATTTTTTTCTTCTATCAATATTCCCGAAGTATCTCTTTAATTACCTCCCTAGAAGGCAACAGTGTAATGCAGAATTAAGTGACATCTCCAACCTCAATGCAATTACTTCTATTTACTCTCACTTACTCTCTTACTCTGTTCTGAACCATTTTATAATAATTTTTTATTATTATTATTAGGTTTTATTAACATTAGTTGCTTTTAATATTAGGTGTTAATTTGTAGCAAAGTGTCTTTGCCAGCACGTATCTGTAAGTGCTTCTAGGTATTCGCAAGTTAAAGACTTGTTTTCTTTTCTTTGATTTTAAGATGTTAAACTTCATTACAGTTTGGTAATAATACTGACATTCTGTCATGGTGCCTCAACCAGCTAATGGAGGCATTTTGCAAAGAAATTTAACAGTAAAAGGAGAAACATCAATCGCACAGATAATGAAAAAAATTGAGGAATAAAATTATTCCTGGCTGAAGCATTCACAGAGTCTGAATTTTTTGCAGATTCGCCCACAGTCACCATGCAGTAGCAGCCATCGGGTTAGAAACAGCAACTGCTTTTTTTGTTGTTTCAGTTGGCACAATACCTCACATTTATACGATAGGCTATGCCAAAGTGCCACCAAAAGATCAACTAAGGAATCCTTTTATAGCTTGTTGCATAACTCTCAGAGCTGACTGGAACAAATCCCATGCCAGAGCTACATCTTCCCACTACTGCAGGACACTGCTAATCCTCCAGTAGCACATGTCCCTGCTTTAAGTGGAACTTTTTAACCTTCTACCAGTTTCACTTATTTACCAACTTCAACTTTTATTTCAAACTTCTGCCCTCCACTCCCATCCTCGACACTGTGAATGCCCTTGGATCATTACTTTTAATACTGTAAGTACATGTTGGGTATTCCCCAAGCTTTGAAAACTAAGACAAGAGTGAAAGCAAGTGGTCAAGTAAGCAATTCTGCTCAGGCAGTGAAAATTAATTGTCCTTTTGAGCAGATTAACCTGAGTGGTGGGGTAAGTGATCACTATTGGGTGCAAAACCTTGATGTATTAACTTTTATGTATTTAAGTAGGTCCAGAGCTCATCTTCAGAACATTCAGGTGAAAACTTTGGCTGTCTTATATTTTGGCATAGAGTTAGAGCCCAAGGCTGTAACTAATCCAGGTTCTTATATCATCAGAGAGCAGCTGACCTTGCTTGTTTGGGTTTTTTTGGTTTTGGTTTTTTTTTTTTTTTCTTTTACTATTTACACAGATCTTCTTTGGAAAATTATTATATCATCTCTGCCAGCTCAACTCCAGACATCATAAATATATTATTCTCAGCCAGCTTTGAGCATCAAGATGAAGCCAATCCCTTCCCACACTAGTGCTTCAGTGCAACTGCATAAAATCACATTTTAAAGGGGTTTCTCTCTCCCTCCCTCCCCAGATAATTACAGAACCTAGAAGGATGAAGGGAAATTTTGTACAGAGTGCAGTACTTTTGCACAAGAAAATTCAGAAAACTGCTATTTTTGTTGTTGAAATTCATTATCAGAAAAAAAAAGATTCATATTTAAAGATTTCTTTCACTCAGATGAGATTTTTTTTTAATTGTCTTGACCTCAAATACTCCCTTTATCACTATCACATTAAAATAGTGAACTATTGACCGGTGGAGATTTTTTAGACCCCTATTCTTCCTTGTTGGCTCTGTTATCTATGTGACAACTGCTTCCATAATTCAGTGAAGATTTTGATCATGATTTAAGGATACATTATAACTTCATATGCTTCAGTGGAAACAGGAAAGACATAGTGACTTGAATTTGAATCTCTGAAACTTAGTCTGCTATCATAAATTCTTTCTGCAGTAAGTACAGAGAAATGAAAAAAAAATCAGTAAGTAATTAATCTCATCAAGGATAAATTCTTTTTATCCTGAAAGTTGTTTTGGGAGACACTTACAGAAGCACAGAGTTATTATCTGAAGAACACAGTATATTTAAATTTGGACATATGAATTATGCTTACAGACTGGGTAAGGAATCCAATTCATAGAGAAAAAGGAACAACTAGACTACAAAGCTGTACAGAAGATACAGCAGGAAAATACAAGTGAATGTAGCATTGCTTTTGAGAAATGGAAAGCAAAATAATAATAGTAATTAAAAATTCAGTTTCAGGAATGTTAAAATGCCTTATTATAAAAAAAGCTGGAAAAAATATTTTGTCATATTAATTAAATTTTGAAATTTGTATTATGTGTTTTTGAAATGTTTTTGTTTTATTTTAAACTAAAATATCTTGGAATTTTGAAATAAGCTTATCAGTTGAAGAGATAAGTCAGACCACATGAAATAATAGCTGCTTCTACTTTAATCAACAATGTTGAGTATTCTGAAACACCTATGTTTATAGGTGTGAATTCCACATCATTATTTCCCTTCCTATAGCTTGGAAACATTTCATAAAGACACATACTGGATTTAGTTCTATTTATTTTTAAAATCTATCATAATAATGATGATATTCACTGATATTCTCTGGTTTGATTAGGGTTGATCTTCATTTTAGGGATCAATCTTAATCTAATTGCCCAAATATGAGATTAAAAATAGCCATTATCATCTTAAAATTATTGTATGTCATTGTTATACAATCAAATTTTTCAGTGAATAGAAATCTAGTTTTCCATTTGGTTTAGGTTCTCTTGGTGTATAGGTATTAAAAAACCCCAAATAAGTGTTCATAAACTTGATTAAGAAATAGATAGAGGAAAGAGCCTGATAAGAGTACATACTGATTAGGTAAATGTATAGGTTCTAGAAGTAGCAATTTAGTCAGTGACAACACAACATTTTTCATTACTCTAGGATCAGTGTTTTCATCTTAAATAGAGAAAATTATCTTCAGTGACTCCAGGGGAAGCTAAGGTCTATGATGAATGAACTGGTAAATGGGTACATATATCCGACAACAGTAATCCATCCCTTCATTTCCTCAGGGAGAGATCCCTGCTTTGCAAGCCAGTAGTTCAGGTTCACACTGCTAAGCAACAAAGGTGCATTGTCTTTTTTAACAGGTGATCCCTACTTTGTTCTTTCAAAGCACTGCAATGGAGGCTCACACAATCAAATTAAACAGGTGTTAAACTCAACAAAATTTATTCTCCAATCAAAATCATTTAGAATTCCGACAACATTAGTAAACCACAGGTTCAATGATGTAAGCAGAAATTAATACTCAAGATTTCAAGTACCTCATAAGGTCAACTATATCTCTGTGCTGAATGTTTTTTATAACCCGGAACTGATGACTCTCCAGGCTACATCTGCACTGCTAAATAAGAGAGACCAGAAAGTGAGCTTGAGCACTACAGCCTCACCATCTATAGATCTACTTATTAATTCAGTTTCAGGCTCTGTTCAAAACAAGTTATACAGCAGTGACAGATCTCCACTAACTCTGAGAGCTTATGTAGCTTGATCACATGCAGACAGTTAAAAGCAATGAATGTTATTCTCAATGAGTACTTAGGTGTTAAGCACCATTTGAGATTCCCTACTGTATCCTGCATGGCCTATGGTATCCCTCCTGCGTAAAGGGCACAAGTGTCTTGTAGTTTCTGTACTATACATACTATAGGTCCTTCTTATTCTGTAGGGTATCTAAAAAGTCACTAGATGACCAATTCTAGGTCTTGATTTCTGTCCAGATAAATCCACCCCAAACCAGAAATACCATACAGTCATACTTGCTCCACACTTTCGAATCATCCAGTAACTGCCCAAAATATTGCATACCAGTGTGACTATTTTCTTTGCATAAAAATGCTGTTAATCCAGTGTCAGGATTTTATTTTTCTTTTGAATAAAGAAAGCCTCAGAATTTCAAGAGTCCTTTTCTTTGCATTCTGTTCTTTGAAAAAGGTTTCACAAATGGGCTAAATCATAAATTTCTGAAGTATGGCATGCTATATTTCTATTAACAATAATATTACTGTATTTCTTATTCTGGGAGCTGTGATAAAGAGACATTTTAAACAAGATCAGTAATAAACTGAATTACTAGTAATAAATGCAAAAGTTTCAATACTAGTTGTACCTTACTGCTTATTATAAGCTAACAATTCAGCAGCTGGAATTATTGGATAATGTCAGAGGGTTTAGCATATTGTTATTTAAATAAGCGATAGAGCAACAAAATATAATCAAGGAAAAAATGAAGTGTTAGGAAAATTGCCACTACAACAACGACAAGACAAAAACCATACACAACAAAACAAAACCCAACCAAGTGAGCAGAGGCAATCACTTATCACCTCCTGCAAGTAGACTGATGCCCAGGCAGTTTTCTGAGCAATGGCTACCTTCCCACCCACACCATCCCCTCAGTTTTTATTGCTGAGCATGGTGTTATATGGTGTGGTATACCCCATTTGTCAAGGGATCTGGACCAGCTGTCCCAGTTGTGTCCCCTCTCAACTTCTTGCCCGCTCCCAGCCTACTCACTGCGGGGGCAGACTGGGAAAAAGCAAAGCCTTCACACTGTGCAAACTCTGCTCAATAACAGCCAAAACAGTGGTCTGTTATCAACTCTGTTTTAGTCACAAGTCCAAAAGATAACACCGTATGGACTGCTATGAAGAAAATAACTCCATTCCAGCCAGACCCAGAGCAAGTTTGAAGGACCATTATTCAGTCAAACTCTCACCTGACAAAAGTATATGTTATTGTATATTGGCAACAGTGTTGCACCCAAAGATGTTTGTTACTACATAGCACCAGGATCTCCAGTAGTTGTTATTTGGCTGAAACTACATGTTTACATTGTCAGAACCAACTTGTCAACCTGAAAGTGACCGTAAGGGGCTTATTATTAGCTTACTGTTAGTATTTCTAAATTTGTACTTCTAATAAAACCTAGCCATAATTTATGACTGCATTTTTCTAGATTATTTCAGTTGCATTCACAATTTGAAAGGAAAAAAAAAAAAAGAACAAAAAAGAAGAAAAAAAAAAAAGGAAGGTTAATCTCTCACTACTGCATACTGAAAACATTCACCTGACATAACACTTTACCTGGTTTACTCTAGACCCTGTGTACTGCTTCTGTGTTGAATTCATTGCAGCACTCAAGCAGAAGACAAAAGCTCCAAGTATTGCCCCTGCACTGCAAAATTTAAAAGCCTATTTTTAAAAGAGAAGATCCTACATTCTGGAAATTACTCTCTGGTCAAATTAAGATCACATTAGAACAGTTCTTTAAAATCAATATCATAATTTATGAACTCTTACCATGTGAGGGAAAAGCCAAAAAGAAGCAAACAAAAACCTTAATTATTTTGGATTGTCTGTCTCAGGCATGAACATGCTTGAGTTTCATGCTGAATTATGAGACTCTGACTTAACGTGTCCTGATTTGAAAATATTTGTTCCCTATGTTATGTTTTTCCATAATCCATAGAACGTCCTCTTGAAAGTGGTACTACTTTTAGAAGAAAGCAGAAACTCTGTGTGAGAAAAGGCTTCTGCATCTTTATGGGATTCTTAACCTCCCAACTAATTCTCTGAGATGAGTCACAGTTTCTTACGCTTTTACTGATTTCTCTTCATCGTACAGTAGATAACTCCAACTTTTGAAATAACTTCCTTTCTTTTAACTTGTCTGTCCATAACCAGATTTTAGATTATTGCAAATAAAGTACTGCACTGGTATGACAAGCTTCAAGATATATCAAATGCAAGAGAAATGTAAGTTTTTCTGCAGGCTGACTTGTCTAATTAAATTTTATCTACCTAAAAGTTAAGTATGTGATACAAGCAGCTCAACTTGGTACTCAATATAGTTAATGGAAGGAGACAGTCTGAATGACTGTTACAGAGATCGAGTGACTGTTCTTTTAGTTGTAAAATAATGACCTAAGACAAGTGGAAGAGACTTTCCATAATTTAGAGACAGATTTAGATGCCTAAATTATGAATGGCTTAAACTATATAAAATGAATCCTACTTTTAAAGTCCATTAGGTAACTAAGTTCCAAAAAAAATAAATGTTTAAAAATTTAGATAAAGTATGTAAATATAGCCTGTTTTTACCTGGAGTAATAGATTGCATGTGTACGTACTATGAATGTTTGGCTCAGGCTTATACTATGGACATTAACTTCGTGAGCCTCCTGGCCTACTAAATTAGTGCTTGACCTTACTTGCAAATCAGCAAAAAAAGGAAACAAACTCATGAATTTTTTTTTTTGATTGGTTTGGTTTGGTTTTCTTTCCTCCTAGTTCAGCTTGCACGGCTGATGTTGGCATGATTCTATGCCTGACTTGTTCCACTTTGTTTCCCATTTGAACTTGGGTTACATTTCCTCCTGAAATTCCATCTCCAAATCTCTCTTTGGACATTTCTTATCAATCATGAGAACAAGAGTAGATCAAGCACAGGGAACAAGAAGTGTTATATGTTAATCGTCGTTTCTCCCATGACAAACACGAGACTGAACTGTTCTGCCTGTTTCATAAGTAGGGAACTAAACCACATAAAGATTATGAGACCTTCCCAAGGCATGCAAGAAATCTATGAGAAAGAATTACTTTAACCAGATCTCCCAGTTGATCATGTGGTAACCAGTCCCTCATACTATCTACACCAGTAAGCCTGAAAAAATGCACAGTTTTCCACCAAAGAATCTGAAATTATCTTGTCACTGACTGGAATTTATATATTTCAACACTTTCACCACTTCTGTCTTCACACAGACATATCCCTTTCTCTTAAGGGATACAAATTAGGTAGCTCCTTTATTTCAGTGGAACAAGAGCACTATATATAGGATAAGGACCTTTTCTTCTAATTTCCTGAAGGGCTTACAAATGGTTGTATTTTGTTAACGTTAATGTATTAAAACAGCTGACAAATAGTATCAGTGTGCTGTTTATACTGCACTCAATTTTCAGAGACCTCTAACAACAACTTTTAAGCCACAGAATGCTTCAGGGATTTTAATTCCATTGTCATAGCAAATTGGGTGGATGTCTGAATGAGTAATTATGATTTGAATGTGCTTGCACAATATTGTGTCATATAAATAATATTCTACTGCTTACCTTTCAGTTACAATATGAATGTGTATGTGAGTAAAAAATGAAGGCATGCACAGGTTGTAAAAGTGTCTAGTGTAGAAATTATATTATTTCAGTCATTATGCAGTAGCCTGAAGAAAAACAAAATGCTAGACTTCATGAAGCATGTTAACAGAAACCCAATTAGAAATGGATTTTAATGCTGTGGAACACCATTAAAGCCAAAAAGTGAGGACTTCACTTCCAGGGGTTTAATTCACATGTCCAAGTGTTTAAGTTCTTCATATTCTGGATAGAGAAAGCTAGGAATTGATCACTGCGCATGAGATATGAGTTAGGTGAAAGGCAGGAGGTATCAGCTCAAGCCCAGTAATAAGTCCTGCCTACATCAGACAGATCAGGGTGGAAAGAAGGTTGAAAGAATACATGACTCTATCTGTTCATGTAATTATACTTTAGAATTGGGTAAAAAGACTTTACTGAGAGCAGGAAGACATTTCAACTTGCTGATAGGAAACACTTCCAGATAAGGCATTCTGCATGCAACCAATTTGATTTTATATCTCACTGAAGCTGAGTAATAAGCTTGCTCTTTCTTCACTCTTCTCAGATCTTTCTCCATCCCTACCACATCTCCTCTCCTGCTCCCAGCTACACAGTCTGCCTTCCCCCCCTACATAATACCAGACCTATCTGTGGGCCATTTAAACTTAATAAAACCTCAGTAAAACTATGCAGGGATTTTTCCATAGCTCTTTTTTGTTTATTTTATTTGATGAAAGTGCAGCACAGAAGGATGAAATAAACTCTCTCTGGCAGTACTTACCATTTCTGGCAGTATTTATCCATTAACTATGCTTATGAGCTCTAAATCACACATGTAGCTTTTAGACTTCTAAGTTAGAGGTAGATCAATTTCATACTTTGGGGTATGCGTCCATACCTGGATACATATCTCACAACTGAGAAAAAGATCTGGGTACTAATGAGGTCAAGAAGACTTGTTGACTAAGAGTAAATCCAAGTGTCATAAGCAGAGTGCAAGAGAAGCTTAAAAGGAGCTTCCAATAATACAGCCAGCTATATCTGGAATGCAGCGATTTGTAGCTTTGTATTTTTGTAAGTAGACCAACATTGCATTTATATACGCACCTGGAACTGTAATTTACAGTAGCAATCCTAGAAGACATCCTAGACACCTGTCAGCATCTGACAGTGAAGTATGGGTTTATGATTTTGTCAGTGCAAGGAGGATAGGAATCTACAGTTCAAGAAATTACACGCAAAGTAAACATAAGTCATGCATTCATCTGCACAATTGTGGAACATTTGGGGTTTGTTTTGATTAAAATATATCAACCTTTGGTGGTACTGCACCCTTTTGCATAGCACTCGTTGAGGGATCAGAGAGCATTTGCTCTGGGGATAGAAAAGCTTCTAACATTTCTCACCCTGAATGATTAGACATGACATTTTCCAGTCTTTAAGGAGGATATCCACGACAAGTCAATGAGTATCCTCTGGTCCTTCTGTTAAAACTGTGCCACTGAGTATCCAGAAATGAAAAATTCCTAAAGATGGAAAAAGATCCAGCAAATGAGAGTTTGACTGCATGGTATAATTGCTAGAATATACTCCTGAAAGAATAGAGACCTATTTCCATTTCATCTGCAATGTAAAATGCAGAGATAAGAATTCCAGAATGCCATTTATCTTCCAGATAGTTTTTTTTAAACTTCAGACCAGTTAGTAACTTAATTGTTTCGCAGGTCAGTTTGATATTAGCATCAGCCTGTCTGAAATATTTTGTTGAAGTCAAAGTATATGTGTCCTCAGGCAACTTGACAAGAATAACTTGCCAAAATGATGGCTAAGGGGCAGCTACTTTGTGTAAATACATCAAGATGGCAAAGGGAAGAAATAGTTAAGATAGGTGCAACTTTTGTGCACTGTGTTGGTTTGACCCTGGCTGGACACCAGGTGCCCACCAAAGCCACTCTATCACTCCGCTCCTCAGCTGGACAGGGGGGACAAAATGTAACAAAAGGCTCATGGGTCAAGATAAGGACAGGAGAGATCTCTCAACCAATTACCGTCATGGGCAAAACAGACTTGACTTGGGGGAAACTGGTTTAATTTACTACCAGTCAAATCAGAGTAGGATAATGAGAAATAAAACGAAATCTTAAAACCCCTCCCTCCTTCCTGGCTCAACTCCACTCCTGGTTTTCTCTTCGTCGCATGTTGTCTCTGCCGCTCCTTCTTACTCAGGAGCAGGACTCCCCACTCTTCCCCAGCTCCAGCGTGGGGTTCCTCCCACGGGAGACAGTCCTCCACGAACTTCTCCAGTGTGAGTCCTTCCCATGGGCTGCAGTTCTTCACAGACTGCTCCAGTGTGCGTCCCCCGTGGAGTCACAAGTCCTGCCAGAAAACCTGCTCCAGCCTGGGCTCCTCTCTCCACGGGGCCACAGGTCCTGCCAGGAGCCTG
>JANXJC010000008.1:11448879-11508005 GCA_027564655.1 Leptodon cayanensis
GTCTTCCCCACGGGCTGCAGGGGAATCTCTGCTCCGGCACCTGGAGCATCTCCTCCCCCTTCTTCTGCACTGACCTGATCTGCAGGGTTGTTGCTCTCACATGTTCTCGCTCCTCTCTCCAGCTCCAGTTTCCTATTGTGCAGCAACTTTTTTCCTTCTTAAAAATGCTATCCCAGAGGCGTTACCACCATCACTGATGGGCTCGGCCTTGGCCAGCAGCAGGTCTGTCTTGGAGCCGCTGGCATTGGCTCTGTCAGACACGGGGGAAGCTTTTCATAGCTTCTTTCAGAAGCCACCCCCTGTAGCCCCCGCTGCTACGAAAATCTTGCCATGCAAACCCATACATGCACAGAAAAGTGGGGTGAGGGGGGATATGAAAAGAACAAAGAGGAAAAGGAAAAGGAAAAGGAAAAAAAGGGGAGGGGGATTAAAAAAAAACAAACCAAAAAGCCCTACCTATCACTGAATTTATACAGGAATTAAGGGGCTACCTTTAAATATTAGAGAAGGAAAATTATAAAACACTATCTTGATAAAGAATAAAAAAGAGGAACAAAGTAAACCAACAAAAAACCCCAAACTGTAACTGTGAATAAATGGAGTTTGATCAGTTTAGCAAAGTGATTATATGGTAGGGTTGCCTGCAGCAGCAGACAATAACTGATGACTAAAAAGGCTTCTTCTCATCCCATTATGATTTAATAAGGGATTCTAGTTTCTTAATATTCCATTCCCCAAATTTATGCGTATTTTAGTCTATATTTTAAGACATAAATATTCAAGCTAACAGAATAGTAAGTGGTGTTATTGATAGTTTGGCTTAATTTTAAAAACTTAATCATGAAGGCAATAACACTTAATGGCAATAACACTGATGAATTTGCTTCAGGAAATATTCTAGATTTCATTTAAATTTTTACATAAATTATTTTCTGAAAGAATACATATATATTTGTATATATATATGCATATGTATGTATATCATGTTCAGGGACCTTAAAGTCAACAAAAGTTATTTTAAGATACCAACACTATGCAGTAAGGTGTTGACCATTTCAGGGAACTGTGAGGGTTGGCTATATGTGATCTTCTTAGAAGATATGATATCAGTCAGAAAAAAGCCTTCTAACCAATGCTGAATGGAGCCACCAGTGCACTTTTCTCGTCATTTCAAAAAACAAAGATTTCCTGTTAAGATTTCTTTCAATTTTCTTTAGAATGGTATATTCCAAGGGCAAAAAGGCATGGCCAGTGATTAAGTGAAGAATTCTTTTTCATCCCTATCAACTTTTGCCAGTATTTATTAACACGTACTACATAAATTTGTTAATGCCTAAAGCTGTGACCATTTGGGTAGGAGACTCTAATATTTGATTATTCTTTGCTAGGTCTCAGGCATATAGCATGAGTTATCAGAAATGGGCTTAGATTGCAATTATACCAGAAGCCACTTCACAATCAAGATTATGCAAATATTTTATGTCAGTAAAAAAACTAAGTTTAATGACAGTACAACTAGATTAATTCTCTGTAACATTCTAGTGCAGCCTGGCATTGAATAATATTTTTATCATTACAACTTGAAGACAAGCATCTAGGAAAAAACAAGTTCTCAATTATTACTAAAATATACACTGCAGTGTCTCCAGCGATTTCCCAGAGCAATTCTGCAGGTTTTTTAAAAGCAGTTGACATACCAGGCTTGAGTCAGCTGTTCACATGTAAGAAAGCATACAGTACCATCTGAGTATCCCTATGGTATCTCAACTGTTTTCTAAGTATTTCTGAAGGAGGTCACGGGTTTCCCATAGATCCCCCTAGACACCTATGTGCAGACAACAGATCTGGGCCCTAAGAGCCTGTATGCTTTTGGAAACCGCTAGAGGGAGATCCTGAACTTCTGATAGGGAACACTTCATTGAAGAGGTGTAATGAATAGCTGTGCTTGTTCATCTTCAGGTAGGATGTATATCTCTTCTTGTGGTGGCTCCTACTGTACTGTGGTAATGGTACAACTCAAATTATGCAGAAGGAATTCTAGATAAACACTGGTCAGGAGAAAAAGCAAAAATTTATTCTCGTGTACAGAGGTTTAATTTATAGTTCAGGTTATTGGGGGAAAACTGAATGAATAGGTTCAAATTCATCTTAAGAGAAGTATTACTATGAAATTCATTAGGTCACAATTTTGGAGTGAGTATGGAACCTTTGTTAATATTTACTGTACAGAACTGGAAGGAAGAGTTCATGAATTCTGGGCAAGTTATAACACTTGCCTCATTTTATCCTCCTGGAGAATCTCTATAAAATTCCTACTATCTCAAGAGTGACTAATAGGAAGTAATTTTTTTTGATAAGGGAGTTTATCTTTGTTCCTCTGAAATGAGTTGTTTTCTGCAGTTTAACCTGTATTGAGCAAAAGAAAAAGTTCTGCTTTTAACTTGGCTTTCTGTAATAGCTTTAAAAAATATCATAACTCTTTCCTAGTTGATGATGACTCTCTAGGTAGTAATTCAGAAGAACCGTTAGTATCATACCAACATATGTTGTTACCATAACATAAGGTAATATAACATATAGTTGTTGGTAGCATCATGTGTTAGGCTAACAAGTAGCTTACCAGTGGTTGTTCCTCAGGCTGATGATCACATAATTATGAAAGATGTGGCAACCCGAGTGTTGCACTAGTTTCCTTGACAGTTCCTGTCATGGACAATCTTTGGGCAACTGTCACCATCAGACATGCTGTAAAGGCAATGCAATGGGAAAAAAGATAACCTGTAGACGACCTGTGAATGCATCTGTTTATATTTTTTTAAAGCAAAATCAGATCTCCTCTATACATTATTGTTTCTCATTACTTAAAATTTTCTTTAACTAATGGAACCGTAAGACTGAAAACACTCTCTCAGGTGGATGGGCGAATAGCAGCCAGGAGTACAATGAGATCCTTAGTCATATTTTTAAATCATCATGCAAGTTAGGATCCAACTGTCATAATCATAACGATTCAGATTTGTATCCCTAACATTGTAGCTGCACCAATGTGTACAAAATAATTTAAGATTCACTGGGAAGGATGAGAAAGATAGCCTACAGTTTAGAGCAATTGCTAACTGTTTCTCCCAACCTGATTTATAAGAAAGGTGTTTACTAAGCACAGCTGTAGGGACAAGGCTTCCGACCAAAGGAGTAGGACTCCCTATTCCTACATTTTTAATAGAAACCTTCAAGGAGAGTTGAAATGCCCTTCTAGCTGTGGCATTCACAATCTGTTGGTTATAAAATACACTTTCTTCTTTAATCTTCTCCTACTGAGAGTAAGGGAACAGAATGTGTGTTCTAACAGTTCTGCAAATTAACATGCTATTGTACAGCACAAACCCCAGTAATTAAAAAAAATTAAAATCTCTCCACACTTTGAACATGTTTTATGAGAAAAATCTTAATTTTACTACATTTTATGCAAGACATTCTGTATGTCTATGTTCAGCAAGCTTCCAGAATACTTACTGCCTTGCAAGACATACCTTCAATTTCTAAGTAGGTTCAGCAATTAAATAAGTACTATGCGATTATCAAAAATGAATTCAGAAGAAGGAGTTCTAGACACTCTTGAGACAGATATGAGGAACTAGGCAGACATACAGAAGGTTTCAGTATATTTGGACATCTGAACTATTTGTATTTGGTTCATTTTATGATTGTTTAATAGAAAGAAGCACTTTTAAGGTAGAACTAATTATTCGCTCTAATTCTTTTTGTCAATATTTTGATACTATGAATCATTCCTCCAAAATGCCTGATTTTCTTCCTTAATTTTAAATTGATGATTACATCAGATTAGCTGAATATATCAGATGTAAATGCTTTTGTTACGGACAGAAGTAAACCAGCTCCCCTGGTAAACCAACCCAGAGTAGGTGGAGTTCAGTACAGGACTTCCAAATTTGCTCAGTGCAAACCTTCAGACTCCATAGTCATACCTAATTAACATGAATAGAAATCATATATCTAAATCTCTGATCAAAGCTAATCACACTAATGGTTTGGATTGTACCAGTAGCTACAAGCTGAACAACAATTATTACTGATTATACATTATATCTTAATTTGGAAACAAATCAAGGAATTTAATTTTCCTTAGAGGGCAATAGTACACTATTTCAGTTGGTGAAAATGAAGCTGATTTTTAGCTAAATGCTAATGAAAGTTCAGCCCAGCTACTTCCATTCTGCGAATTCCTGTAACCTTGACACGCAACCTCTTTGACATGTTGTTATCTTCCACACAGACTGCTGTTGTTCTACTTCACATATGGTTTACACAATTCCATCAGTGCTATTTGTGTCTACAAATTTACATTGCTACAGTTATTCTATTACTTCAGAAAACAGAAGTACTTAGGTATTCCTTCAGCTGGTATTTCTGCGTAGTTATATGTATCATCTTGTACTATAGTCCACAGCCTGTGGCCTTTCTAGCCTAAAAATTGTGTTCTATCCATATCAATATATAAACCAAGAAGAAGATATCTTGGTGCCTACATCTTTAGAAATGTGTGACGTATGGGACCTTTAAAACAATTATGATCTAGGAAAAAGTTTTCTTCACTATTATGCCAAGCACTTCACTGATATATGCATATTTTGAAGTACATGTTTTTCAGATAAACAGAAAGGAAGGATAGGCTTCCATTGAAAATGGAAGTTAGGGAGTTTGTGCTTAACTCATCTCACTTCCACCCATAGTTATTTTCTGAAAAGGCAAGATTTACTGTAATGTTATATAATACTAATGTTCAGTGAATAACTTTATTCTTTGGGTACACTCTCTTTAACACAGTGCTTAAGGTTCAGGGTTTAAAAACTCAAAAAATCTTGAAGAGCACTACCAAACGTGCTTATGATTTTGAGAAAGCTGACTAATCTTGTAGCAGCATTTATTTAGTTAGTTGTTTATTTATTCAATGGCCTGAATAAATAGATGCTTGCGATAATGAAACAATTTTGACCAACTGTCAAACTATAATGTGGAATTCAAGGTAGACGTCCAAATTGCTCACTGGCTGTCAGACTATTTTAAGATCAACTAGAAGCTACTTAACCCTTTTTGTTTTCACTTATTTTTCTGATTCATCATTTACAAAATTTGCAAGACAGTTGTTTATCCTGTCAAAACCGGAAGAAATAAATTGGATAAACAAAGTGACCAGGTGAGTCCAGAAGCATCACCACTAGGAATGCTCAGAGAATAACAGTGCTCTATTTTTCCCTTTTCTTTTGTTCTTTCATAATTTTGTTAATTTTTCTTTCTCTTTCTTTCTCTTCTCTCTCTCTCTCTCTCTCTTCTCTAATTGACTTCCACACTATGAGTACAATTTAGATGACTAAATGTGAATGTCTAATGTAATGTAAAGAAGACATTGTGTTTTGGAGACAACTGCATGGGATGGACAAATATGATACAAGATGACAGGAGAGCCATTCCTAACTAGATCATCAAATGGAGTCACTCAGGAAGCTCATGTATCCCAAACTGTACTTGGATGCCTATGGCTAGGTAGTTGAATCCTGATCCTAGTGTTTAATCTGAGCTACCTGCTTAGATGCTATGCAGCCTGTGAAAAGAGTTGGACACCTCTGGTAAAAAACATCCTATCTTCATATAATCAGCTAAATTAGGATGCATTACCATCCTGAGAAGTCTATATTTCTACACTATTCACAGAAAGTGACAAAAAGTTAGATGTCCTCTTAAAAAAAACTTAAAATTGTCCTACTGCAGAGGCTTGATTGAATTAGTCATACATAGAGATCTAGTGCTATTTGGGATATAGCATCTATCCAGTCCTCCAGCTGCCACTCCATAAGTGCAGTTTTCTACTGAGTCTTCTTCCTATTTCATAGTCATGCAGATTTCTCTGATACGTGCATCTCAGCTGCTACTAGACACATATGCATGGACAGCAGAATTGAGCCAAAAGTTACCATTTCAAAGAAAATTCTAAGTATAAACCTATGTATTTTTTTTGGAAATGCACATGTAATAATTTCATATAGCTTTATGAAACATCAAAATAACTATATTTCTAAAGTATGGCCTTCCTTTGTTTGACAGAAAAAATAAGAGAATGTTAAATAAAAAACCTTCAGTAGCTCAAACACCTGTATTCAAAATACTCGAACTGGACATAATAAAACAAATCATAAGACTGGTCTGCAGATTTTGGATAAAAGAGTCAACAGGGAAAAGAAAGGAAAGGTAAAAATTTCTCAAGATTCCTTTTTGGCTTCCAGCAGCTTAATATGTTCCTTAGTGGAGTAAAATGGGAGTTGTTCCAACCAACAAACTGGATATAACAACCTTTGATATACACTAATTATTATGAAAAGGTCAAAAATATTACCTTTATCAAAAATGCAATCAAAATCAAATTATATCTGTCAATATGTTTTTGAACTCTCTGAAAGCACTCATTGTAATTTTGGGGGATGAAATTTTGCCTACAGGTAAATTAAGACTTCTCATTATGCACAAGAAACATTGAAAATACACAGAGAAACAAACAGGAATAAAATGTCTTATGAATTATGTTAGAACTACAGACAGATAAAGAAAATATTGCCAGCACAGATTAAGCCTCTGGATGCATAAAATATTTATGTCGATATTCTGGGTGTTTACCATTGTTACAGAAGTGATCTGAGTGTCAGATTCCAACATGGATCCTGGTTATCTAAAGGCTTAGAGTGTTTATACAGAGAACATCTGTTTGGGATGCAGTAATTGCTACCTTCACTTGTTTCTGTTGAGAAAAATACATTCTTGAGAAGGCAGGTTGCTTCTCTTGGTTGGATTCATTCTCAGTATTCAAAAAAATTCCTATAAGCTGTCAGACTTATCTTTGAGGTAGTCTTAGACATATCAGGAAGAAGTACTGAGGATCAAGACTGAGAGCGAACCATGCAGTACTAGTGAACCAGTTAATCTAACAGTCATGATTTGGCAGATGTTACTGATTTTGCACAAGCAAGGCATCTTGAAGGAAACAAACAAACAACCCCCGCCATGTTTTTCTGTTGAAGATCTCCTTTAGCAAAACTTTAACCATATACACCTCTACCATTAGAACACCCCTTCAGGAGCAGTTATTCTGAGGATGTACAATCTCAGCTGTAGATTTCCTGAGATACCTAAAATGATAGCCTCTAGACTCAGATTTTGAGAAATTCTGTATCAACAGTACTACTTGTGGATTTAGGATTTGTGACTGTAAAAATCATTAGTTTTATAACTAAAGCCATAGATATATTTAACAAAGTTCTTTTGTTCTTGTTCGCCAAATGTCCAAAGTCATCGTAACCTAAAATCTATTTGACCTAAAGATCCACTTCCATACCAAAATCACAGCAGACTGTGATTTTTTCAGGTAAGTCATTGTGAAATGCTGCCCATAATTTCAAAATATCTGGCATAGTAAAACAAGACAGTATGTGGCAAAACACACATACAAAGAAGAAGAAGTTTGTGTGGATGCTTAAATTTCCAAAGGTCTGGTGGAGTAGGCTTCAGCCCCTCTAACAGCCAATGGAAAGAAATGGAGGCCTTACTGTATCTGATGCAGTTTAGAGATACACTCTACTATCACATAAATTACTCTCTCAAACTTTTTCTTTCCACTGAGTACATACTCAGACTCAGATGTAGATGACTACTTTTAATAAAATAAGTCTTACAGTAAGATTATTTTAGAAGTCAGATGGGTTCAAAAAGAAGAAATGGCATACTCGCCTGCCAGTTACAACTGTTCAGAGAAAAATGTTCCTGTAGGAACAGCTTCTCAATTTTTCCCATTCCCTTCACTTTTTTCCTGGTGCAGAAGGCTGTATAGCCCTAAATGATGCTATTCTACCTGGTGCTACCAAAAATGCAGTCAAAACTTCTTGGCTGCAAGACAGCTGGCTCTCCAGGCTACATTCATCATTTTCTTTCAGTTTATTTGTGATTTACTCGCACTCACATTCATTGGTTCATCCTTCACGGCCTCCTAGTATTTTGAAAATTGAACCAGTTATTGAAAAAGAGACTGGCAGTGTGATAAAAAAAGTTCTATGAAGTTTTTGAAGCTTGATCCCACTGATATTTTTTAATCAAGGTATTTGGTTAGTTGCTCCTGGTGCAAACAATACAAAGGCAAGTGGCACCTTCCCCTCCACCCCAAAACCTCCCTCCCCACACCTTACCCCCCATATAAATTTACAGTCAGTTAACTGATCTTCAGCAAAATCACAGGAGCTGACTATGTTTACACGTGTAACACACTAAAATTTTAAGGAAGCCACAGCAAAACAAGCTTCAAAAAAAGCTTAGGGTAACACTTTGCTTTAAGTGCAGAAATGGCTAGGAACAGATAATTACTGAAACTTAGTCCATAAATATGTCATTAAGCCATGGTGATTTGTAATCTTCTGTCTATACTTTCAGTCTAACAAAGAGTTGCATCCAGTGCTATTAGTCTGAGTTGTCTTTTCTGGTAGCTTTTACCGCAGTAGTCTAAAAGACTACAAAGACAGACATGAATTGTTCAAATTTCTGTTTTAAAAAAGCTGAAAAAGTCCTGTCTATATATTAAGTATGCTTGGTTGCAAGAGTAGTCTGCATAAAAGAGGTCTTCCAGAATAGATTTCCATTTTTCTCTTTAGATATTATCTTCCTGGTGATAGGAAAAAATAAATCTATTTATTGAACTTGATTTAGTTATGTAAAAGTTGCTTCTGCTGCCATTTGAGACACTCTAGTATATCTAGTACATTCCTTCAGGGGTGGCAGCTACCACAAAAGACCTGTATGAGGCCTGTATCTTCCGGAATTGGCAGAGTTGGGCCAGCCAACTTAACCAAAGCTTCTCAAACGGCTTCAAGCACCTATACTTAAGCAACTGAATTGAAGCCACTGTCTTTTCAACTTCCAGCCTCATCTGACTTTACAAAATTAAACACTTTAGTTTTATCAGGGCACTCAGGAAGTCTGTCACTGAATCCTTATGCAGCCCCACATCTCTGACACAGTCACATAAAATCAATGACAACAGGAACTTCTGTATGTCTCTTTGCACAGCAGAGCAAACTTTACAGGACACAGAAGAAAAAAAAATTATAAATTATTAGGGAATGACATCACCTACAATAGCAGATGTAGCAAACTAAGATAAAGATTAATCATAGTTAATTGGCGAAATGGGGCAGCTGGGGTTCATTTCAGTGCCATATCTCTTATTTTAAGGCAAAAATGAAATAACAACTAGGGGAAAAAATTACATAGGGTTTATACATAACTTCTCACTTAAGGAAGCTGTAACTTACCTCCCTTAAGCAAGTACGTAATGAGATAGGTAGACAGTTATTAGTTAAGCCGATATTTTGTGACTCTGATATCAAATTGTTAGGAAGTTTAAAAAAATAGAAACAGCAAATACTGCTAAAAATATCCATTTACCCTGGTTTTAAAATTTGCTTTAGCAACTGTGTGATTTGTAATTGTTCTCTGCTAATATTCCAGTGAATAATTTACTGGGAGCAAGCTCCAGATGCAAAGTATCACAAGATGTTAGCAAAATTATTCAAATTGGAAATAGGAAGTGTTAGCACTGAAAATATGCAAGATTAAAAATTACAATGACAAAGCTAGAGCGTGAGAAAGTTGTGACTGATGATTCCAATAACAGCTTGGGTTTCAAGTAAGTGCATCCAACAAACCCATCACAAGCTATTTGCAGAAATTATTCAGCAATAAATTTAGAATAAATTAAAGCAGACCATGTTCATAGATAACTCACTACTAAATATTCTAGGAAAGTTCCAAATACTTGTTAGAAATGGGAAATGTAAATTACCCTGAATATTGTAATAATTGGTAAAGGCATAAAGTTAAACTTCTCTAATTTGAGCTTTCCAGTATAAAACTTTCTTTCAGTATTCCTTTCTTCCTCCTAAAATGAATACTCATTGAGTACTTTCAGTATATTTGCATAACTGCTGAGATGAAGTATTTCTTCTTCTCAGGATGGCAGTATCCATTTAATGTACTTATAATCCAACCATACAATTATCCTGAACTAAATGTAAACAAAGATGAAAAAGCCCTCCCATGATCATGTTTAAACTGACTAAAATACTACCATGTTTTTTAATTCTATTTTCTGCTTACCTTGATAGTTTTAAGTTTTAATGCCCGAAGGGTACAGACTCGATTAAGACTTTTGTCTTGCATAATTGCATTCAGATTTATTTGAATATATTCTGAAGGCTTTGGAATAAGGTCCATTTGTGCCAACATTTTGCTTCTGTCTTATGTAATTGAGACACAAATTTCAAGCTTGACCTCCTAGAATAAAAGAATCTTAAAATGAGAAAGTCGGGGGGGTTCAGAGAAGTGTAGATTGTGGATTTTGATTACATTTGTTAGATCTACAGTGGGGCCAAGAGAGTTTTGCATGGTGTGGTTTACTGTCTGTGCTGGGTTGACCTTGGCTGGCCACCAGGTCCCCACCAAGCCACTCTTTCACTCCCCTTCCATCAACAGGACAGGGGGAGAAAATATGATGAAAAGCTCATGTGTCAAGATAAGGACAGGGAGATTGCTTACCAATTATCATCACAGGAAAAACAGGCTCAGCTTGGGGAACTTAATTTAATTTCTTGCCAATTAAACACCTTCTCCCAACCCCCACTGCTCCAGCATGGGCTCCTCTCCACGGGCCACAGGTCCTGCTAGGAACCTGCTCCAGTGTGAGCTCTCCACAGGCTGCTGCTGCCTTCAGGGCATACCCACCTGCTCCGGCATGGGTCCTCCACGGGCTGCAAGTGGAGATCTACTCCACCATGGTCCTCCCTGGGCTGCAGGGGGACAGCCTGCCTCACCATGGTCTTCCCCACGGGCTGCAGGGGAATCTGCTCCGGCGCCTGGAGCAGCTCTCCCCATCCTTCTTCACTGACCTTGGTGTCTCAGGGCTGGTTCTCTTGCATTTTTTCACTCCTCTCTCCCAGCTCTTGCGCAGCAGTTTTTTAGCCCTTCTTAAATATATTATTACAGAGGCACTACCGCTGTTGCTGCCCCCATGTAGGACAGAGCCAGTGGCAAGTCTGTCTTGGAGCCAGCTGGAACTGGCTCTGTCCTACATGGGGGCCGTTTCTGGTGTCCTCTCACAGAAGCCACCCCTGCAGCCCCCACTCCCACACCTGCTACCAAAACCTTGCCATGTAAATGCAATACACCGTCTTTCATAATGATTCTCAGTTTATGTTCACACACAAAAGACAAGATCCAAAGTTTAAAATATTTTAAACCTCAGAATGAAATTTCAGATTCAGTCATGCTGAAATTTTATGTTGTCTCCAGATCTCCTGATTTCCTTCCTTTGTCCCTACTTATCATGTAGAAAACAAACAAACAAAAAAAATCATGCCTCAGATGGGCCCTCTGGGCCCACCCATTCGGCATTGTTCATTTATCATAGCCAATTGCTATGATAAATTCAAAAGTGGATCTTATTAGAAAGGGAGAAAAAATCAACCAACCAAAAACATCCACAGAGAATTTGTTGACAGTATCAATTATAACTGAAATATTTTACATATAGATTATAAATTCCACTGAAAAAAAAGGAAAGAAGCCATAAAGCAAGAAGTAAATCTCATTCTCTTTTGAGATGTGATCAGAATAGTAGCTGTACAGAATCATTTTTTGGTTTAGTGCAGAATCAGATTTCAATTTTCAGCTGAGAACTGCATTGCTGTTTTTGCTGTAGAAATAACCTTCTACAGATCAGTAATCCATAAATATATGTCATACCTGGGACTTAAAGCCTAATATGACTAACCAGTTTAAGATTTGAATAGAAAACTGAGGAGGTAATACCTGACTGCAAATATAGCCTTACTACACCATAAAGGCTATAACAGAGGGCTATATTAATGTTAGAGATGGATGAGCCTTGGAAAATCTGCCTGCAAAGCAAACTCACCAGCCTAGCTAATGTGCTTTCAAAGACTGCGAGCTCAGCAGGGTGATCCTAATGTATTTCTTCCAGTGAGAGAGCATGACAAATAGTGGTTATCTCCAACTAGCTCATGGATTCATGTTTTGTTTACGAAAGCACATCTCTAGTTCTTACATTTTTGTAATACAACTTAGATGAAGGCTGCTATATTTTTACTTAATATTTTATCCGTTCTCTTAACTTCACAGGCTTCAGTCATTTCTTTCTCTCTATCTTTCTCTTTATTGGTTATTGCATAACCAATTTCAACCTTTATGTTTTTCATCCACTTTCATCTATAGGCTCTTTTATTTATGGCAATCTCTTCTTAACCTTGTCTGTTAAACTTCAAACCACTTCATTTTTCAAGAATTTCTTAAGAAGATTCTGAGCTTAATTCTATTTACTTGAGAAGCATCAAGTTCAACAGATCTAAAGGAATTATTCTAAAATTCTAAATACACACATAAAGGAATATTAATATTAATCACCTAAAGTTTGTGTTTTTTCTTCATTACACCTTATTTTTTATCTGGGCTTCATCCATCTATCTTAGCTTTGGGGCAAAGATATTATCCTTTCCTAAAACTGTAATTGTCCCAGGAAAATGCCCATGGAGATTTTATTTTCTGACTTTGTGAAAGCAGGAAAGGTAACACTATAAAGAAAGTAAATAGCCTTGCATAGTAATGGTACTACCTTATATAGCATTGACCCTCCCTCTGGCATTTCTGTTACCTAAAAAATGACCTCCACTAGTAAGGATAACATATTACTTTTTTGTAAGAGTTTCTGGTTTCAGTAAGTTTACTCAGATTTTCTTAATTATTACCTGATGATGATTTTTCATAATAGAGACAACCGCAAGCATTCCTGTATCTCATTAGCTAGTAAAGTGGGGTTTTATCCCATTTTATGTCACCTTATTTCTAAGTCCTTTAGAGGAATTCGCACCTTTTGGAGAAAAAAAAACAACAAACAAAAACAGTCGAGCTGTGGAATTTCTGCCATACAGGGAAGCTACAGCTCAGAATAGATAGATGGCAGTTTAAAACAATTTTCACTCCCCTGGGGAAAAAAAAAAAAAAAAAAAAAAAAAAAAAGGTGGAATCATGTCTATTCCACTTACATTAGCAGAGAAAACTGGACATGAAAACAGTTGTGGAATCCCTCAAGCATCTGCATCCATTAATTGTCTTTTGGTGAAAGGGTCACCATTTAAATTGCACAGAATTAACAAAGTTAACATGCCTATTAAAGTAAGAACAGATATATTCATTTCCTTTCTTATGTTATTTTTGGGGGTCAGAAAAATCAGAATATATTTCAAATGAAAACTGCTATCTACTTTCAGTGATATCAGAAATATTATTAAGGTCAGTGTCAATGGTTTTTTTTGTAGTTGTTTTCGTTCAGTTCAAATATTTCTCATCCTTCACCTTCATCTAAATTTATCTTTTCTATATTATGGTACTATTAGTTTTTACTTTATTTTATTTTCTCATTTTCAGTCTTCCTATTTTCTTCCCTTTCTAGAGTTACCTTAACTTTTAGCAGGTGTCTTCACTGTATTACCCTACTCTAGCACAGATATTATTCAGAAAGAATAAATAAAAATGCTATTGTTGTTTATTTTCACCATTCTTCTTTCACTGCAGATTTAGTAAAAACAACCTGTTCCAGCTCTCATGCTTTTTTTCCCTCTGGCTTATTGCCATGCTCTGTAGTGTCAATATGCTTAGATTAGTTTGAGCTAGTATTTGCTCTATAATTCTGTGAAGCTCCAGTCTTGTAATCAAGAACAGAAAAATGATATTTGTACAAATGAATTATAAAACGTTCTTGTCATAAATTCAGACTTTATTAGCACGAAATACTTGAGAAAGAATTTTCCTTCCTTGCTAGCAACAATATGGGCCCTTCGCTTGTGTTGGCTCTTATAGGGTATAAGATTTCTTTGATTCGGTTTGTCAATGATGAATGGAAATGTGTTCACTTACCATTTTTTTCCTAGATTTGCTTTCTCCTGGTTTAGTGAACTGAATCAGCCAAATGGGGGTCCAGGAAATATCATAATGAACACAAGAGAATTGGTGAAAGCAAGAAAGAGTGCCTTTCAGTGAACTGTCAGCTCAACAGTATTAGCCTACTGTAGGTTCAGATAAAGGGCTTCAAAGTATATTACTCTGTATTCCATCCACTAGCAATAAAGCTAGTTCAACATAGTTGGAAACATTTTAGATCAATGTTACCAAAACCTCACAACTCTCATTTCTACTTTAGAAAAAACTGCAGTTCTAGTGATCTGACGTTTAAGGTTATATGGATCGAATTACTCGTGTCAGTTATGTATTTGGCTAGATAGGCAAATCAGGGTTTTAAGTGTTTGAACAGTCTGTCAACAAGGCAACCCTATAATCAGTTGTAACTTTAGAGTTTGGGAAAAGATAATTAACTCAGAAGATTTTTTTTTTTCATAATATTTGAGACAGATAAAATCATTTAAACTACTATATATTTAAATTCTATACTTTAACTGAGCTCTCATCTGATCGATGAGAACTTTCATCCAGAACTTTCTACAACTTAAAGAATATTCAAAATATTGGCTAGTAATATTTGAATTTGGCCTTCTTTTGCCAGTATCACAAGTTACTGTACACAGATTGTGCTTGTTATTATTCTATTATAGTCACATATGATGCTATAAGATCTGTCTCCCTGTGTTTTAAATGAACAAGGGAAAGTTAGCATTTTGAATTTTGTGACTTACAAGTATTTAAATTAATGTTGCATTACCATGTTTTTTTCTTTAAATAACAGAACACTTCAGATTAATATTGATTTAATGGAGCTTTCCTTTGATGTCTCTGACACACTTCTCCTTTCTATTAAGCTGTTTTACATTACTTCAAAGTGCTGTTGATTTATGAGTCATAAATATGCAAAGTGCTAATTTGCCATGTCTCTAGCATGCTTCTTAACTTTCTGGTTTTGTGTTTATTGTTGTGCTTGTATTTGTTTACACATCATTTCATTGCAAGAAAACATTCTGTAGCTAAAAAAGATTTTAATTTAAACATTTTTGGATCTAAGAACACTGTCTCCATCTCAGAATCATTACTGGCTTGGTTGTGTTTGTAAAAGACATTCCTGTTACAGTGCTAACTTTTTTGCCGTCATTCCCATAGTGACAAAGCCATAATATTACTCATATTAACTTTCAAATAACACTAATTATTTAATTTTCTTTGGGTTTGCTTTGTTTGCAGAGAACCATTTTCTAATTAGTAGTGTGTCATGGCTATTAAAAGAAAAAACAAACCACATATTCTCATCATCATTATACTTATGGTGGCTGTAGTGATAACACCTTTTAAGAGCAGCGCAAACATAGCACTCAGAGTGTATTGAGAATCAACTCTTCCTTACAATGGAATAGAAATCAAGACCGTAAAATAGTTTTACTGATTTTAGCTAGAGAAGAGAGGAAAAAGCCATGCCACGTACTCTCACATCAAAACACTTGTTAACCTATCAGCATTGCTTGTATTTCACAGTCATTATTAGAAAACTTGCCTTCAAAACCTTTCTCAATTTATCTTTCTCTTGTATTTTTATTTTTGAAAGACTTTTTTTTTTCCCCTCCTTATTCTTATTTTCAGTGATGTGATATCCTTACCTGATATTCAGGAACAGTAAGAAAAAAACAAAGGGGACAAAGGGGTATCTAAAGAGAAGTATGAAATGAAATAAATCTTGTTTCTCTTTGCAAAACCTTTTTAAGTGTACATAATGTTCTCCAGTAACATGATTCCTTTCTGTTTTCCTCAATCAAAGAAGCAGAAAAGACCTATAGTATTATATTTACTTTTTTAATTTCTTCAGTAGCAGCTGCTGCTGCAACTATGATCTGCTATTTCAGCGTATTTTCTCAGTGGAGACAATGTCAAGCATATATGGTTTCTTTTAGAGTCTTCTCTTTTCCCATAGCCCTTCAGAAGACTCATGTAAGTAGTAATTACAGATCTGTGTGTGTATATATGTTTTGCTATAAAAATTTGCAAAATAAATGTATATAGATTCTGATTCACAAGAGGAAATTGTACAACTTCTTATTTTAAACAATAGATTCCCAGTAGTCGGAATTAAATTTATATATCTGTTTTTAAGATGTGAGCTACTTAGGTATCTCAGATTCACATCCCTACTAAGCCTAAGTGAGAGAAGAACAGACTTGGATGGAAGTGTCTTTCTGAAAATCCTTGTGAATATAGCTTCTTCATTGGGCAGGAAAAGTTTTTGAAAAAAAAGGTGTGTACAGTAACCTAATGCTTTGAACAGTTGGGCAGTAAGTGACAGACCCTGCACATATAAGGATCTCAGGTGACAGTGAGACTATTCTTGCTGTTTCATTAGCATGTCAGATACTCCTTCACATGCAAACTGTTAGAATCAAGTACCAATCTCAGGCTGAAGACAATAAAGAATAGCTGTAAATCAGACATTCTTTAATTCTCTTTCAGCTGTTGGTCAGTACATGAATGTTTCTCCTCCAGTTCCTTTCACTTCAAAGTTAAATAGATTTGCTTAAACTGAAACTATGTGTAACAGTTGCATTTTAGCTGGTGTTTTAACCCAAGTAGTCTGATTTTCCTACAGAAGTATAGTGGTGCTAAAAATTCCATCTTTTCATGGATGAAAAAAGAAATACCCATACCTCATATTGCTCCTTCCTCCTCTGCCAAGAAGAAAAGATGTAACGAAAAGAAACAAACAAAAATTAGAAACTAATCACCCTGCAATGTTACTGAACTTGAAGCTGATCTAGGAACAGAAGAAAGGCCCACTAAATTTCTGACTGTACCAGATGCTCCATTTCAGATTAACAGCAACAGAGATTTTACAGTTCCAAGGCAGGTATTCTGGCACATAAAATTTTCTTAAATCTTTTGGAGTTCAGCCACTTTACAGAATTATTAATAGTATCAAGAGTAGATACTTTAATCTGGATCTCTGGCATTTCAGATGAGTGCCCTAACTGTTAGTCTGTATACAGTATCTTTGCACTGCCAGACTAAATGCACCTGTTCCGTGTTGGGTGAACGTTTGGATACTAAAAATCCAGGGAAGTTGAGGATTCACCATAGGATGAAGAATGAAGCTCCAAATGCTATTACTTCTTTCTCTACTGAGGTTGTGAGACAATCAAACATAAGCACTGGAGATGACTGGAAAATATAATTATACTGTTAAAGAAAACTAGGAACATCCACATTTTCTCTAGAAAGTTCACATTCTTGCTAGTGAACAGCCAAAAAAAAAAAAAAAAAAAGGCTGATGTCAGCCATAACGGCAGCCCCATTTCCTTTCTGGGAACTACCTGTGAGTTTTCACAGTGATGACATTGCAAGGAAGATATTCTCCTTCCAAGGGGTGTAACAGATACTAGCAGCAATCTCTTTCCAAATGCTAGCAAAAGTTGATAGAAACATTGAAGCAGAAGGAAAGAAAAGAAGAAGAGACCTTAATACAGAAATTTCAGATATTTCTTGACGTAAAAGTCTGAAGACATACACAAATGATTACAATCCTCATAGTCCAAAGAAAGCAAGAACAAACCTCATATGAAATACCAGTCTAGTCTGGGAACATCTTAATGGATGCAATGAAGCTCATCTTTTTAATATAAGCCCCAGTAAAGTCCAGAAAACCTCAGAATCCATCTTCCTCCAAGCTTTTGACCTGAGTGGCTTTTTACTTAAGTGTTGCAGTTCTGCAAAGCATTATTAAGCCATAAAAGCCCCCTGTGTGGACAAAAAAATGTGGCTAGGAGCCAGAAAATCAGCATTGTAGATAGCTTAATCTAATAACACTCATCAAGATTCCTGTCTAAAGGGAGATGTGGATCAGCTGCATCACGGAGCCTCTGTGGTTAGCTGGCCCCAGCAAACGCTCTAATGAACACCTCAAGAGAGAGCTCCTTTAGCAGCAGGTGGGGGCAGTTGCCTTCAGACTGAGGAGTGCTTGCACTAAACCTGAAATGTGAATCCTTGTACCTTAAACCTCACATCATGAGAGGCAAGTAGGCTTCCTGGAACTCAGATCATTTTCATTTCACTGATGGTAAAATATAGGGGAGCCAATATACTATTACACAGTGACATCAATTTACTGTAAAACTCCAGCATAAATTCTGAATACGAGGGAACTGAATTCCCAGTATTCCTCAATTAATAAAAGTCATTCACAGATTTCAAGATGATCAGGGGCATGGAAATATTTCAATTTCATAGCATAGCCAAGATTACAGTGTGCTCTGCGGATTAATTTTCCATTTAATTATTTTTCCTTAAATTGAGATAAGATTTGGGAAAAGTAGTGACTACTAAGTGACTAAGTGACTATTAAGAGCAGACATTATGTAAGAAGTCATTTTAACAACATGAATACATAAGAAACAGTTTTCAAATGTAGCATTATTCTAAAAATGGCTTTAATAAATATATAAAGTTCTCATTCTGGAAAAAAAAATCAAAATATGCACAAACTGTATACATTTTACCCAGGATAAACTACATTTCTGTGTATTCCTAATATTCAGTAATATTAACCTAATAGAGGTTTCTATGCTGGGGATTCACACCAAGATCCAGATCATGCTGTTCTCTAGGATTGAATTGATTACACTAGAAAACTTTTTAGGTAGAAAAGAGGACAATGACACGAATGGAAAGCAAAACATATGGAAAGAGATCATGCACTGAAAATGAAGAAGACTTTAAGTCTTTCTTTTTGAAAATGTGAATAAACCTGAAGGATAAAAGTACAACAGAAATGAGACACCTGCAGGGTGTTTATCTAAAAGCCAACAAAACATCTTGAAAGTCAAGAATAATGACAATGTTACCTGATCAGAAAGTAACTCTTGAAACACACAAAGTATGTTTAGAGAGGAGACATTGCTTTATTCTGTGCAAGGTGGAAGATTTCCAAAAATCGAGCACACCTACTGAGGTTTTCAGTCCATACTTATACACTACATTTAAAGCACCTTGCCTATCTAATACCTATGTTCCACCTAACTATTGCATATTCATTAAGTTGAGCAAGCATGATGTCTTGTTCTCTTGAGCAATCATCCCAGAGTCTTCTACGCCTGTGCGGGGGTCTCTGGTGGTCATTTGGGGAAGAATACCCCTACTCCTTTTGTCCCTTTATGGTCACAGGTCATCTGCGGACACCAGGGGCTTTGTTTCTCTTGCCAACCCCTCGTTTCTCAGTGCCGAAGGAGGATGTCTGTCCTCAATTAGCAAGTCTGTGACTCTGAAATGTCCGTTATCTGGTCCCTTGGCTATTATCCAAACATGCCTTAAGCATCCCCTGTTGTAAATAGAATCTTAAACTAGATAAGCCTTGAGTACACATAATGTAAACAGCCCTTGAATAGCAAGCATACCACGCTTCTCATGTTTAATGTTTTTTTCTTCAAGCTGTCACCTCCTTCTTATGTGTTAATCAGTCTTTTGAAGGCTTGGGACAACAATAACAGCAAGAAGTTTGCATGCAAAATGTCATAAGATATACTAAAATCACTCAAAAATTTGTGGTTTCAGCCCTAAGATAATACATTTTGGCCATAATAAAGCCTGAAGAGGTTTGCAAACTTTTCAAAGTATCTAGGTTAAATATAAACTTAAACACAGACTTCTAGACTTTATGGCATTTAGGGAGATCTATTTTTCAGTGCTAAAAACCTATGAAACATAGTAATCTTCACTCTGATAGTAGCTGGTAGAGGACGTAAGGTCACCTCAAGGCAATATTTTTAGTTGGACATTTTATTTTTATTCATGATAAGAGGCTGACAGGGAAAAGAGAAGAGAAACAAAATGATCATCAGAAGGTTTAATATTTAGGCTTTTTTCTTTCTTTTTTCTTTTTTTTCCCTGAGACTACAATTTCAAGTCCTGCTGTAGTTGAGTATTTATGTGAGAACTTAAGTGCTTTTGTTCAGTGAGATCCCAGTCACTCACACACGTCCGTGAATGTTCTGAAGAACAGAGAAGGTTTAGTCATGTCCCTACCTCTGTGTCAACACAATGACTTTCTTGTGCAAGCTAATTGGAGGCCATGCTTAATGACTTATCCGTAGTGAGTTATCTGTAACCTCTTCAAGAAGAGGTTGCTGTCAAGTGTCTATGAAGTAAGCTGAGACAGAGGGAAACAAAGATATGCCAAACTGACAGTTCTCCTGTGAGAAAAGATTACAGAACCTTTATTTCACTTCAGCTACAACCCTGTGTTGCACAACTGCATGTGGTCTTCCTACAAGGTGGAGTGTAAGGTGTCACTCCTAAAATGAAGAGCTTTTGGGGGAAAGTAACTAGAAACTAGAGTCTGATAATACATTTAGAATCCTGGAGCAAGAATTGGAGGCCAGCTCATGGTGAAACCTTCAAAAGCTTTTACCTTCTCTTTCAGGCGTGTAGGGATAACTTAGGTACAGGAAGCAGTGTAGTACTCTTGATATTGCAGGCTAATGCAGAAATGAGAGTAAATCTAGATGTGCTATTCAGCACTGCCTGTACATTTACAGAGGTGAAGTGGATTTACTGGTTCTACTCTCCCAGCCAGATCACTGCTGGATATAAGTAAAGTATGTGGGTAAACGTGGATATTTGCATCACACTGATTTGTAAGTAAAGCCTAAATGCCTTGGGTAGGGTGGTGGAGATAGAGGAAAGTCTCTGCAGTCCTCAGCTTTTCCACTTTCAATTTCAATGAAGATTTCTTCAGCAATTCTCAGAGAAGAATATATAAAGATCTGCATTCACTCTATTAAAAGCCTTTTCTGTCACTTGAAGGAACTTTGCTCGAATTTGGTTAATACGTTCTATATGCCAGAAGTAAAACCACAGAAAATTTTCTCTCTCTAGGTGGCCATTTTAAAAATGAGTTGAATGTGAGGGCAAGAAGTAATATTAAGTGCCACTTGACAGTTTTGAAATTCTAAAACTGAAATTCTGCCATGCTCTTGTCAAGGCATACAGGTAAGGATGCTCCTTTACTACACAGGGCACAAATTCATTGTGGCAGCATGCAGGCATAATGGTCCTGTGGATTTCTTTGTTGGATATGGAACTGTGACTACAATTAAACTGAAAAGTTCATAAAAGAATAGAAGACATCAGGATTTGCATTCAATAAGGTATGCTAGCAGGCTCTTTAGTACATATCATTATACGCCAGCTGCTGACATGCTACCAAACCAATTAAGAAAACTCACCAGAGTACATTTAGCTACAGCAGGCTGTGAAACTGAGCTGAAAAATATTTCACATCCTTGAAGCCCAAGTAGCTATGATTTGCCCTGCAGTAAATGTCTGCTGTTTGACAGATACAGGTAGTGCTCTGCATCGCATCTTTGAGGGCAGCAGGGAGAATGTACTGCAGAGAGTGTTATGGAGCAATTATGGGAAGGACTGAAAGGCCAAGATTCATAGCATCTGACAATGAAACAAATGGACCCCACTGCAGTGAGAGATAAGAGATGATGCCTGCAGTTAATAATAGTAGCTCCTGGATTGCTTACATCTTTAAGTGGCAAAAAAGACAGCGGAATATGTTACACCAGCATGCAGAAACCACTGCACCACGTCAGACACACTCCCAAGATGCATGAACTGTATGCAGCTAGAAGGAGAGGCACAAAGAGGACTTTCACATCCTTCGAATATCAGGGAAGGTTCTGTCCTGTGTTGATACTGCTGAGTTTTTAGACAAGGTTATGCAGAAAATGAGCGGCATGATGAAACCACAGCTCAGAAATGATGGGTAGAAAGATACAAAATTGCATTTGCTGCAGTAACATATGCTGAGGGAAAACAGGAGCAGAGAAGAGTTATATTTCACCCTGTAGCTGGTATTCAGGTCAGCAGTAACGAATATATCCGTTTCAAAACCCGGACACCTGGCAGGATTTCACTTATGCTGAACAGAAATAATTCAATAGTTTCTAGAAATAAAAAATCTGATAGCTTTTAGCAAGTGCCTTCCTCTACCCATTTTCTAGCTTTCCTGTTCCAACCCATGTTTCTAGAATGAATTGTTTCCTTTGAGGGACTGATATACAAGGGTACACAAAACTCTCTGTAGTCCATACAGATTCATTGGGTTTTATTTGTTTTGTTTTTAAAGGAGGCATTTACCTATATAGAGATAATAAAATATGAAAGGTAACTGTATATGCTATTTAATTATAACTTTTAAGGTAACATATTTGATACATGTGTTTCTCTTAGTACACTGTATTATTTATCCAATTCAAAAAAAATAAGAAAGTAAAAATCTGTACTTTACATGCTATCATAAATTTGGCCATGTGATGTGAATTCTGGGAACACCGAAGAACACAGTAGGTCCCATGAAAAATCTAAGTCATAGATTTCCTTATGTGAAAGCAACATAATTCACAAGACATTGATCTGAAAGGCTGAAATTGTCTAGTTGATATACAACTTGCAAGATACTCAGGTGAGAGATGATCTGTATGGGAAATTTATGTTTTCCATTACAACATCTGAATGAATTTGATTCAGATTTAGATCCAGACACCACATACTTTAAGATACAAAGTGCAAGTTCAGGTCATAGATGAACATACATGGAAAATCCATTCTAACCTCTAGGTGTATGGATTACATAAAAATAAGTCATACATATTCCAAAATAGTTGACATATTAGTAAGGATATTGGAAGTCCAGCTAGTAATAGTGACTGTGAACATAAATATGCCTATATTAAAAAAGAATCATAAATTCTGAGCGCTGCAGCAGCATGAATGCTTTAAAGGTATCTTAAAGCAAATGAGTTTTTTTGATTAAAATTAGGATTTCCTTAGCAAGATAATCTTGGAAAGAAGAAATAATGTAACTAAAGGAAAAGATAAAAAATCAGCATCCTGACTTAGTTTACTAACGTTCTAGTCCGTTTTGGTGTAAAATAAAACTTGACATTTACTCATCTTTAAGTTATGTACATGGTAATACTACCATGCCATATTAATAAGAAAGTCACTTAAAATCCATACTACATAGGTAAGACAGAAAATACAATTTTGGGGGTTTATGCTATCCAGAGAAAATTTCAGGTCAGGTAACCAAATATCATCCTAACACCTTACTGAAATTAAAAATTAAAACCTTCATACAAACAGACACTTAGACACATAGTCCAAAGAGTGAAAGAAGTCTTATATCTCAGTAGTGCAGAGGTCTGTACATGGACTGGTAACAGCTGAGAAGAGTATGGGAGATAATCGAGAAAGTCTCAGAAGGACCAGAGTTTGAGAGTATAGATGGCTGTTCTCCATCATCTCCACAAGAAAGCTGCATTTCATGCTTGGGATTGGTTCTCAATTGTTTTGCATTTGGCTTTTGTTCATGCCCATGTGCTGAAGTTATCACCCTTTTACTCTATGGAGAGCAGATCTCTTCTTCAGGGTTTCAAGTGCTCTAAAATCTAAATGCTGTCTAGAGGGAAAAAAAAGAAAAGAAAGAAAAAGAGAAAAGAGGAGGGAAAAGAAAAAAAAAAAGAAGTAGAGAAAAAAAAAAATTCCCAAATTCCAAATTTACAGGCTCCAGACTGTTATTTTTACTCCGTACTGGTGTGGAAGGAGTCAGTTTGGATTGGTGGATCTTCATTTCCTATATACAAATGAAGGTGCATAGGATTCAAATGAACTAGAAATGCTACATGAAGTATAGGGACCTGTGTTATTTGCAGTCATCTTTGTTGCTACTAATTCATTGATGATTGTCATAAAATTCTCTTGAATCCTAGTTCCTGTGAAGGTCCATTTCCCATTGTGCTAGCTTCTGTTGCAACATAGAAAGAATATCTGAGTTTTATCGGTCTTTCACACAAGGAACAAAAATGTAAGTGTACATGCACATGTCAAGGCTGAATCCAGGTTTATGCAAAATGAATACCAAATTTGTAAGTTAGGAGTTTCCAATCTGCACTTTGAAAGCATTGTAAAGCAGAACAGGAAAATCTATTTTTTTTACATCTCTTGAGCTGTCTGCTGCCACCGTCATTGAAATATGATTCTTTCTGGTCTTACACAAAATAGATGATCTCCTGCAAAACTTCTAATTCCTACCTTTATGTGTCCTGCTAGGGGAGCATATTTTTTTTCCCCCAATTCTTTTACTGAGAGTAATAAACTTTTTTCTGCAATTCATTTACTGAGAACAGGCAGACAACATAGCCAAGTAGAAGAAAACTTATCTCACCAGAAAGATGATATACACATCTAGAGCATAAAGCAACTGTATTTTGCAAAGCTGCAGTGCTTTCTGAGAAGAGTCCCTAGGTCAGCTCTGCGAAGCAGTCTCACACTGGAAATGGTGAGAATACTCTGCTCCAGCACGCAGCATGATGCCTGTATTTGTGATCTTGATCCTACAGAATTCTGACTAACACTACCAAAATTTAGCTTGTGCTTTCCATGTGAAAAAATGCCTCGTATTTGATATATATTTTTTTCCGCTTTAAAATGTATTGATATACGTTTTTTGCTTTATTATTTGTCTGTGAGACAGATTGTATATATAATCAACTATTGTTCATTAATATAAAATAACATAATAAGGTACCATATGCATATCTACCACAATACAAGACAGAAAAAAAGATGATGGCTTTATAGTCAAGCAGGATTTACTTTAAAGCATATTAATTTGATCTCAAATTTGTATTATTTGTTAAAAATTAGGTATACAGTGTCTCAAAATAACCCCATTGAAATTCCACTAATTTCACCTGCAAGAATAATACTGCAGCTTAGCAATACACTTAGACTGGAGAAAAAAAATAGGCAGTGCACATTAATATCATTATACCTGAAGGTATGAATTAATACAACTGTTTGGATCTCAAAAAAGGATAGTGTATGAGTTCAGGCAAAGTACCCATGCTCACATTTTCAATAGCAGTTAACAAGTCTGATAGCTTCAACTTTTCAAAATTTGGAGGCATTTTAATTTTCAAAAAACCCTTGAGTAGGAAAAAAAAGAATCGGAGTAATTAATAGTCAGCATTCCTGGTTTGTTGGGTATGTGGAGGGAAGTATGTTTTTACAGAAGAACATGGAGGCAAGTCCACGCTCGGGGCAGCAGGCGAGTCTCCTCCTTGCCCACCTTGCCTTCCCACATGCCTCTGTACAACAGGTATGAGGCTCTGGATGTGGAAGGCCAGTCAATGGATGATGTGGATGATGGTCCATCTACATCAGAGATGTTGCCAAGGTCAGAAAGGCCTACCCCCTGTATCATGACCATCTCCATGAGGAAGAAAAGATGGGTTACAGTTGTAGGTGACCTTCTTCTAAGGGGAACAGAGGGCCCAATATGCTGGACAGACCCTCCTCTTAGGTAAGTCTGCTGCCTTCCTGACGTCCTGGTTAAGAATACCACTAGGAAATTTCCTAGCCTGGTACAGCCCTCAGACTATTACCCATTACTGCTCTTCCATGTGGGTGACGATGAAGCTGCAACACATAGTCCAAGAGTGATCAAAAAAGACTTCAGGTCCTTAGGATGGTTGGTAAGGGAATCTGAGGCACACGTTATTTTTTTCCTCTATCCTTCCAGTTGTTGGCAGCAACACTGGAAGAAACAGATGGACCCAGTCTATTAATACATGGCTCTGTGGCTGATGTCACCACCCCAGTTTGGGGTTTTTTGATATTAGGATGGCCTACATGGCACCAGGCCTTCTGGCGTCGGATGGGATTCACCTTTCTCAAAGGGGGAAGGAAGAGGGTCTTTGCTCACAAGCACTAGGGGGTCATTGACAGAACTTTTAACTAAACTTGAAGGGGGAGGGAGATAATATCAGGCTTGCCCATGACAAGCTGTGGGACAACACGCCAAGGTTAGAGGGACAGGGTATTAGTGAGGCCCTCAGCCTGTTGCTCTGAGATGTGCTGGCGACACTGCAGCACACCTGAAGTCTTATGGAGACGATCCAGGGGCTCCTGAGGTAATAGCAGCCAACAGGGAAACACCAGTGAAATACCTTAAAGGAATTAAGGGCTGTTCCTCTAAGAAGGTCACATGGCTGACAGCCCAGCTGAAGTGCCTCTACACCAATGTACGCAGCATGGGCAACAAACAGGAGGAGTTGGAAACCACCGTCCTGCCAGAAAGCTGAGACCTAGTTGCCATTACTGAAACTTCGTGGGACAAATTCCATTACTGAAGTGTGCCTCTCGATGGCTACAGGCTGTTCAGAAGGGACAGGCAAAGAAGGAGGGGAGGAGGCATTGCCCTCTACATCAAGAAATGGCTAGAGTGTGAAGAGCTGTCTGAAGAATAGCCACGAGCAAGCTGAAAGCTTATGGGCAAAAATCAGAGACTGAGGCAACAAAGGGAACCTTGTGGCTGGTGTCTACTAGAGGCTGCCCGATCAAGTAAGTCAAGGCCCAATTGACGAAGCCTTCTTACTCTAGCTACAGGAGGCATCATGCTCACAGGCTCTCGTCTTGCTGGGGGACTTCAACCACCCCAACATCTGCTGGAAAAGTAGCACAGTGAGCTGTAGGCAATCCAGGAAACTCCTGGAATGCACTGAGGAGAAATTCTTAAACCAGGTAATAGGCAGCCCTACCAGAGGGGATATGTTACTCGGCCTGTTGGTAACCAACACAAGTGAGCTGGTGGAGTTCGCAGTCCTGAGGGATATGGGTCAGGTGAAGGGTAAAGTCAGGATCATCAATATTAGGAAAGCAAAATTCCAGCTGTTCAAGGAGTTAGTCAATAAGACCCCCTGGGAAACTGCCCTCAGGGACAAAGGAGCAGAACAAAGTTAGCAGACCTTTAAGAATGCTTTCTGCAGAGCACAAGAGCTCTCAGTCCTCAGGTGTAAGAAGTCAGGAAAGGAAGGCAAGAGACCAGCATGGCTAAGTCAAGACCTGCTGGTCAAACTAAAGGGCAAGAAGGAAATGTACAGGCACTGGAAGCAGGGACAGGTATCCTGGGAAGAGTATAGGGATGCTGCCTGGTTTTGTACGTATGGGGTCAGGAATGCCAAGGCACGGCTGGAGCTGAACTTCACAAGGGATGCAAAGAATAAGAAGAGCTTTTACAGGTATGTCAGCCAGAAAAGGAGGGTCAAAGAAAGCATACTCCCCTGATGAACACAACTGGCAAACTGGTAACAATGGACAAGGAGAAAGCTGAGGTGCTCCACAACTGTTTTGCCTCAGTCTTCACTGGTCACCTCTCTTCCCAAACCTCTCCTCATTCTGAGGAGAAGGACTTGGGGGTACTGGTGGGTGCAAAATGGGACATGAGCTGACAATGTACACTTGCAGCCCAGAAGGCCAACTGTATCCTGGACTGCATCAAAACAAGTGTGGCCAACAGGTTGGGAGAAGTGATTCTGCCCCTCTACTTCGTTTTGGTGAGATCCCACCTGGAGTACTGCATCCAGCTCTGGAGTCCTCAGCACAGGAAAGACATGGACTTGTTGGAGGGGGTCCAGAGGAGGGCCACAAAGATGATCAGAGGGATGGAACACCTCTCCTATAAAGACAGGCTGAGAGAGTTGGGGTTGTTCAGCCTGGAAAAGAGAAGATTCTGGGAAGCCTTATTGCAGCTTATAAGAAAGATGGGCACAAACTTGTTAATAGGCCCTGTTGTGATAGGACAAGGGATAGTGGCTTTAAACTAAAAGAGGGTAGATTTAGACTAGCTATAAGGAAGAAATTTTTTACAATGAGGGTAGTGAGCCAATGGCACAGGTTGCCCAGAGAGGTGGTAGATGCCACATCCCTGGAAACGCTGAAGGTCAGGTTGGATGGAGCTCTGAGCAACCTGATCTAGTTGAAGATGTCCCTGCTCATTGAAGGAGGTGTGGACTAAAGGTCCTTTCCAACCCAAACTATTCTATGATTCTATGATTCTGTGATTCTATGAAATAGATGTTTAATATCCTCCATTGGTTTTATCGGAGACAGGAACACAGGATTATAGAGATGCCTTGAAGCACCAGTTCCTGTTTCTTGCCCTTCATGAACTTACCAAATTCCATTTGGAAGAACAATAGTCAGTTTTAGTGTAATTTTTTTTTTTCAGAACTCCATAGACATTACAGTTATAAGGATTCTTTTAATATCCAGTGGCATTTATTCACTTAAACTTTAAATAAGTTTCTTAGCAGGCTGCATACTGCACGATACATCTGTCCTTAGGAAATAGACAAAGAAATAAAGAAGTCTGAACAGTTCATTACTTCAGTCTCTAACTTTAATCTGAGAAACTGTTTCTACATCCAAGACTGTAAAATGAAAGGTAAGATACAGTGATTAAAGTTCAGAAGTGGCAGCAACTGTTTAAGATGAAACAGTAAAAGAGAAAGAAAAATCAAAAAAACCCTCTGCGAATAGAGCATCTTGTCACATTAACAAGTTTTGCTGTGCTTTAGGAACCAGAATTATAGTTTCCATTCCATGTAGTAGGAACATTAAAAGCCTTTGAAAAACAAAGACTTAAATACCATTAATTCAGATAGAAATGTTCAGCAAAGTTGTGAAAAAATACCGTGAAAAAGAAAGAGAGATCTTGAAAGATGGCTGTTTAACTGAGATGACACAGAGACAGTTTTTATGTAAATCTGTTTTTCTTGGTCATGGTAACCTCATAGTGAACAACATATATAATTAAATATAATAATTAATTTCACACAAGCACCTCAAGAAAAACACTGCCACTCTTGCTTGCCTCATATTTGTGATATAAACTTGTGTGATAAACTGTGGACTTACTCATTTTGGTTTTAAAGACATAGCAATGCAAATGTAAGCAGATCGTAATATTTAGACACCAGTGAGTTAATTCCTGCTTTTTAAGAGATGTGGGAATCCATGGATTTATGAAGAAAATAGGATCTAACTTACAAATATTAGTGATAGGTGAAATCACTATCATTGAAGGATTACTTTTCGCAATTAAGCAATCAAGTATGGACTAAAAAGTTTCCAAACAAAAAATTTGAACTACGTGCCCAAATGAGGGTGACATGTATGCAACTACACATGGATTATATGCATATGAATTTGATGCATTTTTCACTATTCTGAACAAGCATTGACTCACCTAGATTAAGATAAAATCAAAATGTATTAGAAATAATCATAAGAATTCTGTAAGTCCAACACATTAGTCTCCTCCAAAATTAATGACAAGGTAAGCAACTGAAGATAAGAAACACAATTTCATAGCAACATGACAGGAAATAAATTGTTAGTGCCTAAAAGAATAAAGGGTATAAATAAGAAGCCTTTTTCTAAGGACTTTCCTCTCTCCCGACTGAAATTATTTTGTTAGCAATGATATCTATCCATCTGTATTAAAAAATTTCTAAGTTTGGATAGCTATAAAAGATCTTATGAAGATACATCTGAAGGTTACCTCTGCTGTATCTCAGTATTATGACAGCAGACTCCATAACATAAACACAAACCTTTCAGCTAATGTTCCATCTACAAATCACTAAAAGTGATGTTTTGACAGCAAAAGTTTTTATCTACTTTTTATAAAGTTTCAGTACTATATGGAGAAGCTGCCAAGGCCAAGGCTACTGCTGCTTTCAAAGAGATAAGCAGTTAATAACAGTATATTTTACCTGACTAATGTATTATATGCATCTTTGTTTAGCCAAATTCAGAGCATTATGATATTGTCATTAAACAGCTGAAAAATTTGTAGTGAAACATATAATATTTTCTTTTTAAGACCTTGGAGTGGAAGAGACTACTGTGAAAAAGAAAACAGAAGTGGTTTGTTGTTGGTTTGGTTTGGTTTGGTTGGGTTGGGTTGGTTGGTTGTTTCAATATGATTGTTTTATGTTGGGGTTTATGTCAGGAAAGAACGCAAAGCATGTTTCAGTTTCAGAGTTCTCCAAATATATAAACTCCATTCCTAACAGAGACCTATTAAAATTTTTTACTAGAAACAATAAAGGAAAGCTAGTTTCTAGTTATCAGTATAAGGATAAGCAATTTCATTGCTAGGGTAATCCAAAATTTTATATTAAAATATAGTTACTCCACCCTCTTTTTCCTCAAATCATTTAATTCTATCGATGTGTCTTTCTTCAGATGGTTATGGTCTTTTGCTGTCATTCTTAGAAATCTCTAATTTGTGCTTTTTATCATGGAATCTCTGATAAAAGACTGAGGCCTTTCTTTCGCCAAAGCAAATGCTCATACTCCCCATTGTTGAAATTACAAGCCCACATATATAACTCTAATATATCTGTATCTGCATTAACAGAGTTATTTCTTATGATTGTGATCATCTGGTGTACAATGAGGTATTTTACTTTAAAAAAATATACATAATTTAAGTAGAAAAACCCTTTAAAAAAAAGTGTTTTCCATGAACAGCTGCTCAGAGATATTAGGTAGGGCTTATGCAATTTAACATTAGCTCTCTAAAAGTTAATCATAACTCTCTCTCTCTCTTTTTATTGGGGAGGGACTCTTGTCAATTAGACTGGGCTAGACATCTAGCTATGTATCATATACTTGTTTTCTATGTAAGACTTACTCCACTACAGTAATACTGTCTCTTGGGAAACAAGTGCAGTCATCTTGTATAGTTTTAAATCCTATGCATATAAAATTCCTATAGACCTCTTTGGATAATTTGGATTTTCTTAACCATTTATGAACTAGCCTAACTCTCCACCTAACTCTCTTCATATATTGGAATCAAAAGCCAAATGTTGCAAAGAATAAGAAAACACTTAATAACAAATATTAATAGCTTGGAGAAAAAGATTTCTCAAAATCTATATTGTTTTTAAAAGACATCAATATTAATTGAAAAACTACAGTGAATTTAGTACAGCCAGATGACAGATTCAAGTCTGCACACAGTTATTAAAGATCTGATGTGCTGGAAGACCCATCACTTCAAATAGTCATAATTTCTTAAGAAGCAGCAACTTTTACACACTTAGTTCCTTATTTTGAAGTACTTTAAAACATTGAAGCAATAAAGGAGAATCAAGATATGTTAAGTTTGTAGCAGTACATAATAAATAGAGAAAAAACACACCACTCAGAATAGCCAAAATTGCATCAAGGAAGCTGAGAGCTGTTGTGATACATAAAATCTATCTTTAAGAAAAATTTCCAACACATGTTTCTTGGAAATATGTTGTTTTCTAAGACTGTTGAAATAATATTTCTAGTCTAAATTCAAAAACACTGAAAATCTCAGAAGAAAATCTCATATGATGAGGTTAATCTCTACCCAGAGAAATCTGGATAATACAAAATAAACATGCTGAGTCAAACCGTCAAGCTTTCTTTATTTTCTTGCTTTCATAAAAATAAGTTGTATTAAGTAAGTGTCTTTTGATGTTTATTTGTGTCTTTATTTGAAACAATTTTGAAATGTCTTAGAGTATTTCTCTTTTTAAGGAACACTTGTTTATAGGTGAATTTCTGGAACGTCTATCAATGGTGATGAGTACCTTATGACATAGGCATAACAATTTAAAATGGCGTATCTACTTGCTGCTCAGGGTATTACAAGCTGATCTTATTTACCTAATGAATGATTTTTTTCTTCGTTAATGACTTAGCAAGCAATTTGTTATATGTCTCTACAGTGAAATATAAGTACTATGGAATGAGTTTAGCACTGAAACCCTGATCCATGGTTTAACTGTTAACTCATACCCTGGGTTTCTCATGGTTAATTAGCTTCCTCAAAGATGAATCTCCCTGTGGAAAAAGCTGATGCCAAGCTGTGTAACAAAAAAAAAAAGCCGAAGCAAGTAAACCTCAGGGCAAGGGTTGATTTCATTTAGCAGTATAAGCATAACCCTACATGTTGGTATAGGACCATATTTAATTTCAGTGGCTGATACCTTTTTTTTTTTTATAAATACTTTAATTATATTTTATAACAGTGTTAAATCCTTGGACTTCCTCAGGTATCCTTCATCTTTTGTTATACAGAAAATGGATTCTCTTGGCTTGGATAAGTGGGATCCGTAGGGCCACTCTTCCTCTCTTTTCTCTCCTCTTCATACAGTTGTGTTTGATTTTAGCTTTGCCCTCCTCTCTCCCTGATCAACAGAAGGCTAAGGCACTGCCTACCTCTGTGGATCTCAACAGTACATTCTTCTTTAACAACTGTCTCATATTTCATCTTCCTTAAATCTCCTTTGATATCACTTGTGTTATGTGTCATCTGCGTGGAGGGAAAAAAAATACAACAAAACACCTTCTTTATCCCCTTGCAAAATAAGATGAAAACTTTTTTTTTGCATATGTGAAACCCCACTCAAGCCCTGTCAAAATGACTAGGTCAATAGTGCAAATGTCTGATAATCCAGCAAATCACTGGTCAATTTTCAAATCACAGAAGTGAATGAAATGACCCTAATTAATATGAAGGACTCAGGTGTATCTCTATTCACTTCACCTTCCAACACTCCCCCCACCAATTAATGACTCTGTTTTTGTCTTTTTGTATTCCTTTAAATATGATTCAAGGTGAAAATACACAAACTGCTGCTGACCTTGTTGTTAGGTGTTTTTCATGTTAACTGAGAATCTCATTATGGGCGAAATGGAACAGCTCTTACATAACTGAAGATCCAAGGATTTATTGTTGGCCTAATTATAATCTTGACAATTTAACTAACATACAACAAATACTTACTACTAATCTGGCTACAATATCATTAATACTTACATTCCAAATGACTACAGAAAACCTTGCTTAGAATCACTCTGAAATATGTCAACAAACACGTTAATATTCATGTTTAGCAAGCACAGTAACATGAGTTCAATTATTTGTCTTTTCCACTATCTCAAATTCTTGCAATGTTAAATGTCACTGCCTAATTAGAACTACAGAGATAAGACTTTCCACTTGCTACTCGTTTACACATTCTACTAGAGTTAATTCATGTTTAGGGATAAATTCCCTTGATCCAAACTCAACACAGTGTGTTTGTGAAGTCTCATTATCAGTGGTTTGGTATGCTTAATCGATTCTGGAAAATTTCAAATGACAAAGAAATTGTTAAGAAACTAAATATATGCAGATGAAAAGCCACAAAGGGTCTTTTATCCATATTTATAATTATAAACAGCTGTATGATTATTGATCTGAAGACTGTTCATTCAATGCAGCATAAATATGATTTATGTGATGATGAAATATGACCCTCAAACTGAGAAACTTCCATCATTCATAAGTTTCCTGCATGGTTTGTGTTTTTACTTACTCTAAAATTTTAAAGAACTTTAAATCTACTTTTATGCCAACTAGGAGTAAAATCCTCCAAAATCTACTAAGATTATGTCTAAGGTTCTTAGAATCCCTCTTCTTTCTGTCCATCAGGTAAAAAATTTTAGTTGCATAAAGAAGATTTAAGAATAATTGTCATGACCAAGAGTGATTTTTCCCAATTCAAGAACTGGAGATGCCACTGACCATCATTTCCCACAAAACATGCCAGAACAGGGAATGATGAGAAGAAGGGGATAGTTGAATAAGCACATTCAGTTGCTGAGTATGTTGACTTGTTGAATTGTGTTCTGGTTAATTTTGTCCATACTAACATAATGGCCTCTTAATATTGATTAAAATAACATTGTAATATTTCTGAGACACTTTGAGATAAAGATTTCAGAAGTAACTTAGCCCTCTCTAAGCTGAAGTCCTATGTTGTGCTTTTGAAAGAATGATATATATCACCAACTGGCATGTTTCTGTGTGTTTTAGTTCTAGTTTTAACATTGCAATCTTTAATTCAGGATTTGGAAATGTCAGTGAACTCAGCATATCTGTGTATATTTTTCCACTGCAGACTAAACAGATCTATGATTTTGTAAATATACTGAACAGATCTACCATGTGTTCTTTGTGGAAGTACAGTGAAGGATGCATAAATAGAAATGTGCCATCAAGCAGTTAAAGGACAGTATTTCATAAAACCTCTAAAAAACCTCTTGTATCTATTTTACAAGGTAATTGATAAAATCACATAAAATCAGATTTTAAAGAATAAGGGTTGTTGTGGGGATCTTTGAAATATTAGAGGGTAAGTTTATAATTTACTTGTGTAACGTACTGTTTACCCAAATAATGACATATTTCCCTCAGTTTTGTGTATCATAGCAAGCAAAAAAAGAAAAGCTTCTTGAAATTAAAGATTGAACAGGAGTGCAGGGTACTTGATTCTTCCTCACACACTGTTCCAACATCCAGCACTTGCAAAGCTGTGCAGATATGTGTGCCTTTTACTAAAAAGGACAGTTGCTTCTATTGCTCTTACTTCTATTCACTTCTGTGTATATCCTCCACCCACACAAACAGGTGTGTGTACACACCCACACAAATGCACAAATACGGGGAGGCACACTCACTATAACTAAGTTGTCATAGTTGCAAAGAAGTTGACTGGACCGATGCTGATTAAAGCAATTTGTTTGGATAGTGACAGCTATCTATAAAAATACACAAGTACTTTTACTCTAAACGTGCTGTAAGGTAGGGTAACTAACATGATGCTTAAAATTCTGGCATCCTCCAGACCATTGTGCAGATTAATGTATGCATTCATGCTACTATTGCTGAAGGTGAAGCAGTAACCAAAGTTGGTTGGTTTGTTGGGGTTTTTTGCTGTCAAAAATACTAGCAGTGATTCACCTTAAATATATTTTTCTGTCTGTATCATTGTCAGAATGATTCTTGAAATCATTCTGTATTTTTGAGACCCTGTCAAAATAGACCTTTTTTGTCTGTTCACAGAAAAGAATTTAATAAAAATTTTGACAGTATCTGTCATTTTAAAAGCAAAACTAGATGCAATGCTAAGCAGTTAAACTTTGTAAATTATTTAATGAAAACGGACTTTAGGACATATTTCTACACTGCAGCCTTACTATACATACCTTTATTTTTAAGATCTCTGAATTAATCAATTGGGAAAGATAAATATAAGATTCTGCATTATAGGCCAATCATTGCCAAAAAATAACTCTAGAATGGCAAGAAATTAATAATTTTTTTAAATATAATTTTTTTTTTTTCAGTTAAAGCTTAGGAGGAAAATGTTTTTCCTGCTTCAGAGACATTTCCATGTTTTTGTTTTTCAGTAAGGCAAAACTTATTTTTCACCTCATTGAAATTCTGAACCATAACAAGTTTTATTACGAAAAGTAAAGAATAAGGTCATTCTGTCCTCTCCACAAAGAAGATTAAATAGCTACTGTATAAAAGTATTAGAGATGAGATTACCTTGAGATTCACTAAGGAACTTCAGACATCCCATAATAAATTTGCTCTAAACCTACATAGACAACAAACAAACAAACTAAAAAGGCTGGTCTGCTCTTTTTCCTGTGAATGTTCTGAACAAAAGAACAGCAAGATATATCACTGAATCCAAACTTAATTCACAAGGACATTCCTTTTTTCAAATACTGTTGAAATTGAGCATGCAATTTAAAATGCATCATACCAGTAATGAATACTGATCTGCTTATTCACAATAACTACGACAATATGTGTTTGATAATACTAAAATAATATTGTATATAAATATATTTAAAAACTGGTTCATATGTAAAATACCTCAGAGCAAAAAAAATCCTTTATTGTTACTTTGAGTGCAGAGGATAAATGAAAAGAAGCTTCAATGTATGTATAGTGTTCCACTGCCTGGCAATCCAACATAGTGTTCATGATTAATGCTAACCATCTCTTAGCTTTCATCCTGGTTTTGCATGTAAGCAGCCAACTTAGTGTTTACAGACAAGATCATAAACCTAGAGTATTATGTGTGTGTTTGGTCACTATACTGAGCTACAGTTCATGTGCGGATGAACAGCAGAGGTTTCTTTCAGATGAAAACTTTTGTTTGTTCCATAAATGTATTATGAATAAGTACATTAGTTTCATTTTGCAGATGAGGAAAATAAAATGCAAAGATTTATGCCACCCACTCAACTAGCTAGTTGGGCACTACTAAAATGCTTAAGTTAGGAGAAAGGTTTCTCTATTTCTTTGAGGGAGAACAACGCACTGCACTAGAAGTAGCAGCTTGTACATGCCACAGCATACCCAGAAACTGAGGTCTCCCAGTCACCCTTCCTAGTCCCTGAGGGCCCTGCAATCACAAAGGAAAAGTACAAATCCACATGTCCTCTCTACATGAAGGTGGCACACAGGTGAAACCCAGAGTCCACTGTTTTAAACATGGACATATGCATGATTGCCCAACTATTTGAAACTATCACTCCTCTTCTGGTTTTTCTTTCTCTTTGCATTCACTTCAAGTGACAGAGGAGAGAAAGTAGGCTCTAATTTAGACATATCACTTAGATCCCTTTGCTGCATGAGAACAATCCTATCAAAAGTGACTTGTGGAGGATATAGACAGAATTATGTTTGTGCTGCTAGCTTCAGGAGAGATCTTGGACTCTCATACCAGATGCGGAAACTGCTTATGACTCAGCTCTGGGTCAGAGCCAAGTATTGATCTACAATGCTCTGGTTTCCAGGGAAATGAAAGATGCACTCAGAGGCTAACACTTTGAATTTATGAAGACACACCATCTAAAATAAAACCGGAGACAACCATAGTGAATCACCGCAGAGCTATATATCCTCACTTTTGGCTGTTTTCTTTCCCCTTAGACATGGTGTATCTATTTAAAAAGTACTCAAAATGGGTCTATTTCAATGGACAAATGCAAATAGTTCATAAAGAAGCCTACTAGTTCCAGGTAATATTTTTAATAGAGAATATATAAATCCTCATATTTAATGTGTCTTTTTAAGTACTTCAATATTTAAATTCCCTTTTTCTGAAAAATAAATATTTTAGCCTATGTTCTGGACGAATACATGGACTTTATCTTTTCTGGGATACTTTTTCCTTATTTTAGCTTCTGTGTTTATGTGAAATAATTGTTAAATAAGAATAGATAACATAGCAAACAATCTAGCTTAAACTTGACTTATATCATTATCCAGAACAAATTCCACACTGCACTGAGGCTTTGGTTGTAGGCAATGCGCAGGTATAGTATCAGGCCTGGTACCACCTGCCTAGATAAAAGAACAGCCTCAGGAAAGAATTGCAACTTCAGGGTTCTCAGTCCTATACCTACTGTTTTTTCCAATGTTAGGGTTACAGGCTGATACAAAACTTCAGCACATATACCCTAGTTTTAGGATGCATTGCTACACTGCTGAATCAGGTATCTTTTGTCAGTCTAGGTCCCTGAGTAAACCAAGTATTTATTACTCAAGTGTTGCACTTCCATTTCTTTCTCAGAGGGCACACACTCTCCCTAGATCAGCTTACCTTATAAAAGCAAAAGAAGCCTCATGAAACAGGTATTTTTAACATTTTATCCTTCATTAGTTACAGTATCTTCCCATATGCATCTACTTCTAGATGTGTGGGGGGGTTTTGTTTGGTTGGGTTTTTGTCAATCACTATTCATAATTGTACTGCTAAAGCCTCCAAACAATTTTTCTTATTTCAGTATGTCATTACAGAATGCAATATATATGATAATGGTGCATAGTATGACTAGTAAGCTCCTAGTTTTCATGAAATTTGAGATAGCACCAAGCAATCCTCCACTGTTTTATTTTAGAAATATTATCCAAGTAGGTGCTAGAAGCACTGGTATTTAATGCATCTGAGTCACAGAAAAACATCCTACTGTTTCCTTTTGGTTTCTTTAGGTGGTTAAAACCGAATTTGCCAAATACCGTTTTCCATGCATCTTACCTTTCTTATCTCAGAGGCCCAGAACGTAACTTAGCATAACACTTTAAAAGTGATTTATGTGCTTAGGAGCCAGAATCTCAGAGGGAAATAATGAATCTTAGGGTCCTAAGTTATTCAGCCTTTTGAAAACCAAACTTCTTGCTTTCTCTATGTAGACAGAGTAAGGACTTCAGCCTTACTCCTACATAACTAGATAAAGGAACAATGAATATTCATCTTCTTACAGAAGAAGAGATGTTTTCATGCCTGGTCCTACAATAACTGTGAACCAAGCAATCAGGAAAAGAATAGAACCATATTTTTGCCCCTAGAACATGCCAACCAAGGGAACTGAGTCATCCCCACAGGAGAAAGAAATTTACCATGGTCTTTCTTATTGGCAGAACTACACAGAACATTAATTACAAGGGGCAAAAAGGGAAAAGGTGTTTAAGTTTTCACTGAGGTGATGATGGTTATGCATACACATTATATGAGCATTATAAACACTGTGGCTGAGCATAGATTACCTGAGCGATAAGACTACATATAGACTGTGAATGTAGACTCTTCTGAGGACATTAGAACTGCTGAAATAATCGTTGAAGAAAAGAAATATCCAGAGAAATAAGGTCACGTAAAATGGTGACTTAGCTTCAGGTTATCTTTTGATGCTGTGTAAAGAAAAAGAACAGGAAATGAAGAGCTCATTTCCATCAAATTATATATATGAACTAAATTATTTGGTGAGAAAACTTCATGTTAAAACCCTACAGTTGACAAGAGTTTTTTGGGTTTCTTTCCCTATGCAGTTGGATTTTTCCTGAAAAAAAAATCCAGCAAACTGATATGAAAAAAAAAGCAAAATTTTCAAATTATCACATTCTCAGGCCAGTACCTTAGTACTTCTGGTTTTCTTTTTAGAAAGGGAAGAAAATAGAGAAGGAATACAGAATTGTACATTGGGGCAATTAGGTAATTTAGGAGGACACAAACTAAGTTTGAAGGATGAAATTTCTTTAGAATAATAAAGATATAATTTGATGTTTTCAAATCAAACAAACAATCTTTAGCCTCCCAAAAGGTATTTTTCACAAGCAATTAAGGATCTTCCCTAAACTTGATGATTCACGCATTTTTTGACCTCATCAGCTCAGATAGACTCTTCCTATCAAATTTTTCAAACATTTTAATGTTATTATCAATTATAGGCATAGTCCCTGCATCTGACTCAACTCAGATCTGATCAGATAATCCTCTTGCAAAGTAATAATAATTTCACCTGAGTGCATAACAGCTATTTCAGATGGTGGTTCCCTATCTGCCAGCAGTGTCTGTCTGCTTGTACCAAAGCTTGCCCTTTCAGTCCTGTAGCCTAGTAAATAACAGTACCAGCATGGCTAGCAACAGGTGTTGTGTCCCAAAGTTGGAGCGACTCAGGTTCGTGGACTTCCTTTGTCAGAATTAAGGCGAAATGACACCAGGGGAGTTCCAACAACAGTCAACATTTATTCAACCTAGCTAACGTCGCCTAAGTACAAGTGAACTTATCAATATGAACCTTGCAACATGTCATTAAGCAGCCATTTGAAAAGAGAAGGGAGGTGTAGAAAAAGAAAGGGAAAAAGGAACATGAAACTGTGTCAGAAGGAGAGCCCTCCCGTTGAGTCACAAGTTTCAGAGTAGACCCCCTTGCTTTCTGGACTCCTTCTCAAAGAGGAGCCCAGGGGCAGCTGGATCCATTCCTAGTCTCAGACTTGGTCAACAGTTTCTGTTTAAAAGGGTGAGGTGTAGGGACTGTGGGAAAGAGAGATGAAAAAGAAGGAGAGAGAGAAAGAGAGAAAAAGAGAAAGAGAGAAAGAAGGAAGAAAAGGGTTTCACCAGTCCTGGGTCCAGCGTTGGCCCAGCCAGCGTAGGGATCCAGTTCTGGAGGGTGTGCACTGAAAACTCATTTTCCCTTCTTTTACAGTGTATTAGTCAGTGGTCTTGACATGTGCAGTTCATGTTCTCGGGGTTCTCTGGAATCGGTCAGTGAGCTTTGTGGGGGGTTCATTGCGGGGTTGCCTCTCTTTCCCTGCTGGCATGACCGCTTAAGATAGAAGCACAGTCCCATCTTCCATGGGGCCCCCTCCTTCAGGTGCATACGCTGTGCTCCTTCTCCTGATCACTTAAGATAAGGAACTGTGGCTTTGCAGAAGCACGGTACCACCCTCCGTGGGGCCCTCTCCTCCGACCACATTGTCCTGTTCACAAAACTCCAGTGTTTTTACAGAGGCCGTTTTCTCCACCAAAGTTCTTTAACGAATGTTTGAGACATTGGCTATAATTTGTCAGACTGATGCAACAGGTCACAAGCTTTGCACTGTCCTCCTGTTGGCTCCTAAACAACTTTCATTTTCCCCTCTCTTTACACTCTAAATCTCTTGCAGACCTGACAGTTACAAAACAAGTCACACCATACTCTTAACCTCTGACTTTGATATCACAATTCCTTGCACTGTAGATATCCCCCATTCAGGGACCTCCCACCTGCTCTAGTGAAGTCTCTTGACCACATTCAGCCCTGAATGAAGACATTTTCATCTTAGTGCCATGCTGACGCTTTGGCTTAATACAACTTCATGCAAGGAATGGAAATAAGAAGTCAAAAATACTCTTGCAATTCAGTTGAACAGTGTTATTCAGGTATTGATCAGCCCTCAGATATACAATAATCAACACAGTAGGAGAACAGGTCTGAGCTTGTGTATTTCATAATTGTCCACAGAATTCTCCTCTAAGATGGTCTGCATAGAAGCACTTTGTGCTTCTGTATCTGAAAACATTATTCCGTTTCATTGGATATTCAGATGTCCATTCTTAATTGTCTCCATTGCTTGCTGTTATATCAAATTTGGCCAATACGCCCTGCTATGTGTATATGAGAATATTATTCTTGCTGTCAAAAAGTACTAATTACAAGGCATATCATTATATACAATTACTTTTCACTTTCCTCATTTAATTTCACGCTGGCACAATAATGCTTTTAAGAAAGAAATTTCATTCAGGTAGGAGCCAATGACAACCCTTCACCACATGGTACTGAATGATTTGCTGAAGAATTGTGCTTGATACCATTTAAATAGCAGTTCTCTTTATGGTTTGTAATTTGCTAAGGAAGTTTCTTTATACTGAAACATTCATGACTTGGATCTATACAAGCAGTCCCTTGCTGCTTCTCTGGTTTCACAGGTTCTAAATTAAAAAGAAGTCATTATTTAGGTATCAGCAGTATTGGAAACATAAGAAAGCTAACTTTGTAAAGAGTTATCTTTTAAGGAGAAATTCTGGATGTTATAGATCCAAATGTTTTGCCTTGGTAACTTGTGATGGAAAGCAAACAAAACAAATATACAGAAATAGATAATATCACAGAGATTCATGGGTCTGCAGAGATGTTTGACTTGATTAAAGTTCAGGTAAATAGATTGGGAACATCCATTATGTAACATACAGTGTGTGTCTCCTGCTACCTATATCAACATAAACAGTTTACAAACAAAAATATTAATGGCAGTTCAGAACCACCTTTCTTTAGGGGGAAACCAAACAAAGGAATCAAGGATTTCAGTGGTTTATCATAGTTCATCTTCTATTACCTGTACAAAAAAATTTGGATTTTAAGAAATTAAGTTAAACAGGGTTATGTTGAGCACTGCTTAAATTCTACTTGTTTGGTCCTTTATGTCTCTATTGAAAGTCTGAACAATTTTTTTTATATGTAAACCACAGGTAAGTATGAGTTGATGAAACCAGGAATCAAAATGCTATGCTGTATGAAGGTTTCTGTTATGAACTCAGCTTTTTCAACAAATGTGTTGTACAGCAGTTATTCTAAAGAATGCGTTCATAGGTGTATAGATGCAAATGCTTGAGAATATCACCACTGATTAAGACAAACCTTTTCACTGAAGTTAGTGCAGAATTCTTAAAGCTCTGACTTCAACTGTCAGCAACCATTATGCAGTAAATGGATACGTACAAAGCTGACAAAGTCAGAACTTGGGGATAGCAAAATGTATGATCATACTTATAAATTAGTTAATTCCTGCAGTAAAGTTGATGACTTAGTTTTATATGATGATCACATCTTTACAAAGGAAGGGCTGTCTGAATGAGCCAATACAACAGGTCCTTACGTCTTCCTAAGGACAGAAGTATAGTGAAGACTTTTCAAGCACTGTATAATTTTATAATTAGACATAAAATTAGTTTACAGCTATCTGGTATTAACTAAAAAATAACAATGGTTACTGAAAGGTACTATTAAAAGGGTTATTTTCAAACAATAATAAAACATTTACATGTTTTCATTTCTTTTTTAGCAGATGTATGTTAGGTTACAAGGAATTCTCTGATTCACAGATAAATCTGACCGTTTAATATAATGTACTCTGAATGAACCCATTATGAACACGCACAAAGAAAGAACAAAGCACATTTTACTATGGATAATTTAAATTTTATTAACACTTGACTTTAAGAAAGCAATGAACTCCAGCACACTCCCTGGATTTCATTCTCACCAGTCTGCTCTGAATCAAAAAGAGGGTAAGTCTCCAATGTACTTCTGAGCACTTCAGCCACACTGTGCTCCTTATTCAGGATCTGCCAAAAATCCCAAGCCTTGGCCTTACTGTCACTTAGATAAATAATTTTATCCTGGGTTTATGTATATTGATTTTAAAGTCATTCTGGATACCTCTAGGAAACACATATTCAAAAAAAAAAATAAAAAAAGCTAACATCCAATGCTGTTACTTAAACAAAACATTAAGCAAACTTCACACTTTCTTCTTAAAAAATTGAATGTCTTGCAGCACAATCAAAGGCGTAAGTGTTAAAAGTCGGTTCCAAAATTTAAACAAGTTTTGGAAAAAAATGTCCTGTTAAGAATCAGACTTTTTCTTTTGGGGTGAGGAAGATAAAAGGGAGATACAGGCTGAGATGCTCTGTGTCTCTGAAAAGTAATCATGTTAGAAAGATGCAGGTAGGAAAATAAGAATGTGCAGATTTAAAGACATAGTCAGGTGCTAGAGATTTTTTGTTTCAGTAAAAGATCATTAGTTTTGCAACCCTTGTCTCTTGTCTGTTCTAAAAAAAATTCTAAACCTAATGATGTTCAAGGTGTTTTACAAGGTTGATCACTATATAATTCAGTGGGCACTTCAGTGTTTCTAAGTGACAGATGTTTATGAATGAAGTTTCTAAAATGTTGAACTCCAATATGAATGATGATTTTTTATTTGGTTTTAGAGCTTATTTGTTCTATTATGTTCTCAAATTTTTTTATTCATCTCAAATTTGTTCATTTTAATGGCTTCAGATCAGTCTTTGAGACACCACTATTTACCTGCAACCGTAAATACAATGAGAAATTAACAAACCTCCACTGCCTTTCTCATAACTGTTAAACTGAATCCTTTGTTCTGGAAGTTGTGTGTATCTTGGTTATACTCTGTATTAGAGGCTGCAGAATCTGCAGCCCCAGGCAAGGCTTCCGCAGCTCCATGCTGCCCAAATGCAACTGGTAGGGAGGCTGAGGATGCATTCCCAATAGGCACATGCACACAGAACACATGTATACACCACATGTATACACTTATACACATCTTGGCACAGAGATCACAGACAGAAACACTCAGTGCTTACATGAACACAGACAGCGTCGGTGGGCTCATCCTCCTCCCTTCTCTGGCTGAGCAAGAGAGAGATCTGCCGGTGAGAATATATACACAGATAGAAGTACAAGGTGGATCCCTCCAGCAGCTGGGCTCAGACTCTTAGTTTTCCCACTAGCTGGCCCTGGATCCCAGTCTCCCTAGTTGCTGGAACATGGAGATAGCACAGCCGCTGCCAGTACAGACTGCCTCACTTACGTGCATGCACACACACACACAGACACTCGCACACCTGGAGATGTGCTGGTCCACCTGATAGCTAATTCCACCATGGTCTCACCCTCACAGACATACACACACAACCCCGGCTCCCAGGCCGCTTTTTATCTACTCTCTGGTTAGTCTGGCTTAATCTTTGCTAGTGATCGCACACTCATTTATACACCTGCACTTGGTCCAGTTCCTGGCAGCATGGACACATGGGCCCCTATGACCTGAGGTCCCACTCGAGTTGTTAACACATAAGTGCATTCACTCTGGCCTCTCCAGTTCCTGGTACCTTGACTCCAGGCCCTGCTGACCTGTGGTCTGACTCCAGCGGCTGGCACTCAGACTCCGTCCCTCCCTATCCCTCAAACTGGGAGTCCATCCGCCAGGAAAAAGAGTTAGAAATGGCATTTTGTAAGGTAGAACAGACTGCACTGATCAGATGCAGATGCAGAGCATTGCCAGACAAGCATACTAACTAGCCATGTGTCTACATGCAACCAGCCCTTTTTATCACCTTATAGCTCTGTTTTCCTTTTTTTGGTCCTCCCCAAATCAGCTATTTCCCTCCCTTTCCCCACCTTTGCTTCCTCCCCTAAGCATCCAACAGCAAGTCTTGTGCAATCCCAAAACACTCTTCCCCTGCAACCCATACTGTGTCCCATGACTCTAGGCAGCACCCCCCCTCAGGCCCAAAGGTGATCTGCTCTCCCTGACTCTTCCTGATGGGTTTCACACCTGCTCCAGGGGCTGCAGTTCTCCTGGGACAGCCCTGGGAAGGGCCCAGACAGGCTGTCCCTTCATTTGGGTTCCCTTTGTGCCCCCGTGCTCCTTTGTGGATGCATAGATGAGCTTTTATCACAAAACCTTACACCCTGAGGTGTGGATTCATATGTACTGACATATAAATTTCTCAGCCTCAGGCAGTGATTTCCAGCCAATAGTTGTTCCAGACAGATTTTGTACCCTATTATCCTTGTTTTCTTTAGGCATGAACATTTAGAAGCAAACATTTAGAAGACTGAACACACTCATCCTGGTGCAGAACTATCATCCTTGCTACTTGGTGATTTTAAGTAAAGAAAAAGCAGATAAACAGTTCTGCATGAAGCAGTTAGGAATCAATTTTCAATCTGAAAATTGACAATGAATATTAATTTCTGCACGTGAGCAGCTGAAGGCTCAGGGGCAGTGTTTTCCCTGTGAGTGCCCAGAACATCTGTACTCCCAGTGAGATCAGCCACAATCTATCTTTTGGTTAATTTAATGTATTCTTTATATATTGTGTTTGAATGTGTGTTTGTTGGCTACAGGGTGGCCTAGTGTATGCCCTACAGATCCTGTGGATAAAGAACAACGGGAATCATGATTTCTGAGACTCATTACATAAACTGCTCCCTTGGATTCATATTATACTACCTTGGAAAGTCATTCCACATGCTCAAATGTTCATTTTCATAGCACTTCATTTTTTCCATAGACAACCTACACCATGACAGTCTGTACAACAGTGTGTCACACTGATATAATCCAGTGAATAATACAAGATATGTGACCCAAAGGCTTTTTGTTCCCTGCTGCAGTTCTCCTGGTAATATCCCTGCAGTAATTATGAAGAATCTGCAATGATGTGCAGAGGTACTCTTTCCTCTGAAACCCTAGGGAATTCTACAGAGATACATCCTTGGACTTAACTAGATTGATGTCCTACAGGTCTTTTTTTAGTAGAGTGTATGTGGATAATTTTTTTTTCTAATGTCTGTGGAGCTCTTCAGAGTGATGCCCTTGAACCCCTGCCAAAGTGATTCCCTGAAGGCCTTGTATTAGACAAGCATGGTTCATCCAAAATCTTTCAGAAAAGCAAGTTTATTACTGTTGGAGATTTTTAAGAGGGTGATGACTCCTCCAGTATATATTTGCCTAGAATTTTAGACTGACAAAACGCTTGAGAATATTCCATACAGGTGTTTTGTCACTTCTATTAGTTGTATTCATACAGGGTTTTTTCCCTTGTCATTCTCAAGCACTGTTGCTAACTATTCCTCTCGTTTATAAAAGCTCCAGTGTATTTCACGTTTGATGTCACAGTCTTATCAAAGACTGCTTTTTGTTAATTGAGTATAGGCAACATAGCAGTGATGCTGCAAATATATCTGACCTGTAGCTGTGGAAATATACCAAAGCTGGTACCATGAAAGTCACCAAGAACAAACCCCAAGTCAGAATCCGAGATGCGTGACTTGGGCCAGACAAGCTCACCACTGCATAGCTGGATGCGGAGCCATACTGAAAGAAGTGGGAGGTACATATTATTCCTTCCATGCTACGCAAAATAAAAATGAAGGAAAAAAAACAATGACAGGGAGTTAAGATGATCAGAGATGATGTCTCCATCTTCTCAATATACTTCCTACGGTAACAGTTAGGGGAAATTCTGAAGATACTCTGACAAAGAGTTGGAGGTAAAAAGTTGGACAACAAACCCCAGTACTGATGAAGATAATCCTGGTTTACTTTACAACCCACTGGTGGATCAGGGAACATAATACCTTTCAGCTTTGGATAGCAAAGGGAACCCCAGCGATTTAGCTGTTGAAAAACCTGCCTACATAGGTGCTTACAGATATTTCTTACCACTGCAGAATTTCCCACAGGTATTTATAAAAGAGACAACGACTGAAGGCAGACCTAACCTAATATCCTAAACTCACTTCTAGGATAAACTAATATTGATCATAAACTCATTGCTTGAATTACTATTAATTATTTGATTTCTATTTTTTGCAATCTTATTAAAATATGTTCTTGTATATATTGCACACAGATATACATACACTTTTTTTTGTTAATGACTTTCTTATTGTCCTTAAAATAAAATCGCTACCTCTCTGTTGTCCACCTAAAGCCATAAGAATCACTAATACCTTCAGAGAATTTGTATCAGACTCTACCATTCCTTTCCATACCCTTTCTCTCCTACAGCTTGTTGAATGCCACTTTATTAAAATCAGTACATAACGACTTTTGTTCTTCTTATCTGCCCGCAGGATTCTCACTAAAGAGAGTAGTAATTAGGCTAGTGCAAAAGAAATGAAACAGACTTATGATCTCATGCCTGTCCAGGAGATATGTATTCTAGCCTTTATTTCAGGCATTCTACCCGTTCTTTCACTGTTCAATCCATTCATGTGTTTGCCATGTAAATCCAAAGTTCATGCCTTGTAAGTGAGATTAATGAAGATTTGTGACATGGAATTATTTAACATGTTCACAGGCTCACATGGAAATATGATCATATGGAAATCCTATTCCAGATCCACAAAGAAACGACCTAGTTAAAAAATCATACACAACAAATGTAGCATCAGTTAGATCAAAGCATTCAAAGTATCTGAGATAAAATGTTTAGAAAGTATGCATGTTTTAAGCTTTGCATTTTGAGATTTAGCAAGGTCATAATGTTTTAGTGGAAACAGTCTTTCAGTACTGGCAGAACAGCAATGTGGCAAGATACTAATAATGACCTCAGGGTTTATAAAGTTTTCATAAATTTAATTTGAAGGCATTTTCTCTTTTCACTCTTCACTCTTTTAACTGCACTTTCATTCACTCTTTTAACTGCAAAAAGGACACAGTAAGTTTTAGGCAAGTTTAAACACGCACACAACTAAAGTGTCTTAACAATAGTTTGATTCATACCTTCTAACTGGCTTTGGAAAATATTATGTTCTTTTTCGCTCCCAGCTTTATGGTTATTTCTGCAACAGTAGTATCTCTTTAGAGCTTCTGAAATGGAAAAGCAGCACTGTAAGGTTGCGAATAGTTCCCTGTTGCCCTGGTGATTTGCCACTGCATGCAATTTCAACATGGTTTTTATATAGCTCCATATTAATACTTGTGTATAAGCTACAGGGAAAAAAAATCGATTATTTGCAATGTGGTTGAAAGAAGCAGTGTATAACAAAGTGCCATGTGGGGTGCTGAAGATAAAACAGTTGATGTTCATTCACAGAACCTGTGAACATTAAAGCTCATGATATTCTTTGGAATACAAAGAGTACGTAGAGGTGAATTGAACAGTCTGCCTTCCTTCCACTGAAATAAAAAAAAAAGGGGGAAAAAATACTGTTTAGTTTTTCTTTATCCTGATAATTTTCATAAATACGATCCACAATTAGACTTGATAGCTATGCAACTGTATCAATTCACAGTGACCTAACATGCCATTATTTGTTTCCAAAATGCAATACAGCCAGTAAACCCACACTAAGATTTAAAGCCATAGATTTTTACAGTTAATTAGGTAGCTATGTCAAGTCTCACATAGTGGTCATGAAACCCATATACCATTGCTGGGAAGCCTTCCTAACATGGCTCCATCACCATTCCCTCATATGTGCTGTAGAAGCTGTTCTACATTCAGGAAAGTCTTTGAGATTCCTTGTGCCAGAGGAGAGGGATTCTGTAGGACACCTGAGAGTTTCTTTCCTTGTCCTATCAGTTTGTGCACTTTTCATGGTGTGGTTACAAGATAAAATTTACATGAAAAGCCATGAGACCTGGCACCAGAACCCACCTGTGCATTTTAGGAAAAGGGTGTTCTGCCACTCCAGAGCATGTTCTCTTCCAAGTTTGTGTTTCAAAGGAATAAAGAAAATCCAGAATTTTTTAGTAGCCATATGCATAGCTATATCAAGGTCTTAAGCTGAGCTGAACTTTGTCCCTGCAGCTTTGAGCAGAAGCCTCTGAGATTCACCCTCTTCTTAAGAATTTCTTACTGGCTACCTCTTATCAACCACATTCTGCCTCTTTCGTATTTCAGCCTCAGGCAAATTGTTCCATCTAACCATTGCAACCAGGTGTAAATTGTTCTTGTACTTCTAATTCTCTCCATATACTATGCAGGGAACAAAGGTATCTCTACCATGAATCTTTTTTCTAAAGATAGGCTAAGAACTCCAAAATTGTTTTTTAAATATTAAGTAATCAGATAATTAAGGCATATATATGAATTAGCTTAGAGTAAAAATCCCATTTTTTTTTCTTTTCTGATCTTGAAAAATATATATGTTTAAAGGTGAAGCCAAGATATTACTGAATTTAAAGATTTTTATTGTTTGATGCACATTTTAGAGAGAAAAATCCAAGGAAGGGCTAGAGATAGAGTTCCTGTTAAAATTACAAAAATATTTTTATAAATCTGCAATACTGCTTCTACCTTGTATTTTTCTCTTTATTATGACTTTTTGATTATTTGAAAGAATGGAGAACTTTATTGCATTTTAGCTATTAATCTTACAAATTTTAATTATATGTTCAAACTCCTAAAGTTTCTTGAAGAATTTTTTTTTTTTCATTTTTGCCTTTTGTGTTTATTTAGTTATTAAGTTACTGAAGTTTGGGGTTTATGAACTTGAAAAGGAAAATTTACTTCCATAAGTTGGACAGACCTTAAAATTTAAAGCATAAGGACATGACCAAAAAAGTCAACACTCAAACAATATAAATATAAATGATGCTGATTTGCTGTTTTTACAAAGTGACTTTCATAATCACAGCTTGTATATTGTAAATGACAGTAATTGTGCATTGGTGATAAATGTTTAGCATAATGTAATAAATTGTTGGAACAGCTTAATCATGTATTTAAAAAATTTTCTATCGTAGCTGTGAGAGTTAAGAAATCAACACTCTACAAACATCATCAATGAAATATTGTATGTGATCCAAAATGATATTCAGACAATGTGGAACGAACATAATTGCTTTTTGCTGCAGGTATATATATCCAAGTAACCATTCAGTTTGTGTGGACAAAGATTATAAAAATGTGTAATAACATAATGAGGATGAGAGTACTGCTGTCTTTTTTTTTTTCCTTTTTTTTTTTTTTTTTCCCTCCTGTTAACAGAAATCCTTGCAATGTAGCCCTACTACATTGGCAAGGTATCTTGGCTAGGGTTTACTAGTGCTGTCATAAAGCTTTTTTTCAGCATGAAGTACAGCAGAGACCTTCTGGGCTTACCCAAAATAAACCCTAATAACTTCTTTTTCTCTGAGAAAAAGGTAATGACCCACTTTTTCTGAATTTTTACTAATATACATAATGGTATCAATATCAACCCCCAAGATGCTCCACCTCCCCCATAAAGTAAGCATATAAACCAGGTGCCAGTCACCAGAATTTCTTCCTTTCAGGGATTTATTCTGCTTAGTAAATAGTGCATTACTTTCATGTACAAGAATTTACATAATCTTTAAAAGTATAGCAGACTGTGACCTGTGATAGTGGAACTGGTGTACAAAAAAATGTGAGGAAAGGAATTTATATCAATCCAGGATAATAACATTAATTCATTGTTACATCTATCCACTAGGTTCCAGTTACAAATTACATGAAATTCACATTTCAGTATGAGCCCCTCTAAGTTTAAAGAAACCCTACTAAAATCATGAAATGAAAGTCTCTAAAAGTTTAAATGCTCTGTAGTCACTGCAGGATTATTTTACCTAATCTAGCCATCTAAAATTGGGCATTTAATCTAAAGAAATTCTCTTGACTCTAAAAATAGGTACTTCTAGAAGAACAGAATAATTAATTTCAAACAGAAGTAGAAACATAAATTTTATTGTCTCTATAGATGCATTTGACTACATCTGCATTATAAGCAGGTATGCTCAAGGGAATCTCCCACAGTCAGTCTCCAGCTGTCATTGTAAACTTGAATAAAGCATACAGCAACTCCCTTCCAGCCTCCATGCAAAATTTCCTTTCTGTAGAAATGTGAAACAGTAGGGAGACATTCCTTAGCCTTGCTGTGACATAGATTGAACCTAAACAGCCAGTTTTGGCTAGATGCCTTACTTTTAGCCAACATATGCTTGTTGAGTTTGGTGGTGCAGAATTTTTCATTTAAATTTTATACACTTCATGCTGTGGAAATCTGAATTGAACCTGTTCATTCTAGATTCTGTTTATGGTCAATGGAGAGAAAGAAGCATTGTAGCTTGTTCACTTGTGCCTACCTAGTCCTAGCTTTGGATGCAGTAAATCACACCCCTGGTGTGCCTGGTTTTCCTTTATTGACAACAGAGTGTACAGAGAGTGACTAAAGCATACAAAGTTTTCTGTATGTAGACAGGTTAAGTACAGCCTTCTGTGATACATCCTATCCCCAAATGCTGATAGATACAGTATAAAGCATGTGGGAAAAGCAAATATGTTGTTTTGTTTCATAGAGATTAAAACCACAGCATGAGAATAGTTTTCTTTTCCAGATCCTTGTTTACCCAATAACAGTGTACAAAGTATTACATTCTTGTAAAAATATGTAGATTTTCTTTTCTTCATTTTGATAGTATTTAGAGTATCTGGAAGACCAGTATGTACAGCTTTATGTAAACATAAAATACAAAACCTTGGTCAAAATCTATCAGAATTTATCTATCAATAACACGCAAATCTATCATTAAATGCAGTTACTTATGATATGAGATTTAGTAATCAAAGAAGATCACACAGCAGCACTTCTGTATTTGGTTTAAGATAAAAGTTAAATAAGAAGAAACAATATTACCTGATATATTTTAAATATTTTCTTCTTGCTTAATGCATGTATATCAATCTTCTGAGGACAGCTGGGTTATCGTACTCTTTCTTCCACAGGTGCTTGATGTTTTTAATAAAAACAAACATTAAAGACATTACTTTGACACTGCATCCAAAACTTTTTATTTCTATCACCATGTCTTTGCCTTAAGTTCTGATCAGTTGACATTTGCAACTGCCTCAGAAAGAAAGATCAGTCTATGCTCCTAAGCATTTATTGTAACAAAAGCAAAAGATAGGAAGGTGGAGTGAAAAGCAAATCAAATCATTCTGGATAGGAAATGTATGTATGTGTTCTCATCATTAGTTCACAAAATTCAGTAGTATTGGCACTAAAGATTTCAAAATGCATAGAAGAAAGGCCAAAGCTGGTTGAAATACGCAGCTGACATTTCTCTCTGATGTTCTGTACTCTGTATTAGTGAAGTTATAAAGGCAAGGGTACTAGTTAAATTATTTTGTAAGTGAACATATTACCTCCAAGGTGCATTTTATTGCAGCTCATGAAGTGGCTACGGCATACAGAAATTCTAAAAGAAGCATTTATAGTCAATAAACAAAAACAGAGGAGCTGAATAAAAATCCTACAGATCCAGAACAAGGAGGAAGGGTTCAAAATACATATTTTGTTTTATGCTACTGTGAGAATGATATTCTGCTAGAAATCTTATAAAAGCTTTCATAAAATCTTTAATTTCTTTTAAAAAGATTAATGTTTGTCATTGCACACAGGTATAGTAATGAAATATGAAACTGTTTTAGTCTGACATTCTTGGGAAAAAAAACACCACCACACCAAGGATGCATATTCAGCATGATACAAGTAAATGTTCCTTTCTTTTCTGATTGGTTCTGCATGGATCATTGTAAAACAGGAAATTTATATTTATGAACTTCACTAGTGTTGTTTGCTTTAAGGAAAAATAGCATAAACCAGTCTCTGCAGCAGACAATCATGGAGTTGTATGATTGGGGCATCAGTATTTAGAGACTGAAAGGAAGAGGACAAGGAGCAGTAATATTTTGTTTTGGACTTGGGAGAAACTCGTCTGCAAAAGTGATCAGATACTGTAGGACAAGCTAGAAACAGCAGATTTACTTAGGATGAGGTGATTGAGAGGATTATGCTGTTTCTTGAGATACTGTAAAATCTGGAGAGAGAGCACACTCTGCTCTCCCAAGCAAACAATATGGTTGCCCCTTTAAAATAACTTGGCAATTACAAGCTATTTGCATTAAATCCAATGTTGTTGACACTAAAAATACTTCCAAAGCAGTTAACAATTGCTACAAAATGAGGACAGCCTGGAAAGGTGGAAACAAGAAAAGCTGTCATCTGCAGTACAGAACAGTGCGGCAGTTACGCTGTAAGGAGGAACTCTGAGGTCAGAGGAAAATGCCAATCCTTTCACTCTGCAATTGGTAAGACCTGGCGTAAGTTACTTTGAAATGGGTTGAGAGGTTATACTAATGCAACTAGAACATATGGTTCTGAAAAAGGTTAGATTACAGCCATGAGGACTGTTGAAGGTCTAACATTTCAAAGCCTACAATTGATTTTAGCTCCCATCCCCTCCACACTAGTTATGTTGCTTTGTATTTGACTTGGGCTTCTTATTTCTAAAGGAAGAAGTCATTCACTCATCTAAGCTCCATAGACAAGGCAAGAAAAACAGAAGCCATTCAGACCATAGAAGACCTCTGCTGTACTGATCAATCTCTCCTGCATCTCTTTCTGTCATCGAAAAGACCTTTTGTCAGGACTGCACTTTTGGCTTGGCTCAGGAAAGCTGATGAAAAAGTCAGATGTTACCACTATGCTTGAAACAACAAAGGGAATAGAGAACAGCAGAAAGTATTGAAAATCATTTTGAATGCTCACTTAATAAATAAAGCTACAAATGCTCCTCTCTGATCGATGACTTCAGGGGCTTCTAGCACAAAGGAGAACAACAAATTCAGATCACTTGTTACACTTGTAAAACTGTTCCAGAATCCCAGTATAGATTGGTGGAAGAGGGAGATTGATTGACCTTTAGAGCAGCAAGACACAGGCAGAAACAAATGTTCTGTATTTGCTGTCCTTGACATATTCCAAATCCCTAGCATTATGGTTAAGTGAACTCTTGCTAAGACAAGAATGCATAAATTCATGACAATTCTTGCTGTTGCCAAAATAGTTCATGTCTCAGTAAGTGACAGAAAATCTGGCTATGTTTTGAGAAAAAGTTGAGGGCAAGATATGTATCTTTAAAGACACTTCCCTTGTATGTACACATACACATATACTAAATTCTCTGATAATGACTTATGTCACTGTACATTGCTCCTCATTTATTACTGACAGAAAGCATGATTTCATTATGCAAGGAGATTAAAAAAAAAAAAAAGAAGAAAAGAAACCTCTCTGCAAACTTTCTTTGAAGAAATAGTAGTGACACATAGTATTTGGACAAAGAAGGAAAAAAAAATGCTGCAAGAGCTCTTAGCCAGAGACTCCTGCTTTTTGAGGTAGAGAAGATACAGATTTCCTCTGTTGTATTCCAAGGAAATTTTCTTCTAGTACCTGCTTGTTGAGAAGCAAGGTCAGTCTTTCCATGTCTCTTTCTAAATGAGAGACCTTTTGCTCATCCACCCAACACTATAGAGCTCCTGAGACCACTGCATTATTGATGACGAGGTTGCAGACCTGCACCACAGCTTTGCCCTGTTCTTCAGAATGATTTCAAGGCAATCTGTCCTTTGAGTCTAACTATTCTTTCATTTCTACCAGTTCTTTCCATAAATCCTCAGAAATCTCAAGATTGCTTCCTATTACCTGGAAAAAAAGGCAAACTGAATCTTTATTCTTACACAGTGAGAGAAAAATGAATGTCTTCTCCAGGTAAGGCATCTCAGAAATACGATCAACCTCTCAATGAGAAAATACCAATTCCTGCATAAAGCTGGCTTTTGGAAAATATGCATAGTAATAATATAAGCTGCTTGATAAAACAAGAATATCTGTAAGGCTCTCTGAAATGTAATGTAGACACAATTAATTTTTTTGCATGTGACCATGATCACCAGTAACCACTGAAGTACCACCCACAAGAAAAAGGATTAGGTTTATATAGAAACTTTCTCAGATAATGACCCACAGGTGGTGAATTGACTTCCAAAGCTATGACCACCCATCCTCACCAGTTTCCAAGAATGTTTCAGTGTTTTGAAGGTTCTCATTTTTTTTTAACGTCAGATCAACATGCACAATCAACAACATGTCAGATCAACAAGTTGCCTGGCAGGAAGACACAGAGCGGCCATTCTTTTGAATTAAGCAAAGTGTTCATGTGCCACAGTGATAAAAATGCTGTAAATATCTATACTAGATAGAGGAACAGAAAAAATAAAATTAAGATGTTTCCATATGAGTGACTCCTTATTTCAGAAGCAAGCTCCTTTCCAAGGAACATTTGTATCTATTTCGAATTAATAATAGTAGAGCCGATACTTCATAGCAAGGCTGTGTGTCTGTCTTCAGGTGGATGTTTTAAGGGAGCCAACCACAGAAAACATACCACTTCTTGGGGAAGCCACCCACTGGTATTTTTGAGTGGTTGCGTATCTGAACAAAATATGTGATTAAGGACCTTGTATTTTGTGTTCCACCAGTAGGATCTTCCTGTTATGACTACATGGATTTTTTTTTTATTTTATTTCACTCCTTACTTTCCCATAGTCTTCCCTTTAATTTTTATGTATTTGGGTTCCTGCTTCTGCAGAGATCACAGAAGAAAAGCAGCCTGCCAGTAAAGTAACTGACTCACATTTTTTTCACGAAAGAACTGAAAGATGAAGGAAATTATGGCAGTATTTATTATGTGTCTAGCATAATGAAAAGCATATATAAGCAACAAAAAACCCCACTAGTATGGTGAAGACTCAAATCATGCAGATGACAGTTTGCATGTTAAAATAAATTATTTCAAAATAAAAACAATATATCTACTCATCTGAAATTACTAATACCTACCTATAAGGGAAACACTCAATAAAGGTGCATTTCCTTTTAAGGCAGTTACCGAAATGAGAGGTAGGAAAGCAGGAAATTGATTCTTAATGCATTTGCTAACTAATCCCACTCACCTTTCATACGTGGAGATTGTTTGAATTCTTATCTGGACACTATTTCCTGTGCTTGTTTAAGCACATTGTCAGAGTGCAACTTATTAACAGTTATGATAAACACCATAGGAAGATTGACAGAAAATGTATGAACACTAGCATTGAGAAAAATTATTTTGATACATCATCTAGTAAATCCTATTCTCTATCTCCATCTACTGGAGGATTCTTAACAACTAACAGACTCTAGAGGGTTTTTTTCTAATTCTTCCTCAATGCATCTGTTATTTTCAAGGAAAGCTAAGCCCCATTTCAGAAAAAAAAGACTTAAGGCTATCTCTCTTGAAAATAACATTTTAAGCATAATCATTAGCTTAAGCATTTAAGCACACATCATTAGCTGAATCTGTTCAGAAATAAATGTTCTTTTAAACATCTAACGTTGTACAAAATAAAATACAGTGACCTGAATTTATGAGTAATCATTAAAAAACATACCCCCCCCAAAAAAAAAAACAAAAAAACAAAAAAAAAACCCCACAAAAACAAACAAACAAAAAAAACAAACAAACAAAAAAAACCAAACAAACAAACAAATCCAACACCTCTCACTGGCTTAGACAACAGGGATTCCCTAGATACCTTCATCTGAATTGGTGAAGTTACCTACACTCTAAAACTTCTGTAACTGTGAGGCTCTATCTATATTAGTAGTAAATGTAACTCAGTGAAGAGTGCAGCAAAACAACTAGTGCTGAGGACCTGGCATCCACATTACAAGCATTTTGCAATGTTTTATCATGATCTAGTTGTAGCCTGATTCTGTGTGCTGAAAACCCATCAGCAGTTGAAATGCCTTAGCTGTTAGTGTCAGTTCTTCTGGTAAAGTATAATCCGAAAGATGTCCATTACGTACACCCTGAGAACACTCCATGGAGTGCACCTTAGCAAAGTGAGGACAATTGAGCAATTTCCTTAAAAAATGAACAAACAAAAAACTCCTTCTGATCTGAACTATAATGCACAATGCAGCCGTGCTGAGAGGTACCACTCTGTGGGCAAAGCTTAGCGTCTCACAACCTATCCTTCGCCTCATGTCATTCAAAATTCAGGGTTTCTTTCCAAAGTGGTCCAAACAAGCCAGCATGCTTGCAACTAACTCACTTAACACAAACTGACAGCATCACTTTCAGCATAAAACACAGCAGTCACAGACACTTTCATTTAATATCGTTGTTGGAAAAATTGAAGCTGTACATTCATAAGTATTTTGGACATAAAATGGGAGGAGACCTGTATTACATGTCTTCCTAAATTTCAGAGTATAAGCCCACACCCTCTATTTTCCAAGAAGGACATCCTAGCTGATTGAGACACAAGTTCTTTGGATGAAGGAGAGGTGATATGTTGGTTATCCCAGCATCTCCCGCTGAAATTGAATGGTTTTTGCAGAAAGGAAACCCAGACTGAGAAAATTAGGAAGAATCAGTGAATTAAAAATAGGGAAAAGAGAAAAGCTGAGGGTCTGGTATCTGTACAAAATGCCTAAGGATTTTGTTTTGAAGAGCCATGGAATAAGCAACTGCTATAGTATGAGGAATATAGACTGGAAAGCAACTTTTTGCTGTTACTAGAACTTCATTCATTAGCTTGCAGAGTTAGTGTCCGTCTCAATCCTGTAATCATTCAGTTTTCATGGTACACTTGCAAAATTAGAAAATACGATAAAATATCTCAATCTTTGCTTGCAAATCCCACTAGAGTAGCCACTCTCCTTGAAAATGGGAGAAGTGGTTTTCAACCACTTCAATTCAATAATTGAATCCAGAACTTACAGACACACATCTAATCATGACCCTATTATGTAAACAGGGAAATGATGCCTTTTCTTTGTCCTGGTTTCACTGTTTTGCATTCTCCATCAGTGTACGTTAGATATTATAAATGCATGCCTTACAGATTAGGCTGCATGGCAGAATCAGATGCAGGGAAACACAGCTTGTGAGTCCTTAGCTGGTTTAGACATTGAGATGGTTTAAATAGCATAATACCTTTCCACGTACTGAATAACAACACATTCAATAACAAAACAATTTAATAGTTTTTTGGCAGCTAAAGAACCTTGCCGTAGGTACTCAGGATAATAGAGATCAGCATGATCCAGGAATACTTTTATCTGACAGTATATGGCCAATATATATATATATATACCTATGCACAGTTGTCCAGGCAAAATGCAGTATTTCAGGTCCCCTATTTATGCTGATGCGACAGAAGTACCGTGTGTGCTTCTTATCAAATCGGTAACACGCTAGACTCTGTTGGCTTCTTAATATTGTATTTTCAGGATTTCAAGAGAGTCCATCAGGCCTTTTAGGTGAGAGCTTAAGAAGAAAATGAAAGCTGGAGCCTTCTACTGTATGCCTCTGTTCTTAGTAAGCAAGAAGCCCAAAATGTAGAAATACGATTCTGCTTTCAGCTTCAAACAACTTCAGTGTTAAACCCTGGGACTCAATAAATAGATCTTTTGTTTTATTACTCAGTCTGCTAGTGTTAGACTGAGAAGGAAATGATGAAACCAGTGAATTTGGGGAATTCTGCAAAACAGCATGAGGAGAGGTTTACAAAGGATAGGGGGTTGAGAGGGTTGCTTGGAAAATGTAGGTGAGACATGCCTTTTACAGCATAGAGAGTCAAGGCAGAGTCTGTGTTTTACACAACAGGTTCTGTGTTTGTGTTGTGTCAACTTTTAGGAAGGAAGTGCTTTCACTGAAACCTCAGAGAATAGCTGCAAGAATCTTCCACTAATCACAATCAAGCAAAGTTTTCCAAATTGCACTCCTGGAGTTAGTCACTTATATTTAACCTATGGCTGATTTAGGTCACCTAAACTTTTTGTATTTGTATTTTCATGCAACATTTGACATCACAAACTCTAGACTTTGAAGCACAATTCACGGAGTGTTTCTATTAGTTTCAATAATAATTGGATTAAGCCCATACAGTTCATTAGAAAACTTACTTTCTCAGGCTCTTATGCAGGATGAATAGATCATGATAGAAAGAGTGTCTCTACCTGTGCTCTCTCTCTATGCTCTCACCAACAGACTTTCATCATATGCAATTTGAGGTTTAGCACTAGAGTTACCTCTTTAATATAATTAGGAGAGGTTATTTTCTGACTTTTGTCCAGTTCAAAATTCTCAACTCATCAATATTGTTTATAGCAAAATGCTAGTTAAAAAGACTTTGCTGCAGACTACAAAGGGAACTCTGAATTCTTGTCGCATGTAACATAAATAGTGAAAGAGGTCAGACTTTCACAAAATGCCCTTTAAGCTATAACTGAAAGCAAGCAAAAAAAGTTATCTTTTTTCCTTTGAAGCAAAAAACCCCTCACTAATTTAGTTGAGATTACTTGTGGAGGACCTCGGCTGGACCGAGGGGCCTGGGGATGATATTGGCCTTGACGAGATTAGTTTTCCCATGAGAGAACAAAAGATAATGAGAAACCTGCCTGAGAAACTACGTTTAAGGAATGTGTTGACTGGCTGCAGTTGTGATAAGGAACTTAAAAAAGTCACCCAATGAGAGGTGAGAAAAACA
>JANXJC010000008.1:11510729-11566432 GCA_027564655.1 Leptodon cayanensis
GGTCAGTCCCTCACACCTTGTCTCTGCCGCTCCTTCCTCCTCAGGGGGAGGAGGACTCCGCACTCCTCCCCTGCTCCGCCGTGGGGTCCCTCCCACGGGAGACAGTCCTCCAGGAACTTCTCCAACATGACTCCTTCCCACAGGAGACAGTCCTGCATGAACGTCTCCAACGCGAGTCCTTCCCACAGGCCGCAGTTCTCCACAAACTGCTCCAGCGTGGGTCCCTCCCACAGGCCGCAGTCCTTCAGTGCCAGGCTGCCCCAGCGCGGGCTTTCCCCAGGAGCGGCGGCCATCTTGGGGGGCCTCCCCCTGCTCCAGAGTGGGCTTTCCCAGGGAGCGGCGGCCATCTTGGGGGCCTCCCCCTGCTCCAGAGTGGGCTCCTCTCTCCCCGGGCTGCAGGTGAGCATCTGCTCCCCCGCTCCCCTCTATGGGCTGGGGGGGGACAGCCTGCCGTCTGGTCTCGTCTCTTCTCCCCAGGGGCTGCAGGGGCATCCCCTCCTCCCCCTCCTTCCTCACTGCCCGCCCTCGGGATCTGCAGAGGGGTTCCTCTCCCGTCCCAATGCCCCGACTCACGGGGGGTTTCCCCTCTGAAATCTGTTCTCCCCGAGGCGCTACCGCCGTCGCTGAGGGGCTCGGCCTGGGCCAGAGGCGGCTCCGGCTGGCAGCCGGGGAAGCTTCCAGCAGCTTCTCACAGGAGACGGCCCTGCGGCCTCTCACCCGCTACCAAAACCCCGCCACACAAACCCAAAACAGTAATTTTTCTTCCATTTACAATATTCTTTTCACAGACCTACTGCCTTGTATGGTAATAAAAATTACTGTTATTGTGATGATGAAGTAATTTAATTTCTTTGTTTTGAATGATCCTTGCACTAAAGTCTCATATTCCAGATTGGCATTCAAGATAGAAAGTATCACCTTTTTCCTGGTACCGTGCAATTCTAGGTGCCTGTATCTGGGTGGTCACAATTAGATAGGACAAATCCCTGTACTACCTTCTGTAACTGCAAACTGAATAATTCTAGTGATAATAATACTAATGATACATTAAGTGGCTTGAGTATTATTGGCATGGACAGAAACTATTAGGTTGATTCTTTCCCCTGCTTGCAAACTTTCTTTTGCAGTTCTCTAAAGTTTGCAATAATTTACATATGAATAAGGTTAGGCTTCATACTTATTACCACAAATGACTTAAGTGCTGTGTTCCTGTAAAAATTTCAAAAGCCATCTTACTTACACTAGTGTTGATCTTCTGCTGTTGGAAAGAACCTAGTGCATTTTTCATTGTATCTTAAGTATTAAAAGGATCTAAGGCCCAGCCTATATAATAAAAATTATCACTAGACTCTTTGCTAACCTTTCTTTAAAGTAGTTGCACTACTGTCATACTACAAAATTGACTCATAATCTATATGACATTGTAATTCTGTGCACATACACTCTTCTATGCTGAACACTGGCTTTCCCTGAAGAAAAAAATAAAAACATATTGACTGTGTCTGAGGTAGTTAATGTTTTTGACTCCTGAAATATGTACTTACTATGGATGGAATTATAATTTACATTTTGAGTATACTTTTATATTAAAAAACCCACAACCTTCTAATCTCTAGGTTTGTCTTATTTAACCAGCATATATTTTCTTATAACTGTCCTCACTGATATGAACACAATTTCAGAAAACATTATCACACAATTTATTGATCTGAATAAATACCTTTTTATTTCTTGTCAAAGGAAATAAAATTTATGTAAGATACATGTTGCTTGCTTCCAAGATATAAAGTTGGGATGCTAAGCATGTGTGATGTTTTGCATCACAAAACAAACAAAAATTCAATTTTCTGTAAGCTGATATTTCTTTAGTCTTCCCCTTTCTTTAAAACTGCTGAGTAGTTTAGCTTATTTCTATATCTTAAAATCAGCTGTTCCTTTCATTTTTTAAAGAAAAATGTATACTAAAAATTAAGTCAGTCAATGATTTTTTTAAAAAACTTCTTCTCTTAAAAAAGTCCCCTGCATTGGTCAGTCATACCCTTTTACCATTTCTCTCTGCATTCATCTAATATTTGTCTTTTCTAAAACTTTATCATCAGTTCTCTGGACTGTTCACATCCATCAGTGATTTCTTTGTTTTTCTCAGGAATTATTTCCACACACCTATTCATCCTCTTTTTGGCTTTCACCCTAATCTTCAGAATTGACAGTCCCAAGCAAACAGCTATTGAGACAATTTAACTGTTTTACTATCAAGGTAGAATAAATGTCCACAAAATGTAAAGGTAAATACCAAAAGCAGGTTTTTAAGTATCATACTCTTTCTGCTTTAGTAAATGATATAACACAAAAAGTTTGGAAGTATGGCAAATGGTTGAAGTTCTTCAGACCTCAAAAGTAGTTGGGATTGCAAAAGAAGATGAAAGTCTGTGTCCTGGTTTGATAAAACCAAAACCAGAGAGTAATAATAATTAAATGCTTTTCCTCTCTATTGATAATAAAATCTTTGAAAAGAGCCACAGCAACTTGAATACAAACTCATTAGATTTTTGTGCTGGTTTTGACTGGGATAGGGTTAATTTCCTTCATAGTAGCTAATATAAGGCTATGTTTTGGGGTTGCGCTGAAAACAGTGTTGATAACACAGGGATGGTTTTGTTACTGCTGAGCAGTGGTACCCAGAGCCAAGGCCTTTTCTGCTTCTCCCCCCACCCCACCAGTGAGGAGGCTGGGGGGGCACAAGGAGTTGGGAGGGGACACAGCTGGGACAGCTGACCCCAACTGACTCAAGGGATATCCCACACCATATGACGTCATGCTCAGCAATAAAAACTGGGGGAAGAAGAAGGAAGGGAGGGATGTTTGGACTGATTGCGTTTGTCTTCCCAAGTCACGGTTAGGCATGATGTAGCCCTGCTTTCCTGGAGATGGAGGAACACCTGCCTGCCCATGGGAAGTGGGGAATGAATTCCTTGTGCATGGAGCTTTTGCTTTCCCTGTTAAACTCTCTTTATCTCAAGCCACAAGTTTTCTCACTTTTACCCTTCTGATTCTCTCCTCTATCCTGCTGGGAGAGAGTGAGTGAGCAGCTGTGTGGGGCTTAGCTGCTGGCCTTGGTTAAACCACGACAATTTTGTAATTGTGCTCACTACACTTTGTCTTGGTTCATAGGTAAGTCTTTCAAACTGAAATGGCCAATTATAGTTCAAGATCAAGTTTAAAAATATAGCTAGCAGAATGTTACTGATTACATGTGTGTAAGTAAAGTTTAAAAGTTGCAGCATATGCACAAAAGTGAAACACATTAATTATCCTTGTTTATCACAGTCACCTTATTCCTGGATTACTCTTCAGGCCTGTTTGGGGATTTTTCTTTGAAAATCTCTGATATTCAGATGAAAATTAAAAGGCATGTAATCATCCTGAAATGTCCTGAAAAGAAACAGTTTTACTTAAAATTAATAATATGGCATTTTTAATGTATATGCAAGAGAGTTTTATATTTGACATACCTATGGCATCTAAACTTGCAAAATTAATAGACAGCTCTCTTTTTTTATTGTCTTATTTTGTCAGTGGGGTACTTCTACCTGTAGGAGGATGAATGACTTCTGGCAATGTTTAAACACATAGTAGCTAGAGATACCAATGACTACATCTGGCTGGGGTAGTTTAAGAATATGCAGAGGTGAAGCACTTTTGTTAAGCTGTAGAAGCTGAAGCTGGGAATGTGTCAACATTTTAGTTATGAGAACTGAGATTTTGAGGAATGTCCCCTAATCATCCTCTCTTACAGTGCATTGCTGCAAATCATATGCACCAGTGCATGTAAGCCAAGTTCCTTTCAGATGAAGCAAAGTGTGAACTCTGTTCCAGCCTGAATCAGGACATCGTGGCAGAACCAGAGACTTGTTCTTTGGACAACTTTAAACCAAATATTCAGGTCAGAGAGCTGACAAAAACTTACCCAAAGTAAAAACCCTAATCATGCACGCTGTAGATGCAGGCATCTTATATCAAACTTTTGTGATCTGCTTCTGTTTTAAAAATTTAATTGCTAATGTAGACACAGGCTGAGAATACATCTTCCAGTCAATGAGGATATAGTCCTTCCTGTATTCATGTCCCTGTTTCATCCATCTGCTCTTGTCTACCATGTGTATATTTCTTTATTACAACTGACAAACTCTTGGAGGATTACACTACTTCCTAGTATTTCATTTCAACCATTCTGTATTGGTCCTCTGAGGTGACATTAAGCCCTATCATAATAAATAGCAATAAATAAATAATATTAGTGTTAACAAGAGAAAATAAAATAGATTAGATTACTAATTAAGAGTTTGGGCAATTACTAATCCTGCATGCTTTTTAACAACCAAAAGTTCTGCACTTAATTGATGGAAAAAATTTATGCTTGTTTAACTGAAAAAATCTGCCAACTTCATTCAAATTTTCAGGAAAGTATACATGTATATACATATAGTAAGTACATGTAATAGACTGAAGTCACAATAACTGGATAATTGAGAACAAATTGTTTTGCTTATCTAAAGTTGTCTGGAGCATATGGTTTGTTGTATCATTTTCAAGGGTAGGAACAGGATTCACAATATGTACCACAGTTGTACTTCAAGATATTTTGTAAAATATTCTATTGAAATCCAGCTTTTTAATGTAAGACATTTGTAGCATCTGCGTATTTCAAAGAAAAACAAACATTTTCAAAAATGTATTTACTTCTAAGCTGCTGAAATCTACCTAAGCTTGTACACTGCGTAGCGCAAAATTACTTGATATCAGTTTTTTGCATGCAATGATAAAAGTTTTCATTAACTAGCCTGAAACTGGTACATTTAAATAGACTTTTCATGTAGATAGTTCTTTTTTTTGCTTGTTTCACAGTGCAAGGTAGGCATTAGAGATTGGAAACAAGTATTTCTGCTAGTATGTAAGGACTGAGAATCTATAATTTAAATTTCACTTACACAAAAAAGTTCTTCCAGGAGTCTCACTTCTATACTGTAGTAAGGTTATTTATTGATTTGCTTTACTAATTCAGAGGAGTAATAATGAGTCTTGTCTTTCTCACTCTCCCTCATTCCGTTTTCAATTGTCACCATAATTTAACAAGATGTTATGCTGTCAGAATTTAATTAAACCTCTCAACAATGCCATCTGGTGGGGTTAGAAACAAATTATTTAGAGCTCGTATCTTACTCCTGACAACAACAGAGAAGAATTATTCGTAGCAACCTCTTTCAAGGAAAAGGCAAAACAAATAAACAAATTTCATTTGGTCAGCTTTACTAGTTTAGCAGTACTAATTACCGAGGTAATGCTAAAATTTGGATTTCTTAGGTTATCTAAACCAGAGCTGATTATATGCATAACTAGTGCCCAGACTGTATCTTCCTCTTACCATTACCTTACTACAGAATGACATTCATCATATCCTCCACTTACAGCAGAAGACACTTATATGTCCCTTCTCCATATTCATATATGGTGGCTTTATGATTTTTATGTGACTGTTGTACTGGATTATTTTAAAGGCCGTGTTGATGCAGCAATATACTTAATTAACTTAACTTCACAGGTCATCCTGGGGTTGTGGGCTCCTGAACATCCCCACAACAACTATTGTAGTTCCTCAAGGCCTCTCCTTTGCAGCAAATTAAGTCGTACTCACCAAATGTCATTTCAGGAACTGCTTCCTTAGCACTTAATCCAGAAAAACCATCACAGTTGGCTACCTCTACTCCATATAGGTCTCCAACACCATTTTGGAGACCTTGCACTTCAGACAATCCTGGTTACCTTTGTATCACACATTAACATACACCCTTAGGCTCACACTATTTAACTACTACTTCTCAGGGCTGGGACACTGCTTTCATATCATTTACATTTTTTGCACTACCACTCCTCCCCAAACCAAGTGTAATAATACATTATTATAAATTCCACAGATGCATCATGTGGGACCCAGAGAAACTAATGCCACGTGCTATGTAGAGTGGACACAGGCAGTTCATCCCAGAGAGAGCAATCTAGCAGTGTAGAAGCAAACCGATCTGGAATACTTGGAGAAATGAAGAGGTCTTATAGAGAGAAAAATCCCCCATCACTGCAAATGTAGCTTGTAAAGTCCCATTTCACAGCTACTGAGGAACATGAGGGTACCAGCTTCAAATATAAAATATTTTTTATCTTTTATATCTGAACTGGTCTTAGAAGAAATAGAAGAACATATTATTTCATCAGCAATCTTACCTTATACAAGCTGGATGCAAAGAAGCCTTTAGGGACAGTTCTTCAAGCTTTGAGTCTTGCAGAAGAACAAGAGTGAATAGTCAAGGAGACTAAGTGTGTGTTAACATCCATACTCCTCTCTGGTTCAAAGACACATGAAAAGTAGTTTGAGATAAAATTTACAGCCACTGAAGTCTTTCAAAAAAAACCCAAACATATTTAAACCCCATTTCTATTACCTTTGTATATCTCTTGCATCAAATTCCTGAGAGGGACCTTGGTTCATTCAGTCAGCTGAAGAACAGTAACAGTAAGTGATAAGATCTGGAGTGCATTCAAAAGCCAATGCTTCACTGCATTTCTGTAATGGTAATAAAAATGTGAAGAAGAAAAAATAGTTAAATTTTACATTATATAAATCAGCGGTAAGTAACTGCTGATACTGTTCCAGTAGTGGTGCAGTAGTCTTCTGCTACACCACTGTTTGACCACCCCTTCTCTGTATTAGTGACAGAACAAGGCATGGTGGTATTAAAATTGCCCTTCTGTTACCATTTGGAAGGAGGAAACATGGTATTAAACAAAATGTGCATGAGCCAAACATGAAAAGGTGTGCCAAGCTGCAAACCTAGGAACCACATACCAGGAATGCACATCAGGCAGCCATGAGAAAAACAGTGTGAAAGTTGTCTGATATTGTCTAAAAAAAAACAGTATGCTGTTAGATCATAGAAATGAAAGCACTGAAAAGCAGTGCAGGGCATCAAAAATTCTTACTGTCAAAATATTGAGCAGATGCTAAAGCTTACAGATAAAATGAATACTGACAACACATGGGAATGTCTGGATCCCCCCAGGGAAGGTCTCCTAAATGTAGACAAGTGACAGAAACTGATTGAGAAGTATAGATTAAAATTCTTACTGAACAAAGTTTCATTAGGATATAATAAACAGCTGCAGTGATAGTGAGTAGCCTGTTTTCTCTAATAGGCAGCTTTTTGCTGACATCAGTTGAGAAAGAGCTAACCCGCATACCTGAAGTACAGAATTTACTATATAAGAGCATATTTGAAACACAATGCTCATTACTCCTGCTTCTGAAACAAGTCCAAAATGCTAGGAGAGTTAAGATACAAACCTAACTTGGCCAGACTTTTAGAAGTTATCCGTCAAAAATTTTGTTGTTGTTGTTGTTTTGGTAAGCACCCTCAAAAGACAAAAAGTGCTTTAAAAAAAGTTGTACTTTAGTATATGGTAGAACAAGTAACTCTAAAAAGTAGAGGAAACTCAGAAGAAACAACAATAAACCAAAGAGGATCTTTTGCCTCTTGTGTTCTTGCAGGCTGATCCTTTGCTCCTAGCTTGATTTCAGCCTGGAAATTCAGTTTCTTTTTCCTATGTTGGGTTTTAGGCAGTGCCTTCTGGTTCCTACAAATTCTTTGTTTCTCACACTTTGACCTTCAATCCTGGGGACGTTAAAACATTGACAGGACAAGTCCCTCAACAACAGCATCCAGATTTGAAATAGGCCCTGCTTTTAGTGGGGTTTGGGCTGATGATTTCTAGACTTCCCTTCCAACCAGAATTATTTTATGGCTCTGTGCTCCTTTTAAGAGCAAGTGAGAGTCAGATGAGCCTTACCAAATGGGGGAGGCTCCCCCTTTCTGTTGGGAGCAACTGAGCTTGAGGAGAAGGTTCAAGAAGAGTCAACAGTGTGGAGAAGACAGACTTGACAGACATGCAGCAGATGAGGCTGCCACCTGCATCCCAGACAGAGATGCTGAGAGGATTAACGAGCTGTCAGACAGGCCTCAGTGGTGTGGGAAAGAAAAACTTCCTAGGGCCAAAAGAGGATTTTTGGAGTTGGCTGCTAGCCAGGAAGTGGCTCTTTTCATTGATATCAACCCTAGAAGCAAGAACCTACCGGAAAGGGCACTGAAGGTACGGAAGAGTCTCACTAATGTTAAGCTAGTAGCTTGGAATTGGTTTCTTTTAAAGAATGAATTATACAGGCTTAACTTATAAAACATTGTTATTATATTTGTTATAATAAAATAATTACTATAGTACAATGTTTTGGGTTTGTGTTGTTTGGTTTTTTTTTTATTCCTTTCTTTTTTCTTTTTGTTTCCTTCTTTTCTAGTTTGTTTTAAGGAAAAAAAATATAGGAATTTCAAGCAAACTGCTCTGAATGAGTTGGGGTATGATCTGCCATGCTGCAGTGCTTCAAAACTGAAAATCCCTTAAAAGGATTCAGTGAAACTGCAGTCCAACATAATTGAAACTTACTGTATAACATACTAGACATGGAAAATAACCTAATTTGGACATTTACAAAGTATTTTTTTGATTTTGAAAGTATGAGTCTAAAGACACGTTGCACAAAAACAGTTCCTCGGAAAAGTTGACTGAATTTTGTAAGCTAAAATGAAATAAGCTAAAATCAATAAGGATTTTATTTCTCAAGCTGTTGGGTTTTTTCCTTAAGACCTGAATAAGACATGACCACTAGAGGGCAGAGGTGGATAGCTTTTTAAATACTTTAAGCCGAATTCCTTCTAGAATTACTTTTATTTTTGTGTGACAAGTTAATAATTTTGGCCTGTAATGAATTCCTGAGCTGGCTACAGGATGTTGTATGAGACAGCTTAGACTATCTGAGAAATCCAGAAGGGTTTGACAGCTGTGATGGTCAAACTACATGAAAGCTGCACCTTTTGGAAGGCACCTGGAGCCCACAATGGGTCACCATTGGTCACCATGTGCATCTATGCAAGCAACAGGACCAGCTCCAGTGCTACACTCAAAATCTTGTTTTCGGGTAAAGAGGAAGCACACCTTTCAGATACATACAATCAAGAATTTATTGTTACCATAAATAAAATCTTAAGAGTCTAATCAGTATTAGTCCACATCTAATTGTTGCAGAAGAATAACAAATAATAATGTAGTTAAAAGTTATACACTTCTTTATAACCCTCTTCCTGGTGTTATGCTCACCCTTCCCCTACTCCTTTAAGTGCTAAGGTTGGTGGCTTCATTCAGGTGGTATGTGGGAGGGCATTACAGGTTTCAGCCTCTGGAGTCCTTTGTCAAGAAGAATATGATGTTCATGTTGATGGTTCCTAATTCCTTTCTCTCGGATCCAGTTAGGACCATTCTTACACGTTTGCTAACACACTTTTACATCCTTGCTCTTTTCTCATTGGTCTGCAGTTCTGTATTACTTCCAAATATACTATGTACAGTGTCTTTTACCTATCTTAGATATTATTGCTTTGTTCTCTTTGTCACTCCTAAAACTAGTTTTTTTACAACTCCTGGTCTGTATTTCTTTAACTGACGACCACGGGTGAGTTGTTAACAGCTGTGGGGTCCCCAGTGCCAAGCCTGTGTTCCATCATGTGCCTGAGCTCCTCTACACCACATCACGTGTCTCTACTTCTGAAGGCCTCTGCCATCACACCAGGCCTGCCTTCCTCTGCACTAATGAGTCATTAATAGCTCGTTCTACATAGAAAAACTGCTTGTTACTACTATCTCTACAGAATTATGGTTCTACCACAAAGAGATATACAAAAGTAGAACAAATTAGCCCTAGGCATCTGGTCAATTAGAGAAACTGCTGTCATGGCTAAATTAGGTAAAACAAAGCTGCAAGCAGGTCAACGAAGTTCAGAAAAAGCAGGCCTGACAAACCTGAGGCCTTGCAAACTGAGTACAAAGCTTATGGCATGTTACTAGCAACAAGCATACCATCTTGCTATTCTACATGGTTTCATTAGTCAATAAAAATCTAGAAAGCTATGCAGCTTTACAACTAATTAAATGTAGGACCTCGCTTCAGCTGTCTCAAAATTGGTACCTAATGACATTTTAGATGGCCTTGGGATTGCCACTTAGCTCCAGTTGCTGCTCTTGCAGGGTGCAGACCTCCCATAAATCCTCTTCTTAAGCATGTGCAGATGTTTTAGACACTCTAGGATACCTCAAACACTGGACTGGCTGTCCAGGTGACTGAGCCCAGCCCAACTCTGTTTTATGATTTCAGGGCGAATTAATAACCCTCTAGGTTCTGCTGACAGTCCCAACCCATTGCTGCAGTGGGATTGGAGATACTTTATTCACTTGAGCACAGCCAAAGGCAGGAATCTTAAACTGTGCTGCATACAGTAGTGTATACTTTTTTAAAATTTAATTTTCTAAGAAGAAATTTTGTTTAAGCTTCATAATTTTTTTTTTTTTTTGGTGAAGCAAGTAATTCCATACTCATAGATAGCAATACATGGTGTGGTTTTATAACTCCTATTTCAATTCTAGTTTATAATATGGATTGGGCTTCCTCTGCAATTTTTCCTTCATGGGTCCACAAATAACATTTATCCTCCCCACCCAGATATTTATTCTGATGAAAGTTATAGAATATTATTGTCTTTGCTGTTCCCATCTCTCTGTTAAAATTGGTTGTAGTTTCCAGTGGATTCAAAAAATTATCCCACTCTGAAAGCACTAATAATGAAGGCGGCAGTTACATAAATACAGAACATATACAAAAGATGAATGGGAAAAAGAGAGATCATGATTACACTCATCCAGGTCCTTACGCTAAATACAACTGTTGGGGATAAGATTTAATGTAATTTAATCAATAAATTCATTTTTTCACACATATACTAACTGTAGCAAAATTTCTATTTCCTGGGCTGGAACTTAGTTTAGCTAGGTGTATTCAAATCTGCAAGGCCTGATGGGATCATGCGTGGGTACTGAAAGAGCAAGCTGATGTGATTGCAAAAACAATACGAAATATGGAAAACTCTGGTGACTGGGTGAAGATTTCTGAATGGAAAAAAGATCATATGTTATGTTTATCTTTAACAAGGGTGAGAAGGAGTACCTGGGGAAAGGTAAGTCAGCTGCACCTCAGTATGTGTAAACATTATGGGGAATGACCTCTTGGAATTAATTTCCAAAGATGCCAGGTAATGACCATTTAAAAATTCCTAGCATTAATTTCACATAAGGTCTTTCAACACTGAAAAGAAAATTCTTTTGACAGGATCTACTTTGAAAAGCTAGCTGCTCTCTCTCAACTTTTGTGCTTGTGGAAAATTAGGCACATATTGATCCAGATTTTCTGGGTGATGTGCAGTAACACAATGTGTCATTCTATATCAAGATGCCTTGTTACAAAGGGTCTGGTAATTTGAATTCATTCATCCATCACAACAAATTCATTTGATTATCATTTTGGGTCAGTTGATCTGTCCATTAAACGGATGATGTGGACCAGCATTTGGTTAGTGAAAGCAAATCTGCCATAAAGTTTGATCCACCACCTCAGAAATATTACAGAGGTGCATAATGAAACTACAGCCTGAAAAAAGGGCACAATCCGAAGATCCTTAGACAAACACAAAGTGAAAATTCACAGATAAAGTCAACCCAAGAAGTCCATCAGCAAGTCGGGAACATCAGGGGACAGAGTTGGTCAGAGGCACACCTACAGCATAGCCCAGGGCAGTACTGGGTGCCCAGGCCTGAGCTGAAATGGAGCTCCTGGGTCCACAGGCAGGGGTTTCATGGGAGGCTGGCCAAAGCCAGTAAAGCTTAATGGTGCCCTCGGGTCCCTGACTATATAATGGAGTCTGTCGTTCAATATGGGAATATACATTACAGTATCTACAGGAGTTCTGGGGGGGAAATACCTTTTAAATAAATATGTATGTGCTTTTACAATTTTTAAAAACAGACATAAGGTAAATTTCAGGATGCTGACTAATTTGAAGGAGTCTTCCTCCTGCTTATCATTTCCCTGCAAAGTAATTTTTTCACACACTGAAAAAATAGTTATCGAGTTTACAACAAGTAACAGCAAGGCAAGAATGAAAGAGACCACGTGGTCCTCAAGACCGCCAGCTGGCAACCACATTGTAGAATGCATAAACTGAGATCACTGTTTGCTTATGGTGATTCTGAATGCTTTTCCCAGAATTAGAAGTGAAGCAATAGAAGAACTCATAGTCTGAATGAAGATACTACAGCTACTACAGCTTGGACCATATCAAGTTGCAGTCAGGACAAGAAAGACAATGATTTGTAGACTCAAAGTTCTGAAGCCCAAACAAAAAAAAAAAGTCATAAGGAAAGCAAATTTGTTAGGATAGCCAGCATCTGATTAAATATCTTCTATGTGTTTTAGTCTGAGAACACACAGCTGATCTAAAAACTCAGTAAGACAGCAAGAATGATTTTCTGTTCATCCACATTCTAAACTGAATAAACATGTTCACTAATGGAAATAAAAGAATTCTGTTTCATGTACGATAGCATCTCTTTATGTAACGTTTCAACTTTCAAGTAATTCAAGGTCTGTACAGATTATTACAACAAATTTAAATATCTAATGTGCTTGATTAGTTTCTAGCAAATACAAGAAAACATACACCACAGTCAGCTAAAAATAGAAAAAGGAAGGAATATTCGTGGTGAATTAGCCTGAACTCAGATTATTCAGCAACAGTGCATATAACAGGATATTTAAAGTAAAGCAGTAACACTTAAACTGGCATTAATCTGCTGTTGTACTTATTTGTTACTGTTGTTTTTTATTATTGGAAAGAGAAGAGCTAACGGGTCGTCAAAGGCTAATAACTGAAGAAACTTTTCTGAAATGCCAACATTTACAATATAATGAAATAGGAACAGTCTGGAAAAGATTAAATCAGTGATAATGAACAACTTAAGACAGGTTTGTATTTCACAACATTTTTCTTACTGGAGGATAAACACAATGCATTTGAAAGTTCATAACTCTTGGCTTTATATTTCAACAACCAAGTCATATTTTATCATTTATGCTGTTGTAATATTGCATCATGTCATATACCAACATTTCATGATATCTCAATGATTTAAGAGTTCATAGGTATTCAAAAGTACATAATGATCATTTATTTGGCTTTGAAGTTTTTCTGTAACCAGTAGTTTACCATGTTTCATTGTTCAATCCTATATAGGATGTATGAAATGAAAGCTATTAATATGTGGGATATCTTAATCAAGGTTTAAGCTGAAGCAGTCTTTAAAGATGCAAATTCCACATTCTTCCAGTAGGTTGAACTTGTAAATCAATCAAAACCCAATTAGATTTTTTTTTTTTAGTGAAGTACATAGAAATTTCATCAAAAGTTTCATGGGTTTCTTACCTACAAAAAGGTCATTGTTAAGAACTACAGGGCCAGAAAAGATGCCTGATTATCCTTCTTTATCTCCTATTCTGTTGGTCCTCAAGAAAATCTTGAACCCACTGTCTAAGCAGTGGATTACTTCAGATATCCTTTTCATCAACACTGGAAACCTCCTATATAGTGCATGAACTTGTAGCTAACATTGGATGGAATTCTCAGTGGAAAAAGGAATGCAAAAGATAAATAGGTGTATCACTAGGAAGAAAAAGCTGCAACTCAAATGCAAACCTTTCCTTAAAACAAAAGTACTGTTTTAAAATCAAAGATGAAGAAAAAAGTAATCGTATATGGTGTCACTAGATGTTGACTGTGAGTAATTCCTTCCTTCTTTTGAAACCGGATATCCTAATGCATCTACATGGGGCACTTTTCATTGAAGCAACTACCACCTTGTAGATAACCTTACTCCCTAAGAAGCCAACAAACCTAATAGAAGCAAGGAAAGAACTGATTCAGGTACACAAAACCTTGTTCTCTTCCATGAATTCAAGAAATTTAGATTTTACTGTCCCTGACCAGGAAAACTCTAAACTGACACTTTAACAAAATTTTCAGGGAAGGTTTCATTCTAACACTACAGGGAATGCAGAAAAGACATTCATGGTCTCTTTTATTGCTGTTTTTACAGATTAGTTAAATGATCTTGGTATTTATATATGATCATTTCTCTCTTTGGGTGGTCATCTTTTACAGCCACAGGTATAAATAACTATTGATAACATTTGAGCTCATTTTTCCCGCTCCACTATTGACACACAAGGCAAAAATGCACTTCCATACTTTTGCTGTTTAGTGTAAAAATAAATACAGAGAATAATACAGATTGCTTTAATTGTTATCAACTGTAATTTTCATAGTTGTCATGCTAATTCCTAGGTTGGTGATTTTTAATATTTCAGTTTTGTTATTTAATCTGCAGAAACACAAGTAAAAAAAATATATATATATATATATGTATATATGTATATGAACACCTGGTAACTGGGTGGAGTATTTTTAGCAAACATTGCCAGACTACTATTTCACTGCATTACTGTTACGCTTAAAAAAAATAATCAAAATATTATGAGCATGAATAAGAGTACCAAAACTCAGATATGGAAGAGATAAGCAGAAGCATGCATATTTATATTTGCCAAATGAAACTGCTTATTCAGTGAAGTGCATGGCAAAATTTCCAATTATTTCAATAGGGCCAAAATTGAAAACAGTCTAAACTGTGCTAGATAGTTGCATACAGATATGTAGATATATTTCAACAGATATGTTATTTCATGAAATATGATTATTACTTAAAATTGTAGAGAGAGTGATAGTAATTTCTGATGTTAGTATCAAGCTCCTATTCACTCAAAAGCTTGTCATTTGGCTGCTGTGAAAAAGATGTTGAGCCCTGAAAACAAATTCAGCCTTGCTGTTCATGCCAGGGGTCATCTATTTTCGATTTACACATTCACATGCTTATTATTGTTGTAATCACTAAAAATTAAGATGTTAACAGGAACTGATTCCAGGCAACCTTTACAACATCTCTTCTCTTAGGCTTGTCATGACTGGGTAGATTTTACTACCTTTACAGTAGCAGTATATTTCTTCAGATAGCTATTGAAACTTTGCCAAAGCCACAGTCAGTATTGGAAACTGTGATAGGAGATATGTAAGTGCATAAGAAGCTGTTCCAAAGAGCTTACAAGGTAAATAGAGAGAAGGAAAATCTGCTATTCCTCAGCAATGCATAGATCAGTTTGGTAAGCTAAATACATTACTTATTGCTCTCCCCAGCATTTCCAGTGGCATTTTCTTCACTTTTTCACATTATATTTGAACTGAAATAAAATTCTAATCTCTTATTTGATGATACTTTTTCCTTAACATTTTGGTATCCTGGATTAATCAACAGAGGGAACAAATAACAATTTTTGTAAGTGGTTAAAATATAACAGTGTCAACTAAACACGGGTTGGGAACTGTCTGAAGGCTGGTCAGGTTGTACAGCCCTTTAAATGAATCTAAAATAAAATAGTTTAAATTCATGGTAAGCATATACTAGGAGGTTTAACTCCAGTGGATTACAGTTGTTATAAGAAAAAACAGAGAAGACTTTAATTTTCTTCTTCTCCAGTAAGTTAAGCATATTGTTTGAATTAGTAAAAGTGATGTTCATATTTTAAAAACAATACAAAAAGACCTGTAAAACTTTCAGAACTGTCCATTGATGATATTTTAGTTCAGGCACGCTGCCAGGAGAGGGTGATGTTGAACTATAAATCTAAAGCAATCTCGTCTGCCTTCCCTGTTAGGTTCAGTCTTCAATTGAATCTATCTACATTATTTTGCACAAGAAAGATTATCAAACTTTCAATTTTGACAAATACTTGGTTCAAAGAAGACAAGGGCACTGTAAGGTTTTCAAATATACTCTATATAAATTTTCAGAATTAATAGAGAATGAAAAATACCTCTGTTGAATCCCCACCCTTCCAACACCAAAGACAAACATTTGTAAATGAGTCGTAATAATATGAATGTATATTATCAACGTATATGTGTATTAAATAAGAGGACATATAATTACTACCACAGATTAAAAAAGTCATTAATGTTCTTATTACAGTTTTTTTTCTTTTCCTGTTGAATCACTTTCCTGATGTAAATTCTTAATCAGTTACAAAGGAATTACAGATTATGAAGGACAAGTGATGGTATTTGCTATGGTGGTATGTAAAATACAACAGAAAATTAGTTATAGCAGCTTTTTCATATAAACTGGGAAATAAGAAAGCAGAATTGTTGCTGTCGTTTTTATCAGCCCCCCCATTCTTTACTTGGTAAAGCAGTAGTCTGTAATATGGAATCATGGTCACAGCCATAAGACTCCTTCACCCTGTGCCACCACCTGACTCTCAAGTCAACCAGACTGTATTTCAGACCCAGCAACATCATGCTGAGGATCTGCCAGCAGCCTTGTACAGATTGATCAGTGTTCTCTTTACTAATGAACAAACAGATTTTTGCAGAATTTACATTTGATTCTCACTGATCTATACTTAAAAACTGCTCCTCCATATCTTACCTTTGTGATGCAGAGTAGTGAGTAGAAATGCATTACACTGGATGAAGAAAACAAGTTTTAGATACTCTGAGTGTCTCTTATCATTCAGAACATTGGGTGTCAATGTCTTATGATATTTATTTCTTCCTTGGTAGGTCAAATTTTACAGAATTGAAGATGAAAAGAAATTAAAATTGCAAGTTAATACTGGGAAAGATGTGAGCATGTTTAATGGTAACATAATAGCTAATATTAATTGGTCAATTAATGGTTTATATAAGACTAACTATTAAAAAAAAAATCCTGATAAATGGATGTATTTCCAAGAGCTCTGTAGGGTCAGCAAAAGCTTTGGTAGAAATTAATGGGTGTTTTTCCTGTTTACTTCATTGTTAGTTTTATTGAGCCTTCAGCAGTTGAATCTTAATCAATGTCACCTGGGAAAAAATGACACACAACAGGACAATGACAAGATAACACATAACCAACACACTCCTTATCTTTACAATCATATGGACATACCTATCTATACAATAGTCTACATATAGATCTAATCTTTAATCACCCATATTGCATTATTTTGCTCTACTGCTTAAAGTTCAAATTCAGACATTTACGGTTATTTAGTATAATTTATTTACTATATATATAAATAATAAATGAATGCATTAGTGTTCATGCTCTTGAACAGTTGATATTTTCACAATTAAAAAAAGACATACAGCTAAACACCAGCTATGAAATGCAATTAATATTTAAAGAAAATGAAAAAACATTAGCATAATTCTGGCAGTTTCAAAAGAACAAAAAAAGTTAACAGAAACTGAAACAGAAACAGTTAATGTAGAAGTTTGAAAACAAAATGTGGCATCATTGTAAGAATGGAAAAATACACTGTATTTTTTCCTACTTGCATCCTCTGAGACACTAGAGATTGACTGATTCTAATTGTGGTGTTTTAATAGGCAAGCGTAATGCATTTTAATGAAAGCATAACTGTTTGAGCTTGAGATTAGTGATTACTTAAGGAATGTATGTGTTCATGCTGAATGGCTGTGAAAGATGATCGATACTTTGATAATCAGTGTACTGGCATCAGCCCCTTGATCTTCAGTGTTTGCTTGCTTTGTGTTTTAGACACACTAAATATAATTTTGCTTTAGTATTTTTAAATTATGATTAAATTGACAAATTAATCAATTTGATCAATTTTTGGCAGAAGACCTGTCATCTTCAAGTTAGGTTCTGTATGGATTTATGGTTTGGTCCATATTTTAGCTAGCAGTTCATTGAAAGTGTCCACTACTTCTAAACTAACATCCATCAATATGAGAAATCTTTTCTTTAAAATACCTTTAATAATAAAGCATATTTCCAAAATTGTATAATAAATGTCACAGAAGTGAAAGCATTTTTTTTAAAGAGCATGAACTAATATACTAGCAGCTTTGATTATCTGTTTTGTAGACTGTGTGGTGGTTTTGGCTAGGATAGAGTTAATTTTCTTCACAGCAGCTAGTATGGGGCTGTGTTTTGGATTTGTGCTGGAAACAGTGTTGGTAACACAGGGATGTTTTCGCTATTGCTGAGCAGGGCTTACCCAGAGCCAAGGGCTTTTCTGCTCCTGACCCCACCCCACCAGCGAGCAGGCTGGGGGGGGCACAAGGAGTTGGGAGGGGACACAGCTGGGACAGCTGACCCCAACTGACCCAAGGGACATCCCAGACCATATGACGTCATGCTCAGCAATAAAACTAGGGGAGAGGTCGTGGAGGGGGCCGCTGCTCGGGCACTGGCTGGTCATCGGTCGGTTGGTGGTGAGCAAGTGCCTTCATTTGCATCACTTGTCTTTCTTGGGTTTTATTTCTTTCTCTTTGTTATTTTCCTTTTCATTACAGTTTATTATTATTCTAATATTTCAATTATGAAACTGTTCTTATCTCAACCCACGAGTTTTCTCACTTTTACCCTTCCAATTCTCTTCCCCCCATCCTGCTGGGGAGGGGAGTGAGCCAGCAGCTGCGTGGTGCTTAGTTGCTGGCTGGGGTTAAACCACAACTGACTGGAAGAAGAAATATCAAGTAAAGTAACATTCATGGCATACATTTTTTCTTAAAATGATATCTTTCAAAATTGGATTATGTCATTATTTTCAGTTGTGAGGAGATCACTGTCTGTGTTACCCCAGATAATCCATAAATATTAGGAATAAATCAAAGATGAGTCTAGGGGCCTATAAGATTGAAAATGCTAATACTTTTTAAATGAACATTTAGTTATCATAGTTGGCATTAAATAAGCTTCTTAATTTATTGCTATTTCTCTAAGTTAACATCACATGACCTGTGTACTATGAACTATATTACTTTAACATGGCATTTCAGAGATATACACTATGTTTTCAGATAATTAAAATATTATTTCCATTTCTCTCCATGGTAGAGAAACCATATGACACTTCAGCACTTTGTATAAGACTAATTACATGTTAATTATTATTTTATGAGATATAGTAATCCAGTTCTGAGGATTATTTTAAAGTGATATGCCTTAAAATTCCAAACCCACCAGATTTTGGATTCCCAAAGCATTTCACAGAATCAGATAGAATCACAGAATCATTGAAGTTGGAAGGGATCTGCTTAGATCATCTAGTTCACCCTCCCCAGCCCAAGCAGAATCAACTACATCAGTTTGCCTAGGAAAGTGTCCAGTTGGGTTTTATATACCTCTAAAGATGGGGACCCTACGACCTCTCTGGGCAACCTGCTCCATGGTTCGATGACCCTCATTTCAGTCAATGCACCATCAAAAAGTATTTTGTGAACTGATCTAATCAACTGATGATAGACTGACAATTTAAATTCTAACAAAACCATGATCACTCTTTATGCTTTGTTTGTTTGTTTGTTTCTTTTTTAGCTGACTCCAATAGTTTTTGGTGTTGAAATTAATTTTCTCATGTTTATATGGCTGACAGGATGAAATAAGTTGTATTTTTTAAGGAGAAAGTATACTTTTAATAATATAATATTCATTAACCACAAACCAGAGAAATTTTGGAAAGAAAAGACTAAGGATCTTTCTGAAATATTATTAGCTGAATGCAATGGCAAATTAAGAGGTAGTCTCTGTAGTATAAATTGAAACATCATGCAAATTCAACTGAAAAAAAAAGTGATAGGCTTAGATGGTGATAATAATCAAGCTGCTCATATGTCAGAGTTGAACAAGATGATGTTATATTTTTGTCTCCTGAACTGAGATTATTTCCTATACAAAGTTGTGAGATTGACAGTACTGTCTATGGGAAGGAGGCTATTGTGGCTCTTGAAATTAATGTAGCTCTGACAGAGAACTTTTCTGATAGAACAGGTAGTTTTAGACTGCAGCTGCAAACATCGTCCACACAAATGCCTATCTCTGACTTTACTCTGTATAGTCCATAGCTTCACCCTGATCTTAACAGAAACTGTTTCTTATGAAATACATGAAAAGAGATTAATGTAGGAAAGTCAATTTTGCATACTCTCCTTTCATTTTCTCTGATCCAGATAATCAAGATCTCTTTTTGCTCTCTTATAGAAAGAGACACTAATTAGCTGATACCCAAAACCCCTCCTTCAGATGACAAGAATACTTTTCCCCTTCAAAACAGCAACAATTTCAACCTAAGACCTATCTACTGCATCTATCTTTGCTTTGACAGCAGATGAAGAAAGGGAACTACACATAATTAATTATACCTACGTACATGTTTGAAAAATATTTCACACATTTGTTCTTTTGCTACTTCTTTCAGGATATAAAGTCTACGGGAGATCACAGTGCAAGCTATAATTTTGCATTCTTATTATTGATACAATAAGGAACTTATCAAAATCTTAATAGATTCCATTTTTTATTTTCCATGTGACTTCAAAATGTTCTACAGGCCTTCTCTGAAGTATGGAGAAGAAATTTGTGCTGTGGAAAACTGAGAAGCATCTGAGTGTTTGCTGCCACTCATTTGTTACATGTAGAATGCACATGTCAGTTATGTGTATGGTAGAGTTTTGAAAGATTTAAAATACCAATGAAAAAAACAAATTCAGTTTTGGCAAACATATGGTCACCAATTACACAAAAAAGCCTCCAAAAAGGAAAATTATTTTCAGTACTAAATCTAGATATTTAATTTTCTAATTAAGATGGATAATATGCAATAAAGGCACTCTGAACTGAAAAATATGGTTCTTTCTGAGAGTCTTTATCTTATTGTTTCAAAAAAACCAACTACAACCTGAGAACAGAGGCGGAGGAACAATTTATGTTTATTCAGTCAGGTTACACGGCACATTGCATAGCATTTTGTATTAATTCACTATCCCCGTTCTTTGTTTTTAATTGAACTGAGATGGTGACTACCATGTTGTAGGTGATTTTAATGAAAAAATCCACCCCTGATGTCATGCAGAATACCAGTCCCTACTACTGACTTAGTAGCTATCCTACAGCGAAGCTCACACCTGCTCATGGTCTGTGACTTGGTGAAATCCATACAGCTTTGCACAGTTGCCAGTAGATGGTCAGTTTTAGTTAGATCTTTAAGTCAGGTAAAGATTTAAGAAAAATAAAGTCAGAAAATTAATTTGGAAGCTGCCCTTACTACGGGTTCGAAACAAAGCTGCTTTATCTATAACATCCCACATGAAAATGAGGCTAATTTAATTGCCAAAGTTAAGTGTTCATGAAAGACTTTATACATAGTCAAGGTACATAACAGGTAGTGTGCAGGACAATAGATTTTTGGAAGCAGAAGTAATGTATATATTCCTTCTTATTCTATCTCAGCGTCACTGAGGAAAGGTAGGGGTGTGCAACAGTGTGACCACAGCTGGTGAGATGGACTCTCTCCATAAAGTCACTACTTTATCCTATTCTTATCTTCTTCAATAGCAGAAAGAACAGTAAGCTCACTCTTCTTGACCTACTTTTTGCTTTTTACTTTACTGGAAATATTCCCACTCCTGTCCTTATCCCCTGAGGACAATAAATTGAATTTTTCTTTCTTCATCCTAAAGAAGATTTTTTTCCCTTTTACAGAGGGAAAATGTGTGATTTTGCTGTACTAGTGTTCTTCCTAGTCCATGTAGGACACCCAGATTCACAAGATCTGAACCACAAAGAACATTTCAAGATAAGATGCAGTCTGTTATATATGAATAAAAATTCTTACTCTCACCTCAAAGGTGAACTCAGAGGTTCATTTGGTCTGCACTATCTGACTGTATAAAACCAAAACAGGAGTCCACATCTGCCTAAATAAAAAATAATACTAAAGGAAGTTTTATAAGCCCATCCTTATTTTGGAAATAAAATAGAACTTAGGCTAATGAGTCTGATGTTGGAGTCAAAATTGTGCCATCAAAATTACAAGCTAAGCTATTGATATAGCATGCTGAACTGATCAAAAAGCACCTTTCAATGCTTTTCAACACCTTTTATGTACCTGAGATATATTTTTAAGCATAAATCTGACATTCCTTCTGCAAAAATGGGCTTAGAGATAGCTATGCACTTTCTTCAATAGAGACAAATGCCCTAGAAACTCTTAAAATAATATTTTTTTTTAATTCAAGAAATTGTATACTTTTTACTCTGTCCATTGCATTTTTCTTCTACCTAATGTGTTTATTTCTATAGGGACCAACATGACCATCACATTTTTAAAAGTTGCCTCCTAAAAATAAATGTCTATTTGAGAATAGAAGCCAAAAATGAAATCATTGGCAGATGTGGGTTTGTGTGTTCTTCCTACTTTGACAGAAACGCTGAAGTGTGTTCTAAATCTGGTGGATGTAATTTCTTTAATAGAGTCTATTTGCCCTGTGATAATAGTGTGAACAGAAACAAGGAGTATGGCTACATGGCAGAATGCAAAGCTAAGAAATTTACTGAAGGAAGTAGCTGCTCACAAGAATGTCTGAGGATTTAGATGCAGAGATTAACTGAATAAAGCTGGCCTACTTGGTACATTATTTTCCTTTTTGTGCATATTTAACCAAATAAAAGTATTCCAGGGTGGACAACAGAATACAGATCTGTCACACCTTTCCTGAGTTGTGTCTGTAGTCAAGTATATTCCGAATTTTTATAGCTTGTGTGCTTCCCATTAGAGCCCAATTCTCCTGCTTCTCCGTAACTTCTATACAGCAACTGCATCAGAGAAGGGTGACTTTACTTACAGACTTTTGGGAATTAGAGAAAAGCCAAAATAAGGAGAATTTTTTTCCAGTTCTACCACATCCTGAAAAGGCTGACTACTCAGATGTTGTGCAAAAGAGGAACATGGCCCCTATGAATTTAGAGACGGAGTTTTATTATACCTCTGTGTTGTGGGTTAACCCTGTAGGCAGTTAAGCACCACACAGATACTTGCTTACTCCTCACCCCCAGTGGGACAGGGGAGAGAATAGAAAGAGCAAAAGCAAAAAAACTCATGGGTCAAGACACAGATAATTCAATAAATGAAGGAAAGAGGGGGGGGGAAGAAAAAAGATGCAAAGGAGATCACTCATCACCTCACATGAGTAGACCAATGCCCATCCTGTCTTCGAGGAACTGCTAACTTCCCAAAAATGGCCCTCCCCTCAGTTTTTATTGCTGAGCATCACACTATATGACATGAAATATCCCTTTGGTCAGTTTGGGTCAGCTGTCTTGGTTATGTCCCTTCCCAACTTCTCGCCCACCCCCAACCTACGCACGGTGAGGCAGAGGTGGAAGAACAGGAAGCCTTTACACTGTACAAGTACTGCTCAGCAATAGTCAAAACACTGGTGTGTTGTCAATACTGGTTTAGTCACAAATCAAAAACATAGCACCATATAGATTGCTGTGAAGAAAATCAGCTCCATCCCAGCCAGATCCAGTATACACTGTTAGTTGCCAGCCTCAGAAAACTAGGATAGGACTTATCTCAGCCATTGCAGATGCCTAAAAATTACTTGTCCAAGTCTAAGCTAAGCTCTAGACATCTCAATGAATTACAGGGACTTCCAGACTAATGAATTCCAAAGATAGGCATCTTAAGGTAGACAAGACAAATTATCCCTGATTTGTCCATACATTTAAAAAAAGGACAATAGGTCTATGAACTTGGACTTAACTAACAAACTTTTAGACTGAAAATTAGCTCACATCAATATTGGGAAGTCAGAGTGGTGAGGGGCAGGCTTCCAGCTGTTGAGATCTACTACTCTCTTGACCACTACCTACGTCTTTACAGATTCAAAGAGTATTCTTTGACCAGTGTGCTCACTTGCTTCAGTTCCTATATTTACATATTTGAAGCTGGAGTGCAGAACATTGATTGGTCAGTGCCTCTGTAAAAGATATGCATCATCAGAAAGAAGACAAAATCATCTTCGAAGCAGAACTTAAATATTAATTCACTAGTGCATTAGACTTGTGTTGGGTTTGTGAATTTTACTGAGTATGTATATAGTATCCTCAAGAGAAACTAATTGAGTGCTATGGCTACTTGCAATGTAGTGATATTCCAAACTTGATTGACTGCGGCAGAGTTTACTCTTCAGGTGTTTTTCCAAGTTGTCTCACATCATCTACGTTAGCTGGATTTCTGTGGAACAACAGTAGCATGTAATGTACAATTAGGTTAGGCACAAGCATGCATTATCATGAGCAGGCTTAGGCATAGTCAGCATGTAGAAACTCATTTGTGTTTAACAGGATACTAATGTTAAATATCAATGCATTATTCATAGCCAAAAGGAAAGCAAATCATTTTACACAGTAATTTCAATAATTCATGTTTTCCTATTCAGACTTACTGAAAAAGACTAAGAATAGTAATTTTTTAACACTGAAAAAATAAATGTAAACATACGTAAATTATGTCATATCTTTTGTTTTGATTATTGATTACTGCACACACAGTGATTATTTTCCCCTTCTTTTCCTTTTCCTTTAAAGGGTTTATAACATATTAGCATATCTGCACTTTTGTGTGCTAGAAGTAAACTTTTTAAACAATTGACAGATGAATCTAAAGTTAGCAGTTCATCTGGAACTGTGAACGTCTTAGGCTGTAATTTGAAAAAGAACATCATAAGTACACTGCAAACTCGTACAGCATGTGAATTTCTCTACTTTCCGTCTTTGGAACAGAAGACCAAGCAATTGTACTTTTAAAATAATGCAGTACAGGAGATAAAATTATTCCATTACTTATTTCAAAAGCTTTACATGATTCTTGTACCTTTGGGTTGCACCAGCTATTGGTATTGAAGTGATGTTTTTTCAAGGGTCTTATGAGAGCTAGGCATTCAGCTACTGTCAGACATGAAAGTCAGAAAATCTGACTACACTTCAATTGAAATATTTGTAACTGTAATGTGAGGCTGACTACTTAGTGGTGCAGCTGATAATTAATTGTCTGACTGTATCATATTTTGAAAATAAGTAAGTAGAACGTAACTAGCTTATATAAACTTACAATGATCTTTTTATTTTAAATTTTATTCAAATATACCTTAAAGGATATTGACTGGAAGTCCAGAGTAATCAGAAAAGAAGTCAAAGCCCAAAGAAGTCAAGGGAAATTCTGTTGATTTCACAATGGGTTTTCTCTTCTACATGGACAAAAGGCACTTTACTCCATTTGGCTTTAAAAAAGTTTCAGATGGCTACGTGGTAGTGGAGGGGATTACTTCACTCTAAACCTACAGTAATTTAAGGTCAATGGACAATAATGCTTCTGGGGTTGCAGAAGTTACTAAGAAAAGGGAGTACAGGTAGATTAGTAGAGAAGCTTTTAGGCTGCTAGCATGCTGTGTAATGCTAAACAATGACTCAAATTTATATTTTTTTTTTGGTTCTTCGGTCATTGGCAAGCAGAGTACATTGTGAAAAACAGGCACCCGATTCATCGTAACTGAAGACTGCAAGTACTCAGGTGACTTTTTTCTCTACAGACCAGTCATCTCTAGGCATTTTTTTGAATTGACATTCAAATATTGCCAAGGTCAGGAGGAGACGACAGGAGAGAAGAATCTACCTGTTCCAAGAGTTTGAATCAGATCAAGGGACATCTGTCGCTCCAACACCAAAATTTATGAACAAGGTGGATTATCTCAGAATAGGTTAGGAGATTATAACTTTTATACTAAACTCTTCCTATACTCTGTAGAACTGGGAGTTCTCTGTCAATGAGTAAACAAGACATAGAGAAGATTCAAGATCTATTGCACAGATACTGAAGAAGGAAATAGTGCAAATTAAAGAAATGTTTACACATTTACAATGAACCGAATAATACAATAAAGCAGGATTACTAAAGAAGAAGTATGCAAGAGAAATCATCTTGGTTTAATCTGTTTCCAAAATAAAGACTGTTTACAGCCACTGCATCACATTTTATTAAATGACTAAGAAGCTGCTATCTTGCAAGGAGTCATGGTGCTAAGGATAGAAGGATAAAATATATTGTTCACTCCAGCAGGAAATTTAAAGGACCATATGACTTTTTATCTTGAAAAATGAAATATAAAAAACATTAGCTTCAATGTACCTTTCTTCAAAATACTTTACTTCAGGGAATGTGATTTCTGCATGGTGCTGATTATCAATGCATACAATGTTATGTATGTATGTATACGTGTATATTAGGTATGCATATATGGGTCTAAATTCATTTAGTTACTTAGAAGCTGCATTAGGATAATAGAATGTTATTCCTTTAATCTGATTGTTCTCTCATAAACTGAAGATCTTTTTCAGCAGATTTTTCAGAGAATTGCCTCTCAATAAGGGTCATATAAAAATTAAAACAAATATTTACTTAGAGAATAGTCTACTAGGCTTGCACATCACTTTTAGAGGGGAATCCTGACCTTAACTGCAATGTGTTCATGACTGCAAAAAGACACACAGTGTGTTCAGAGCAGAAAAAGGTTTTGCATAAGACCTATCCCAATGCATAGAAAAGGTGCAATAATTCTGTGAAGGAAATAGGTGTTCAGTAGCTGAATGAAATAAATGGATGCCTACAAATTAAAACCCTTTCTTTCCTAATGCCAATCCTAATTATTTCTTTCCCATCCACTTGGCTGTCATGAAACTTACAGTTTAAGAAAAACTTTCCTAATTTCCCTTGTCATGGGAGAGAAAGGCTCTGCTAGGTTGTATTTTGAGGGTATTTTTGGTTTGTTTTGTGTGTTTTTGGTTTTGTGTGTGTGTGCGTGTGCTATGTTCTCTGACCATACTTAGCCTTGGTGACTGTCTCTCCGTATGGAATTTTCACGTATACTATGTATATGAGTTTCAACAGAGTCCCTCAGCCTGCCTTCTCAGGTATGAATATTCAGATGGTACTTAGCTGTTCCAGAAGAATACCTCCTTTCAGTATAGTATCTTAAACTCTCAGACCAGTACTTATACAGAGTTCAAAGCGTTGGTATTGCAAGAAATATAGGTGAAGAGTTGCTGATACAGACTAACAGCCTCTTGCAGGCAAGGCAGGATACATTATTTGGCTCATACATCTTGTGTGGAATCAATGGCTCCTTATGTGCATACTGAGAAGTGGCGACGAGTTGTGAATGAGGTGGGAGGGAAGCTTTACCTTCCACTGAAATAGCAAATGCAGATCCTTATTCCTTCTGTTATTTTTAAACACTGAATTTACAAATAAATAATTAGGGTACTATGAAAATTCACATTTTAAAGACTACTCTGTAAATTGTAAGCCTAATTTCCACATCTGAAATTAATATCCTTTATATGGAAAACATTCTTCAAAGTAATCTAGAAGTGGTACTAATAAGTTCTGACTGAAAAGGTGTGAGAAAGCTTTCCACTGCTTCTTACGGGTGTCCCTGTAGTCTTCAGAGTTTTCCTGAATGGAGGGAATGCATTGCTAAGAAGAAAACAACAGATTCCAGAAAAGCCTTCCTGGGCATTTTCTCATCATACCAATATTTACAAATTATGTAATTCAGGCTCAGGTGTTTCCTCTGAAATGTACACAGTAAAAGAAACTTGCACAGCTTACCATATAACACAGAATTGCATAAAACATTGTACACAATATTAGAACATCGTCTTTTAAGGATCTTATACAAGGCCTATATGCTTAATAGCATTAAAATTTCTATCTCTACATATATATATTGATAAGAAAGAAAACTTACCAGCTGGGGGAGAATTCTACACAATATATGTATAGTTAGAGGGGTATGGTCATTTCTGATCTATGGAGATGCTGTGTTTTGTGAAGAGGTAAAGAGAAATGACATAAAAGCTTAAGGCCTTTTTGGAAGTAAGTAAGCCTGACAGTTTTAGATTTTATTTATACAGCTTCACAAATTTTAAAATTGTCAGAGCAATCGATAAAGGTGAATGTTTAAAGTACAGGATACAAACTCCATGTCAGTTCAACACCGTCCAGGCAGATGCACTTGCAGAATCACATTCTTTATAATAACCTGCTTAATGATTCATAAAATTGTGGTGGAAAAACAATCATTAGCTGTATTTTTATAAACCTGGTAAATACACAGTTTATAGAATGACAAACATTATTGATAACCATTCTCTGTGTTTTTTAATTGTGTATGGTTAGGAAATGCTGTTCTATTTTTAGTAGTTGATTTCTGGAAATATTTTTGTGATCAGGTTTTACTCTTGTGGATGTTAACTGAAAAGCAAAGAATGATCTTTTCACTTCTGGTATGAGTATCTATATATACAGATATTCTCCACCTGAAACAATCAACCACAAGTGTGAGCACCTGTAAAATGTTCAGTAAAAATTATAAAGAATCTGACTTACAATCCCTATATTCAAGATTAATAAAGAATATAATGATTTATTTGGCCAGACACAGATAGCTGAGAATCTCTGAACACTAACAGTAAAATGTCTGCAAGTAAAGATAAGTGGCAAGGTTCATTAAAAGCAGCAAAATGCAATCAAATAAGTGGTGTGTTGAAATGAATAGAAATCAAATTGTTGCTGTTTCTTAGGAATATTTTATTTTTTTTTATTACTTTGCTAAGTTATATATTTTATCTGTAGAAAATTCAATGCTAAAGAACTCATCCTAATAAGCCAAGGCATATATATGTATACCTATATATAAAAATATATGTATATATGTGTGTGTGTGTATATATAGGACAAGATCTTGATAGCCTTCATCACATGGAACAGTACATCACAATACCCCTTCAAAGGCCAATGAGGCCACCTGGAGAGCTTCCAGCACAAAAGAAGTTACTGGAATCCAACTGGTATTGAGGCTGTAGTAAACAATCTGTAAAGTAATCCAAGATACAATAAGAACAAGCCAGAAATGGTATGCACTACAGGGTAAACGCGCTGAAGCACCAGATCTATTGCTGCTCACCAAAAGGTTTTGCGGCTCCGTGGCAGTGGAATAAACAAGGAAGTAGCATTTGCAGCATATAAAACAATCCCATGCAGTGCAGGAGGGATGAGGAAAATCTTCTTTGCATGGACTAAACATTTTCCTGTAGCCCTACTGTCTCTGCTAATTACTTGTTTATGAGCACAAAGAAAATAATACCTTAAGCACGATACATGCCTTTAAGAACAGCCCCCCCCCGACCGTTTTTTTAACAAAGCAATATTTCATGCGAACACAATACAATCTCACATGGATAGATACCAACACACTACGCTAACATCTGTAAAACAGACAATTACAATCAACCCAGTTTTCTTCCTACAGCACAAGATGGGCAGTTTAAAAAGGACTGACAGCAATCATTGTGCAAGCATAGGGACTAATATTGCACTTCTTTTTTTCCAGAAATAAAGTACGTACAAGTGTATGTACTCATCCACATACTCAGCCCTACCCCAGTCACATTGAGTGGACTGAACTGAGAACTGTACTGTCTCATTTATATATTTGAATAATCCTGCACTTCATTGTGATAGACATATTTTCCAGAGGACAAGGTTTCCCTTGTGATGTGTTTTGTGGAGTGTATTGGGGCTGGAATGCTTTCAGTTTCTAAAGCAAGCATTTGCAGATATAAACTAAATGCAAGATCTGCCCAAGAGAACAAACTGCGAGAGCTGCGGTGGATGTTTACTGTTTTGCAAAATCAGCCATTAACAGACCTTAAGCAGTCTAGAAGCTCTTTAGCTGAATTTTACTTTCCGAGGTTCACTTAGACAAGGGAAAAAGGAGGTGAGAGAAATTGCAGGAGGAGGAGGAGCTGATCTGTCTCAAGGTGGAGCTGTATCTTGTATTAAATGACATTGGCAGATTAAAGCTCTCTGGTGGGGAAGGGCTTAAAGGCTGAGTCAAAAGCCAAGAAGTCTCTTTATTTACGCCTACCTCCCAGCCCCTGGCAATCTGACTAATAACAAACTGAGCTAACAAGAAAGACTAGAAAGAGCAGAGAGAGCACAGAAGCAGCTTGGATCTAAAAATCTGACAAACCAAGTGATCAAGTCAAGCTCTGCTGAGCATCTTGTTTGTTTACTGCATCCAAATGCTTGCAAACAGTTAACTATATGCAGAAAAGTCAGCATAGCTGTGAAGTATGCTGTGAATTTCAATTGAGGAAAAAGGACAACTGCTTGCAGGATGGTCTAATGTGCACGCTGCCTGGAAGATTTTTTCAGTCGAACTCTTTGTACTTTGTCTTCTGAACAAGGATTTTAACTTTATGGAGCTGTAGTATTACCAGAGCGTGCAGCAAAGTGAAACTCAGAAGAAAGTGTGCATTTTTCACAGGGAAAAATTACATCGCATTGAAACAGCTGCTCCAACTGTGCATTACTGAGTGTTTCAGGGAGTGTTACTGCTGTACAGGTAAGAAAGATTCCAGTTAGTTAATTAGCTGAGCAAATGAGAAATTAAGTTCTCAGTTCCAGTTAAATTTATTTTTCTGCATGACTTTGTATAACATTTATGTTATATGATAGCAGTTTATACTGTATTTCAAACAGTCTGCCAGGTACATTTATTCAAACTGCCAACTGTTTAGAATGTGTGTATTAAGGAAACACTGATTTCAGATCCCTTGAGGAGGGAGGAATGGGTGTATGTTTTTATTTCCTGAAGTGCAAGAATGGTCTTAAATGCATCATCTGACTGTGATTCCCTTCAGAATTTAATAAACAATCCTGAAGGCTTTTAGAAATTACCAGTTCTTAGCTTGAGGCTTTGAAATTCTTCAACATGCATTTTTCAAATAGCTGTATTAAAACAATCAACCAAACAAAACCCCAAGTATAATGAAACAAGCTATTTCAATGTTTTAAAAACACATTGATTATTACTTGTCAAGCATGTGATGCCTTTGCTATAAGGTGACTACTTCTGGAAGTATTCAACTTTGCTTCATAGAAAGGACTGTGACATTTTTTAGCCTTTTAGAATTCCTCCTGCAAAAAAGCTTAGTTAGAGCATGCAGTTAGTAGTGACTTACATGAAAGCAGATAAAATGAATAAACTTAAGTTACCACGTAGAATTTGCTGAAAAACCTCCCCACATGAAACAGAAAAAGGTCAGCTTTGTCAAGTCTTTTAAATTAAATTTTATTTTATTCTGAATTCTTTCAGTTAAATGTTGATCATCTGTTACTTGAAAGCAGTTTTTATTTTACAATAGTAGCCCACCAAGAGCTTCATTACATATTCCTGAGTGTTCAGGAAAAAAAAAAAACAAACCTGGAAAAAGGAAAAAACAGGATACAACTCTCCTACTATTTTTTGTTATGTATATATGTGTGTGTGAGAGTTCTGGCGGTGCTGCCCACAGAAGTATGACGATGATTAAAATGGGAATGTTTTCCAATTGGTTACAAATGTTGTTACTTTCATCTCTGAGAGGAGGACTTTCATTTTTATAGCCTAATTTCTCAGTATGCACTAGAATGCAAAATGCTTTTCAGATTTTTTTTTTCCATTTAATTTTGCTCAGGGACTTTATAAGTGCAGTTTGTATTTGATGCAGATTGAAGCTGGAATTCCTACAGAGAAAAAGTGTGCAGAAATAAAGTCTAATTAGTTATACAGTAGGTTTGAAGCTGGCATCTGTGTTTAGAGCCTGCATTTTTTACCTTGGGTCACTGGAAAGGATACTGATGCATGTAAAACAAGAATAACTCTCTAGCGTAATATGATCCTAGAATTATTCTGCATACTTCAGAATAACACCTTGACATGTTGTGTCTTATTCAATACTTCTTGGGAAAACAAACTTAAAGACACACATATTAAACATAGGCAGCTGGAGTTCAAGGAGTGTTATATGAGACAACAAAATTATTTGTTCTACTGAAACAAAGATAAAAGGTCATATTTTTAGGGACACTTTCTCACACTGTGAATTGCACTTACTACTTCTAAACACATACATCTACTCCCACTTATCAGGAACTACTTATGGAGAAAAACATAATTTGCTTTGAACACCTTTGCTGTTGCGTTTGTGTGAGTGTGTGTGTGTAATACTCATACCACAGCACTTAAGTGCTTGCATATATAAATCTTTGCAATCCATTTTAAGGGAAGCCTTGAGAAATGGTGTTGCTTGTAACAAAGGTACAAGATAATTAAAATATGTATTGATGAGATACCAAGTCATATGACCACACTGTAAGAATGTTCATACATGTAATTGAACAGATTCTTGTAAAAGGTTCTAATCTTTCAGAAATTAACACTTCAGCTGGTTAATTGTGTAGTGACATTCTGTACTCCATGTTTCACTAGCTTACTCTGAAAGATCAAGTGACATTTATTAGATGGATTACTTAAGAAACATGCTTAGTTCAGTCCTAGAATAAATAGCACACCCCAAAAAAGTTCTCGTGTTTTAAATCATTCATTCCATTGTAAGATTTTTTTTTTCTTTTAGGAAATATGGAAATATTTAATTAAAGATTATAAACAGTGATTTCACTCCATCTCGTATATCAGAAATTGCCATTGTTCTTGCTAATTAGACAGCTTTGACAGAAAGAAACAGAGAATCTTCAAATGGAGTGTATCATAAATTAATTCAAACCAATGATAACAAATGCTTGATTTCAACATGTAATATTTGCTTGTGACTCCATAGTTGCACTGTAATGATGCATTTATCAGGTATCTCAAATCTCAAGATCAGCTTGACAGGTGATCATTTAAATTACGTAACATATGGATAATACCGGTGATCATTTTTAACTCATAAAGCACAGTTAGTTGAATGTACATTTCAGAATTTTTGTGGTAATTAGTGATTATAATAATTGGAAGGAGTCTAATAATTAATCTAAAAAAAAAAGTTTGCCCCTTGCCTACCTGTTTTTTTCTGACATGTACTGCATCATCAGTTTTCTCTTCTTCTCTATTTTAATTGTATACACAATTATTTTATGTATATTATATACAAACATTACACTACTATGTCCTGTGTTCCGCTGTCACTAAATATCCACAAACTATAACATGTGCATTAAAATTTAAGTAAAGAAAAAGAATTACTTTGTCTACTTCCTTTTCAGTTTGGGGGTACAAGTATCACAGAGGAAATATCTTTTGATTTACGTACATAATGCAGAACCAAAGGAGAGATTCCTTTTATCCTGACTGAATGGGCTTTTGCTCACAACACATTGTTGAACCAAACTAAATCTTAGTTCTTCTCTTCAGCAGCTGGACACCATTAAGTTGAGCTTAGCAAGGTACTTTTAAAATTTACAGTGTTATATGGTGATACAAAGCAACAATCCAAAATATTATATTAGCCTTGATAAAAGTTGCTCAGGGCAGTAACTTGTTACTGCTGTCCACTGGCAAAACATTCTATATGGTATACAAATAAACACTCTTGGTTATCTCCTACTTTCACGTATCAGTGTGAGAATACTGAAGCACTCCCCTTATGACTGTTTACTGATTCAGTACATTAAACTAAATCTATTTTTCTCTGCTTAGAAAATCATTCAAATGTTTTGCACAATATAATACTGTTTGAAACGTGAGGTAGCTCAATGACAAGTACTAGGAATGGTTATTGCTCCCCCCAACCCTAGAAAAAAAAATCAAATAAAATCAACCCTGTGAAATCATGACTCTATTACTTTTCCTTTTTCCTTTTTTTTCTTTTTTGTTTCTTTTATAGAATCTGCTAGGCAAGATGAAGCTCTGGATTTTTATTCTATATTCAGTTGTGGTTGCATCTGATCCTTTCCAGTCACAGCCTTCTTTTTCTTCAGTGAGAGGATCTTGTCAGAGTTTGTGTTTCTGTGAAGAAAAGGATGAGACCATGATTATAAACTGCGAAGAAAGAGGCATCAAGATGGTATCAGAAATAAATGTCCCACCATCACGGCCTTTCCATCTTAATCTGTTAAACAATGGCCTGACTATGTTACATGTGAATGATTTTGCTGGCCTTGTGAATGCTATCTCTCTACATCTTGGTTTTAATAATATTGCAGATATTGAGCCTGGGGCTTTCAATGGTCTCAGCCTTCTTAAGCAACTTCATATCAATCACAATTCTTTAGAAACACTTAAAGAAGATACATTTAATGGATTGGAAAATTTGGAGTTTCTTCAAGCAGACAACAATTTCATCACAGTGATTGAAGCAAGTGCCTTTAGCAAGCTCAACAGGCTTAAAGTGCTTATTTTGAATGATAATGCCATTGAGTATCTTCCTCCAAACATATTTCGTTTTGTGCCATTGACCCATTTAGATCTTCGCGGAAACCAGTTACAGACGCTGCCCTATGTTGGCTTTTTGGAACATATTGGTAGAATACTAGACCTTCAGCTAGAAGACAATAAATGGGCCTGTAATTGTGATTTGCTGCAGCTGAAGATATGGCTAGAAAACATGCCTCCTCAGTCAATAATAGGTGACGTTGTATGCAATAGTCCTCCAGTTATCAAAGGCAGCATCTTAAGCCGGTTGAAAAAAGAATCACTTTGTCCCACTCATCCTGTCAATGAACTTGAAGATCCTTCAGGGTCACTGCCCTTGGTTGTAACGACCTCTATCAGTGTTAGTCACCTATCAACTAAGGTGATTCCTATCCTGAAAGCTCCTACTAAAGAACCAAGTTTAACGCTCCATACTTCAAAGCCTACTACTCAGTTTCCAGGAATCTCTTGTCCCGTCCCCTGCCACTGCACCAGCCATATGCTCTCAGGAGTTCTCATGCACTGCCAGGAGCGAAATATTGAAAGCTTGTCTGATTTAGGACCCCCTCCTCCAAATCCTAAAAAGCTTATTCTAGCTGGAAACATTATTCAGACATTACTGAAATCAGATCTTGTGGATTACGCCAGCCTGGAAATGCTTCACCTGGGGAACAATCGCATTGAAAACCTTGAGGAAGGATCCTTTATGAATCTGACTAGACTGCAGAAATTATATCTTAATGGCAATCACCTTACAAAGTTAAGTCAAAATCTATTCTTTGGCCTTCAGCACCTTGAATACTTGTACCTTGAATATAATGCTATCAAAGAAGTTTTGCCAGGGACATTTAATGCAATGCCAAAACTTAAGGTCCTCTACTTAAATAACAACCTTCTGCAGACTTTGCCACCCCATATCTTTTCAGGTGTTCCACTAGCCAGATTAAATCTGAAAACAAACCAATTTGCTCATTTGCCTGTGAGCAATGTCTTGGATGAACTGGATATGCTGGTACAAATTGAACTTGAAGACAACCCCTGGGACTGTACCTGTGATTCAGTTGGGCTGCAAAAATGGATACAAAAACTGAGTAAGAATACAATGATGGGTGATATTTTTTGTAAATCTCCAGGACACCTAGCAAAAAAAGAATTGAAATCTCTGAACAGTGAAGCCTTGTGTCCAGGTTTAATAAACAGCCCTGCCCTACCAACTCATGCCAGTTTTGTAGTTGTGACAACTTCTTCTACTACTACCAACACGGCAGACACCATCCTGCGATCCCTTACAGATGCCGTCCCACTTTCTGTTCTAATATTAGGACTTCTAATTGTGTTTATAACTATTGTATTTTGTGCAGCAGGAATAGTTGTTCTTGTTCTGCATCGGCGACGAAGATGCAAAAAGAAACAAGCGGATGAACAAATGAGGGATAGTAGCCCAGTTCACCTTCAGTACAGCATGTATGGACATAAGACCACACACCACCACACAACGGAGCGCCCAGCCGCAACTCTCTACGAGCAACGTATGGTTACTCCCTTGGTTCAGGTCTACCGCAGCCCATCCTTCAGCCCCAAGCATACTGAGCAGCAGGAGGAGGGAAGTGAGAAGGAAGCTAACGATTCCAAACATCTCCGCCGAAGTCTCCTGGAAAGAGAGAACAGTTCACCTCTTACAGGTTCAAATGTCAAATATAAGGCTACAGATCAATCTGCTGAATTTCTGTCTTTTCAGGATGCCAGCTGCTTGTACAGAAACATTCTCGAAAAAGAGAGAGAACTGCAGCAACTAGGGATCACAGAATACCTAAGAAAAAATATTGTCCAGCTCCAGCCTGACATGGAAGTTCATTATCCTGGAACACATGAGGAGCTGAAGCTAATGGAGACACTCATGTACTCCAGGCCAAGAAAGGTTTTTCTAGAACAAACTAAAAATGAGTATTTTGAACTCAAAGCTAATTTACATGCTGAACCTGACTACCTGGAAGTCCTGGAGCAACAAACATGAAGTGATAATACATTGGGCTGGGGCCGAATTTCTGTAATTCTATTTTAAGTTGGAACCATTGTAAATAAAAGTGCCTTATAATAACATGTCAACAGTCAGAACTTAAGCACAGCAGTAATCCTAGCAAAAAAAACTCAGGGATCACTGTGGGAAGCCATGGGTTTGTGTGCAGGCAATATGTCTCACCCCAAGTTAAACATGAACTTTGTGTGATTGAACTGTGGGAGGAAGATCGCCTATTGCAATGTTCCTCAACATTTTAAAAAGGTGTGTATGGCACTCTCCACTCTGTACCCAACCTATGGAAAAAATATTTGTTACCTTTATTCTTTCTTTTTTCCCTCAGTTTAATTAGATTCCTTTTTAAAAAAAACACCTGTGTTTGTAATTATAAAGTTAGAGTGTATTGGTTAGGTTAGTACATGCACTGCATACATGACCATTGTCTACAACTACACCTAACATACCCTTATAATAAATACGAAAGGAATTGAAGTGTTGTCATACTAAATGTCAGTTAAAAAAAAAAAAAAAAGAAAATATTTTTGTGTATGCACCCGGAGCCTGCAAATATTTACGTATTTTACACGGAACTTCATCATGTGCATTCTGTATCAGTATGTGGAAGGAAAAATATGTAACTATGTTTACCCAACATCTTCAACGAAGAAAAAAGCAAGCCTTTTGTTATTTTCCCTATCTGATAGCTTTACCTAAGTTGGGACAATCTTTTCTTGAGCTGCTGCTATAAAATATTGTGCATCACTGGTGTTTCAACTCATAATCCTGGGCAATTTGAAAAGCTACTGAGAATCAGCTGTAAATATGTTACTGTGTTTAATAAGTTTGATTTTTTTATATCTCTCTCTATGTATAAATAACTTCTGTGCTGGCTTTAAATATTCTTGGAGGAAATGAGTTTGCTGTGGCTAGGAACTTCCAAGTGCAAATACAGGTCCTTTCTCACCCTACCCAAAAGCAACTCCCAGACAGAATAACCGCAACAATACACACATGAGGAAGATTAATAGTATTTAGCTGTTTTTACAAAAATATGTTATATTTTCTGAAATTAGAAGAAAATAAAGTGTTGTGGGAAAAATAGGTTAAAAAATAGAACACTGCAGGTTTATTTTTGCAATGAATTCTAGCTAGATTTATATTTACTATTTATTCTGTATAATTTTGTATTTTTTTTCAACTCACAAGAGAAGAAAAAGCTTATTCCTGGCTGCCTTTCAAGCAAATCAAGGAACTGTTCTCTAACAATGAAAAAGAAACACAAGAGTTTTTTAAATGTCTTTTTCTTAAAGGTAACTTTTTAAAGAAAGTAACAAATTCTGCATGCACAAGTTTAGAACTGTTTGGGAATTAAACACAACGCTTCTCACTCTTGTCATGTGGACAGAAGCATCTTGTCCAGAGTGCAGTAAGGTCATTCAATTTCTGTGCATGACTGACACGGTGCCAAAACACAAATTCTGACCTGCATTTATCTTCCTCAAAACAAATCTTTTGTAAACTGACTATGCATGAACTTTTTTTTTCCTAATTTCTATTTCTAGAGTGAAAGATCAGCTTAATTACTACATGTCTACATATGTATGCTAAACTTAGCATTGAAGTCTTGATAAACTCAAAGTAAAAGGATATATTCTTTAGTTCAGTTTACTGTTGATGTCTTACCTATTTGTATATACAAATGTGAGCTCTTCATATTCTTTGTACATACGTTTCTGACAGAAAATTTTCCTATACTGCATACGTAAGTCAGATTCTCAGTTGTTTCAAATTTGCATAGAGATAATGACTTTGATGGTGCTATACCAATTTCTGTAATTTGAGGATCTGACCACATGTCTCTGTTAAAAAATCAACTTCCTTATTACTATTTTTGAGGTGTCATCAGTTTGCTATGGAAGTCAAACTTGTTGACTTCCAAAAATCAAAATGTCAGTTATTCGAGAATAAGTATTATTTCCTCTTTCTATGACTGAGAATAATTGAGTTCAGAAAACCTGTGTATTTAGGAGGATTAGGAAGAGGAAATCTGGGGACAACATATTTGTTTCATTGCTAGTTTTATTCCAGACAAGTAAAGATAATGCTATGTATTACTTGTGCAGGTAAGAGTGAGATGAAAGCTAAAATGCAGTTACATTAACTTTACATTAACTTAGGTATCTAGTATTATTTCAGCTGTTCTTGCATATTCAGGACATGCGAATGGGCTTCATGGACATGCCATAGAACCTATGGAAACCCATGCCCTGATCTGGAGGAGCAACTGGAGCCCAAGTGGGATGGCTTATAGCATCAAAATGACACTAGATATCTACATGTAAACAATTTAGTTTCACGCACAAAAAAATCTAAGTAACTTTATTATTTGAAATAATTAAAGTTCAATGAAAATAATTAAGGTTCGATGGAAGTGACAGTACAAAGCTTTGAATATTGAATCAGACCTGCTATTATTGTTCTTTTTTGAATTCTCAGAGATCTCAAATCGATGTAGAGAAAAGAAACAGAACAAAAATGTGCATGGTACTTGATAATAGAGTTTAATATTTCAATGTCTTTCATTTCAGTAGTTATTTCCATTAGTAAAAAATGGGTGTAAAAATAATACCCAGCAATTGGCAAGATGCAGGGAAATGATGATTCAGGCCCTCAGGCTTAGATTTAAGAGAAATAGCTTCAGACTACAGACAATTGCCACATGCACAGATGTCACTTTGCTTAGCTGCTAACAGTTGCTTGGCAGAATGTTAAGGACAACTGTATGGCAAAACATTCTTCTTCGTTGTGGTCTCAAAGCATCAGAAAGAAGAGTGAGCTAAATTCATGTCAAAGCAACTCAGTCATACAGCTGTATCAGAGCATTACTCAGCAGAATTAAAGAGAGCTTTAGTTTTTTGCTTTCCCTCAGCAGGGAGATTCACATCGTTCATTATATAAGGGCAACCGTACTCTGTGGCAGTCTGTAATGCTGCAAGTGGTTTCGCAGTATCCAGGAATCACTAGAATGTGGCATGTCATCAACTTTCCTATCATCCATCCCTCCTGGAAGCCATGTAGTGATAGTTTTTATGACAAGGAGAGAGGGGGTCTGCCTTACCTCTTAATAACATTCGCAGACAGTGATTTTCCAGCTATGAGGAAACTTCATATTGCCATAACAAAAAGGGATAAGAATTTGGTCTTATATGTTTATTATTCAGCTGAAGAATATCGATATCTGCTGATAAAAATAAAATAATGACATAAGGAAGGTATCACGTACAAAGAAAGAAGGATGCAATATCTTTTTCCTAAAAGTTCCTTGGATAATTTCATTATTACAATTAGAAATGTGCCCTTAATGTTATTGGTGTTTGCAGAAAGTTGGGAGGGACAGTCAGATTTTTTTTTGTTAAAACCATATTCTCTTTTTTCTTTTTTTTTTTTTTTTCCTCGGTGACAGGCACAGCTAGAGTGGTTTGATACATTTCACTTAGCTAGAATAATGGAGGTTGGAAGGCAAAATATATTTGAAAGTCTGCAACAAAGTGGATCCGTTTTTCTCCTGTCAGCACGATAGTTTAATTGAGTGCGAGAACAGTGCTTCGTCAAGCACACTGGTGTACATGGCAGCTATGTTACTGTTGTCACGGTACCTCAAGGTACTCAATGCTACCATTTTTCCCCTCACATTTGAGTGAAGAAAATATATTAAATAACACTATAGACCACTTCCCTAAATAAACAGATATTAAAGCAATTTATTGCACTTTTTTTTTTAAACTGTTTTTCTCCTTTCAACTTCATAAAAGCCAAATGTATTTCTCTTTCTTTTTCTTCCTGCTACAGGTATTTTTCATGCAGACTCTTAATACTGATACTTGAATATATTACCTGCAGTAAGGCCTCTTCAAGTTTCTGAACAGAAAAATAACAAAACTCCATCCCAAAAATCCCTTCCAACAAAACCTGTAAATTTACACATAAATTGGGGTATTTGCCTATTCGGAAATGGTCCAATATTTTAACACATTCTTCTTCATTAGAATGATAGATCAACCTTTTTGTAACCTAATTCCAGACTGAAAATGAGTTCATACTTTTTGTCAGTGATGTGTCACCAGATTCGAATCCAGCGCTTTTTCAGCTGCAGTCCTTGTTTCTCTGACTAGAATCTGAGGATCAGGTTTTGGGCCCTCTTTGCATGGCAAAGAAGTCCCAGTAAGACCCCAAACAGACGATGTTTACAATGTGTCACTTACTTACCTACATAGAGATTACTAATTGTACAGTATGCTAAACTGAAAAGATAAGTTTGGCTGGGATAGCAAACCATCCTATAAAGAGCCATATCTGGTGTGTTAATAAAAAAGCGTATTTACCATAAATAAAACATTATTTCACAGGATAAAGTAATAGTGGCAAGGGAAAAATGGAGACTGAATCTCAAAGTCACCATCAGAAGGGATTCTGGGTTATCATTCTGAGGATGCTATTGCCTACAGCAATATACTTTGTCAGCCACACCAACACAATCTGCAAGTATCACGTAGATGCACTGAAATCATCATTCCAGGGAAAAAAGTCAATCAAGCACTTGTCTTAATTCAAAAGACCAGCTGAGAAACTTTCTTAAGACTGGCATGTTTCTCTTCTCTTGTGCTCCCCAGCACAGAATACTTTCATTTCCATTACTGAATTTCCTGCTCAGCCATAGACAGCCCTCTGGCAGTATAATCTGCTGTTGCAATTGAAACCTACTCCTTGGAGAGGTTTTGCAGTGTGTGCATTGCTTTCAGTGGTCAGCTCCTCGGGACCTGATGTTTGGTGCGCAATCTTGGGTTTGAGACAGGGAAGGTGGAGCTATTACTGGTCTTGTATTATAAGTCAAAAGACCTGTCCCTTTTTGATTGTTTGAAGTTTATGATATCTTGTTCGAGGAGTTGGTATCAAATCCTTTTGTTCCTTGAAACAGAAGGGAACTGTAGCTGGAACCAATACAGGGAAGTTAATTGCCATACTGAAAAGATATCGCATGGTGTTTTCTTTCCTGCACATCCCCTAACAGTCAGCTTTGGCTTTTTGACACAACAGAACAAATTCTTAAGAGCCACAGTCTAATGGAAAGCAGCTAACCTTGAGGAAGAAAGTAAAATGCCAGATGCTGTTCAGCTCTATGAAAGCAAGATGCGATGAAGAACTTTTTTTTTTAATTTATTCAGCTTCACCAAGATGAAGCGCAAACACATGTGCACAGCACATTTCATAAAACATTTACCAAGGTTTTGTGTTTTAAGACATTAACTTCAAAATATTCACAGTATGTTGCTCCTATTACTACTGGAAGGACTACTTCTACTGCTGCTATTACTTTTAGCTTATACAGTGGAATGATGGAATACAAAAAAGAAGAAAAAATTTGGTTTCACATTTCAAGGAGAAGTGTTATTTATTGTAACTTCAGCTGTTTGCCTTTGTAGATAAATTCATCCAGATTATTTCAATTTGAGATAAATTGTTTTACAAGTTAAGATTTTTTAAAATTCTTCCAGTTGTAATTAATTACCAAATAAACTACAGAAGAGTAGATAATTAATTGTTAAAACAGAAAGAAGTCTGAAACCTTTTATATATGCAGAAATCCTATGGAATGTTAGCATAAACTTGCACTTTAAAATAAACTATAAAACTGATTTTGTTAGCTCATAAAAGTTATTATTATTTTTAGCTTTAAATTAAGAGACATCTCAGCATTTTTGCATTTTTTTAAAATTCAAAGCCAACATAACATTTCCATAATGACACATATTTGGGTCAAATACATATTAAATGGCTCCATACTAAGACATATTAAAAAAATATACTGTCAAATATAATATGCTACTCCCCCCATCTTTCCCTGCTGAAACTGTGTAGTGTGCTGTTCAAAAAACCATACATTTCCTGGGCAAGGAGACCAAACAAGATGAATTCTTTTGTATCTTTGTTATATGCACTTTTGGGTGAGTAGCATATTATGCATTCCCTTCCCTGTGGTGCAGTATGTTCACACAGCTCATGTGAGATGTAATTATCTAAGAAGTTCAGACTTAAAACAATTAAATGCATGACATTCTTAACAGAAGGGATTGGCCTAACTAGAGTCTATGCAATCATGTTCTTTTGTAAATGGAAGGTTGTTGCAGCTGCAGTTTTTTAAAAGATCCTGTGCGTCACATATCTTTTGAAAATATCTGTTAGATCAGACCCCAAAGATCCTCTCAAATCTTTAGGAAACTTGATAAGACACAAGATTCCAGGCTGCCTATTCTGGGTTAATTTACGCACATACACACACCCTGGATCTTTGGGCACTTGGAGGACGGTAAAAAACCTCTAAGGTCACATATATAGAGGAGGAGTTTCTGAGCAACAGTTAAAGATTTGGACTGCTCTTTTCATCTGGCCCGAGGTGTTCAATACCCCACAGGATTGTATCCTATGATTTAAGGATGAATGTAAAACATAAATAAATCAGGAATGCAGCATTTAGATGCCACTGTTCACAAAAGGTAAATGATTCCATGAGATATCATGAAATGAAGATTAAGATATGGAGATTTTAACTGCCTCATGTTATGTAAGTGTCTTTAAGTAATATATGATTTCAGGAGAGATGGGGGGGAGGTGGTGTGGCCTATTGACCTCTCGTGCATTCAGATTTCCTGAAGGGAAATGCTGTGCTGAGGATAGCTATCTTCATGCTGCCATACACGATATTATGAAGGCTGAGTCATGTTCTATAGATTCTAAAATAATTGTTTATTATAGGCTGAAATCTAACACTGCTCTAAGTACTGAAGTGCCATCTGATGTCAACGGGACTTCTTACAGGCTCAGATTCCATGATTATTTTTATTCATAAAAATGACCCCAGAATAAACAGAAACTTTATTATTTTCCTATATACATGCAATCTTGTAAAGAAAAATATGCCTTCTGAATTTTTGATTCATGTCCTGATCCAAGGGCCATTAAAGCTAAGGAATGTCTTTTGGATCTGGAGTTATGCATCATAATCTTAGAAGTCTATGGTTTTGTCTGCACAGACGTATATAGAAAAAAAAAAAAAAGTGCAGAAACTTCAGGGTGTTGCTGCACCAAGATTTTTTCCAGCCAGCATGAACTGGAAGTAGACAAGACCAGTGGCTGTTCTTAACTATAAGGTCCAACCATATGTTAACCTCACAAAAATTATTCTGAAGACTCCCATGACACTGTCGCTTGAAAAAGTGAAAGGTATATGTCTGTTTTTTCCCCTCATTTTTCCTAACAGCTAAGTATATAAAGAACACAATATAGTTTATAAAGGTCAATATCAACGGTTAACACCTAAAAGATATTCGAATAATTAGAAAACCTTCTTCACTAGGAGGTGTAGTGCAGCACTGAAATATGTTATCCAAAGTATCCGTGGAACCTTAGTCCCCAGAAGATTTTCAGGACTTTGCTGTACAAAGCCACAGCTGGTCTAGAGAGCAATATTCCTGCTCAGAGCAGAAGGTTGGACTAGACAGCCTCCAGAGGTCCCTTCCAGGCAAAATATCTGTGGTTCTAATATGATTCTGCAAAAGGGTTTTTGAGGGCAAAGTAGAAGAGTCTTTCTCTTCTATACATAGGCTTCCTGAAGTTAAGGAAAAAGGCAATACTCACTAAAAACTCTTGTGAAATAAAAGCTTTTTGACTAACTTCTGTAAGATACAGAGAAGCAGTAATATCGATGCTGCATCAGCTTAAACAGTACTTCTCTGATGTTGTTCAGAATGCATATGAACTGTGCTTACCTAAGTTTATTGTTAAAAGATTTTTTTTTTTACATGGCAGGTGACTTCAAATTTCTAAATAAAATGCTGAAACTATCTGAAACTCTTGAAGAGTGATCCATTTATGTACTAGTTGAATTAATTAACCTTGTTTTCTTGACATACTGGTGTTGTAATTCTTCATGCATTTCAAAAGTAATGATAACCTTAATTTTTCAAAGGATCTTGCAGGCTTTAACAGTTCTTACCTTATGTATTCTATTTGTCGGAAGGCCAAATTATTATGCAGTATATGGTTAATGTACATTTTAAATTAAAAATATTTTTTACATAAAATTCTACTTTGAGTCATTCGAATTATAAAGCAGCAGTTGGAGCAAGGTGCTTCTCTAAATGTAACTATTTAATCAAATCAGGATCTATTTGATATAAATAGATTTTGATTGTTAAAAATCATATGACAATTTGGTTAGCTCTACAGTCAAGGTTTTGGGGGGGCTCTTTTTTTAATTTGCTTTTAGTGCTTCTGGCAACAGTAACCTCACAGAGAACTTTTGATACTCCTAAAAAAAAGTGCCTAGTATAGTTAAACAGCATTTAGAATCACTGTACCTAACAAATTATCCTAAAAAGATTATCTTTTCAGTTTGTTTACTCTATTCCCAGGATGGTATTGGATGTACACTCAGCTTTTATCGTTTATTCAGCTTAATTTGCCACTTAGCTAGATTCAGATTTGCAACTGTATCAATGGAATTTTTTAACAATATGGAATTTCTAGGCTTTGATGATTGAAGTAAGCATACTTCTTTCCAATAAACACATCATCACAGGTGTGTTTATTGATAATTTATTACACATTGATTATTATCACATCTGTTAATTGTCTTGGTTATTACCATCTTCTTTTGGGTCATGAACCACTACAGGTAATTCTGTAAGTGTGACTTTCTTTTCCCCATCAAAAATCTAAGAATGACAACTCTTCAAGAAAGATGAATATTAGAAAACATATTAATTCCTTTACATGTGATGCAAGTATTCAGTGCGACTACTTAGAAGGACTCATTTATCCACATATATTTTCTCAAATGGAAATCTCTTTGGTTTTGGTTGGACTTCAGATTATCTCAGAAAATAGATCATGCTTCTTGTCTTCAACTTTCAAATCCTATGTTTTCTTATACTGTGTTGTTAATGAAAAGAAGGTATGAGCAATATTATTGCTAAGCAGTGGAAAGAATATCAGACTTCTCTTTGGTCTAAGTGCAGTGCTTCATTCTGGTTTTAATTAGCAATCAGCCTTTTCACAGTCCTTGTATGGTATGTTAGCTGTTACCTGAAACCATATACTTCCATGCAGATTAAGAGCAAAAATGCATGCAATTATATTTTCCTTCTTCTTATACTCTTCTCTAGGTATGTACTTTAGTTAGTCTTGGAGACTGGACACTAAGTGGAGCTTTGATTTGACCTAGGATGGCTGTTAGTCAGTTCATAATATGTACTTGTGTCGGACCACCCTGGAAACCAATTTTCTCAGACAAAACTATAACTAGAAGTGTTTTCTTGACTTTTTTTTATGGAATCTTTTTTAATAGAAATTCATAATAATTTCCATTCTTATGATAGGTCTGTATTATATTAATCTTGTAAATTAAACCTCCGAAAGGTAGTACAAACCTGGATGTGTTTCTACCAGAGCAATTATTTAGCCACCTGAGGATGAAGTGAAAGATTTAAATTATTAAAATAATCACAGAGAATCGTCCAGAAAAATTTAATGAAACAACTGCTACTTTGAGCTTAAACACAGACATAAGAGTTCAGAAGTTTTTCAGAAATAGACACAAAAGCGCTCCTTACTCCTACAATTTAAAATTAGAAAAATAGACACCAGTCATGTAATTTTTGGTATTAATGCCAATCAAAAATACAATTCTTTTCTCCCTACATGTGACAATGCACTCCCACAAAGATTTGAAAATTTTGTTCCCGCATAAAAAGTTTTTTCAGACAAGGAATGCCTAAGCAGGCTATGGAAAATAACTGATTTAATGCACAGGTATACATTGTATTCTGCTAGTACTGCAGTGAATCCTCAGTCTCTCTTCTAATAGGAAGATCCAAGAGGACTGAAAAACATAAGCAGTGTTTTAATCAAAACAACTATAAACAAACAAACAAACAAACAACAAAAAAAAAACACAAAGAAATAAGCCATTAAGAAAAAAAAGGGGGGCTAAAGAAAGAAGATAAAAACAATTCAAGTATTTTTCTGTTGCTCTCTGCATAGCCTATCATATATTTCTCTTCAACTTATTTTCTGCTTTTTTTCTTTTCTTTTTTTTTTAATATACACATAACTTTGTGGCCCAAATAAATTTAAGTTGTGGGGTTTTAGGTGGCTTCTTTCTAGGTGTTTGTTGCTCACCACTGGACAATGGTGCAGTCTCTATCCTGGGCTTTTGAAACAAAACAAATATCTAAGGTTCTAATAAACTTACTAGTGTATAACTCATTACTTGGGTTCTTTTCTTTTTTGGGGTAAAAACATCACAATACAAACAAGGCAATATTTACATGGAGAGGGGGGGAAGAAAAGGAAATACAGCTCAAGCTGGCTGGGAATTTTCTGACAAAGTACAGCTTGATGGAAAAAATGTGTTTTCAAAACCCTTAGTATTTCACACAGGAAGACTTTTTTGCCAGAAATAACACCTAATTTTTTCAGTTGAACACAGTTGTCAATAATTAAATATTTCAGTTTGTCAGACTGTTCTGTTTTGACATTAACCACCTCTAATCTTTCATAAAACCCTACGGAAATTTTAAGAGGTAAGCCAATGATTTTTCTTTTTTTTTTTTTTTTTCTGTTGAACAAGTTTACTCATTAAGCAACACCTTCCATTATATCTTTAGAGTTTTCCATCTAGCTTGATTGCTGGAAGGCCTAGCCACACAAAAATAATAGGAGTTCTGATACTAGTTTCAGTGGCTGTAACAGCCAAAATTGGATCAGGCAAAATTAAGTAGAATGTTTCACTTTAGGAATTATATACTTTTTTCTTTTTTTAAAGTTCAACATATTTATGAACAAATTTTCATAAATATTTTGCTATTTTACTTTCTTTTTTGGTACAAGCTTAAACAAAGTTGAAGTTCAAACTTTTCTATTTGACCAGCTGTGTGTGAAGCACAACAAATAATTTGAGCAGTGTACTAAGATTATCAGTTCTCATGAACCTAAGGTAAGAATACAAATTACTAGGTTTGAGTGCCAGACTCTTAAAATGCACACCTGACTAGGATCACCCACACCAACTGACTACCAAACCTGTGAGCCTCTTCTGTGGCTGCTCTTGTATCAGTAGCAGATGATTATTCCAACCTCCTGAAGGAGATCACGAAGGAGATGACTTGCAGCATGTACTTGATGTTCACATGATAGATGAAAGAGCTAGGCCACTGATTCCCACAGCCTCCAACAGCTTCTAGTGGTGGATCAAATTTTCACTGCAATTCCCTTCTAACTGGTTTAAAGAAAATTTCATGGGCATAAGAAAAAGAGATGGTAACTACTGAGAAATGCCATTTTTTTTTTAATTAGGAAAATATAAAGTCAGCCTATGTGTAAGAGCTTTTTCTTCACTTTTTGGTGGTTTTGGATTATTTTTATTATTATTATTTTCTCCTTTTCAAAGTATCTAAGTCATAAAATCTATGTAATTTTCTTTGATATGAAGGAATAAGTATCATGAAAATTCAATAATTTATCTATAATTTATTATTGGCTTTTTGTATAAAAATAGTGATTTTAGTTCTTTTCTGCTCAATTTATGTATTGTACCACAGAAACTTCATTACAGTAGAAACGCCACGTTACCAGTGATACTGTCAGTAGTCCAATTATCAAGGGATTTAAAAAGATGTAAAAATGGGTGTTCAAGTGGGTATTTCTAAGATCTGAGAGGAAATAATTTAGTAACCTGAAGAAACACTTTCTACTTTAGTACTTGTCGCTTGTAGAGGGTACCAGTACTTTCCACATCACTTAGAAAAGAGAATGGAGAATTACAGGATAAAAACACTAAACTAAACATTCTAACATTTGGATCGTCTGATTTTTTAAGACCAACTGCTGTGGACCATAAAAGAGGAAGCTGTTTCTTCTATTGTTACATAATTATTTCTTCATTTCCATTTCAACATCATCGTCTGGCCAAGTCTTCAGCTTTACCTGTGAGACATTTACTAAAGAGAGTTCTTTTTCCTGTTACCACCAACAAAACAGGAAAAAAATCTGAGGGGAAATAAAAAAGCTGCTCTGCTAGCATCTATCTGCTGTGGATATATGTGCGTTTCTCTACCTATTTACTTTTTAATCTTTCTTAAGCTGTGAGTGTAATGATGGATCATTTTTTCTACTCCAGCAGCCATTACATGTGTTTGTCAATCATTCCTACTAAACATGCATTAGAATACACAAGTTGTCTGGCCCAACAGGTTAAGCTTCAAATTCAGGAAATTCTATAAGGGATTCCATCTCTGGTAACAGATTGGATTGTTTGTATAAAAAAACATGCGTAACAGCTATCAAGTATTATCTTCACAGTTGGTAGTGCATGTTAGGTGTATTATCAAAGATGGAATCCCAGCACTACCTAAAATTATTATGGGGTCTGTGGGACCCAAGACCCAGAGAGCTGTGGCCCTTTCAACTACTGACACAAGGATCCCCCGCTTGCTTTGATGATAAACCTAACCGTGTTATTAGTGAGGATTTTTTGTATTAGATAATTTAGACCTTTGGACAGTTAAAACAGTAATTGGAATAACAATAAATTGTCAGCTCCGTGCTTATGATATGTTCCCTTTTACCTATTAGAAAATTTGAGTAGACACTGAGAAACCTTTCTGGTGAAGTAGACAGCCAGGTAGGCATCAATAGAATTAAGTAGTATATATAATGCAGAAACAAAAATTAACATTTAAGCACCAATGTAGCATTTAGGCAGATTGACTTTTATACTATATCTTAACCAATCTCTCATCAGCAAAACTGAGTGAGGGTTGAAAATGCTATAAATCAGCACCATCATTTTCATTCAAAGAGCACAAATTACAATAATCTTTCTGCATGAACCTTGGTCCATAAGGCATGCAGTTTTTTTCTTTTGCATTTTATTTATTTATTTTTATTTATTGTTTAATTTATTAAAAAATGTGGGTTTGCTACAGTGCTATTTTTTCTTGAACTAATATTTAATAGTTTCCAATTTTTTTCCAGAGCAACAATCCTTTCCCCATTATATATCCTGCTTTTTAAGTTATCAAGATGATTTTTAAGAAATAAAAAAATCTGTATTCCCCATAGCTTATACTACTTATCTGCATTTTCTGCTAGAGCCTCACTTTCCAAACAATGGCAAGACTGTACTTGGTGTTATTTGAATGAAGAGCTACTGCCATTCATGCATAGAGTGGAGTGCCTCATATATGTTGGAGTATAGCAGAAACAAAGTTAATCCTTCTAAGAGGAGGCTGTGCAAAGGTTAAATCTTAAGAAAGAAAAAATATCTAAGGGCTCTCTGTTGTGGAAATTTAAGCTTCTAAACAGGGTAAGTTTTAACGAAAATTAAAAAATTACAGCACTAATGAGAAACAGCTGAACCTCACCATCTATGAATAGGACTTTTTAATACTATTACTTTATAATTCCATGTGATTGTCTTCTTAGACATTAAATTATTCTTCCCTGCCCTCTTAAATGTCTGTAAAGCACCCAGAAACCTATGAATGTTCTGTAGTTAGCATAGGATATTAGGTATTAGTGCCTAGTGCTATATATTAGTATATATATACACTATACTGATCCAGAAAACCCGTAGGGGATAGAACTTGAGCAAGTGCAGGATCAGGGCTTGCCATTTTAGTATATTAAAGGAAGTATGACAGATTTGCTATTCCTGAAGTAGATCCATTGAGAGTTTAAGTAGTAAATTTAATACATTTCCATGATTATTAATATTTTACTGTAACACTAGTCATATGCTTATTCATTTGTACTGGCAAAGGCATTGTAAGGACTGGATATCCCTCTGATAAATAAGTATTTTATCAAAGGCTGACTTCATGTAAAACTTTTTTTTAGTATATATGGAATAAAAATGTCCCTGAAATGATAACGTGAGTCCTTTATTTTCCTCCACCTCTCTATAATGATTGTGTCCACATGAATGTGGGAAAGGGAAATTAATAAAATGTATTTGTCTTTGGTGACTGTTCCTCTTGACTTGCAAAGCTGAATAAGAAAAACAAAGGGGCAATAAACTTACACTGGGTTCCTCTTTATTTTCCAAGGCCCTTTGATAAAGCTAACCTAAGAGACCAAAGCTGTAAAAGCACTGCTCATTCCTTTTTCTAAATGACTCCAGAGAGATTTTCTTACAGATTGTAGCAAATAGAAGAAAAAAAAAAAAAAAGAGAGAAAAAAGGCTTTTAACTGTCAGCCTTGTTAACTTACTGCGGGATCTGACAGGCAAGTGACATTTTCTCTGGTTTACAAAAAAGATCCCATTATAAGGTTTGAATTCAAAGTTCTAATAACAAGAATTTAACTCACTCTCCCAGAGCTGTGTCAGCTGTGCAGTATCAATGAACAAACTGCAACTTCATGGTCTTCAGTAATCATAAGTTCATTATATTACATAAATGTACATTTGCAGATTGAAAATTAGATTAAATAATTTAACTCTAGGATGTGACTTCTTATTTATTTCAGTCAAAGTTCAGTAATTCCCAAACTTCACTCTTCCACTGCTTTAAAACTCTATGTTTGTATTTGCCCTGCCACATAACACACTATTTGTGTAACTGGTCCTTTGCACACATGAAAGAGAATGAGGTTCATACTCTGTCATAGAACCTGGATTCTTCAGCAATGAATCACATGCCTTTTTCATTTAAGTTACAGGAAAACTTAATGTAGGACAAAGCAGCTGTACAGTGCTGAACCATTTCTTTGAGTGTGATCACATTTACTCTGTAATAACAATGAGGAATATGTTTTTTTCTGTTTATTTACTTATTTGAAGGAAAACCAACCAGATTTTTGAAAGTAAAAGGTCATGGACAAAGATCATGGTCTAAAATATATATATATGCATGCATATATAGACACACAGAAGCATCTATGCATGCATATAGATTACATGTAAATAAAAAAATCCTTGGAACTCCTTGGTAAAGTATCGGGGGGTTTTTGGTTGAGGCAGAACAATAAAATATCCAAATACCAGCAGAACAAAATTATTAGATAGCAATTTTGTAAAAATCAACATTTTCGTAGTGGTTCATGTAGTGACCGTGATTAAAGAAGACTACTTTTGCAAAGAAAACAGATGTGAAACAAATAGTAATTCCTCCTGTTTAGTCAAAACCAGAAAGGCCTCAGCTACATTCCTATTGTCAGGTTTGTGCATCATACTTTAAGAATGATTTAGAACAGCTGGAAAAAGACCAGAGGACATAAAAAAGATTATCAGTGTCTAGAAAATATAATTTCTATGAAAAGACTGAATGAACTGGGACTGTTTATCTTAACAAGGAGAAAACCATGGAAGGAGCAAGGTGACATCCTTTTTAATACCTGAAAGTATTGTGTAAAGAGGAAAGGAATAATCTTTCAGATATGAAAATCATAATGGCCTTAAAATTTAATGGGGATAATTATGTTAGATGTAGCTAAAAAAAAAAACCCAGGGAACTTTATAATAAGGGAAGCAGAACATTTAAATACACTGAGAGGCTGCTAAATCTTTGTTATGAGGGTCTTTAAATGAAGCTGGACAAGCATCTGTCAAGAACATTGTGAATACAATTAACACATCCTTAGAGCAGGGGCTTCACTTCAGCTCTAGGATTCTAAGATCAATGGTGAGATTTTTGTTTTTACATAGCTAGCAATTATAACCTTTGCTGCATTTTAAGACACACAGGACCAGGAAAAAAAAAAAAAGACAAGTTCTTTTTTTCTTATAGTCATTGTGACTAAATGTATGTATATAATACAATTTAAATCCTAGAGTCTGGACAGGGAGACACAGTATCATATGTCAAGTACTATACATGCATAGTACGTTATCACCACAGTTACAGGAGGAGAGAATTCATGTCTTTCTCATGGGAGAAGACTTAATCCATGACTCAGGACAGTGTTGACTCTTTGAATTACTTCCAAAAGCAAGAGAGAAAATTAATTAGCAGGTGTATTGTATTCCATTTAATGTTACGTTTTCATGGAGCTGTTAAACTAGAGTGTTGTTGATAGTATTCAGCGCTAGCTGTTTTTTCTAAGCCTCAGAATGTCCCCTGACAAATGAGCAGCCGGAGCTAGAACTTGTCCTGCATAGAAACATGTACGTGTACATAGAAACATGTTTGTACTATAATTATACTCTTTAATTAAAAAACACCTGTTTCAGAAGCTCTGTCTTTTTATATATAATGGCATTCCCTTTACCTGACACTACTTAGAGTAGTGCTCATTTCTTATCAGATCAGGCATTGTTAATTTGTGCTTCATGAAGAATTCATTGAAATAATCTATTCTAGAAATGGAAATATCAAGGGTAATTCTGAAAAGGTCTAAATCCATAAAAAAGTAACTGAAATTACTTTGTTTGAGGTCTTTGTGAGTGTTGGGAATTATCTTTTGGGTAAGTAAGTTTTTTTACTTCAGTCATAGTCATTCCCTGATCGCTTTCAAAACATTCTAGAAGCCGCAGCTGTCAAGTTCAAATACTCCTTCCATACTCATTTTTCTGACACTGAGTTCGTAATGTTTGTGATATTTGGCTTTAATCATTAGATACTTGTGCTGCCATAGTAAGAGTTTTTCCTGGAAAGTTATGGTTTTGTAAATGATTCAGTTTTCTGTTATTTATAAATATAAAGGAGTGGTTTATCACCATTAAGGTTGCTTGGACTTTGTATCATTAACATATTCTTCTTTGAAAGGAAACATATTTAAAAGTGATGGATGTTGAAGGTTATGTACTCACTTTAGAAGGAATTTTGTGATAATCAGCACTATTTTGTCCCAAAAGGAAAACTCTCATACAGAGCATATTTATTGGAATGGAAATACAAAGCTTTGATGTAAGTCTCTTTAGAAAGTGAAAAAGAGGTTAAACAAGACACAATGGTTTGTACAGACTGCGTGTTTCCAAATCTTTTTGACATGCTGTCCAGAAGAATCAACCAGGCAACCAAGGGGATTGAGAGGAGACTTCCTAAGTGATTTTAAAAAGTAATACAGTTTCTTAATTCATCAACTGTTATTAAACTAGTGTGCTCCCTTAACTGTCACCTTGGGTTTCATTCAAACACAATTCTACAGTTATATCTAACCACAGGGCATGTGTTCACAAAACCATTTAAAATACATCATTTTTTTGCAGATGTTCTGTGTGTATTGTTCCACACTACAATTTCTTTGTAACGATTGCAGAACAGCAATACTGTTAGGAAGATAACATTTAATAGCATAAGTTACCTCTTTAGCTTAGAAATTGCCTAGTATATCAAATAGATGGATGCCTTTCTCCTTCAAAGCAAGTGCTGTTATAAGAACTTTCCCTCTGAATGGAAATGAGTGAACAGTACATTTAAAGAAATTTGTGTGTGTGTGTGTAAAATGTGTAAATTATTCACACAAACATTCCTGTGTACATCCATACACATACACATCCGTACAGTGTTTTGTTCCTGATGCCTTTTTAAACATACCATGTCTATATCACAGTCCCTACCTCCGTTCTCCTTCAAGTCACGTCTGGAAGCCCATTTGCCATTATGCCTCAAAAAGATTTTAAGCCTGTCACTTTTATTTGTGATGAGTAAGCATTCAATTTTTTTGTGGATTTAAACATTTATATTTTGAAGCAAGTCAGTTAACATACAGGCTACTAGACAAACAAGGCTCTTGCTCTCCTTGTTTCTTTCTCACTCTCAAGAACCAGCCACATGACCTAGGAAACCTCACTAGATAAGACACAGGAGATTGAATGCTCACATCTACCAGTTCTTCCAGGTACTTCACATTCTGACACAATGCAGTGTTCTGTAAATAACATTACTCTATATCTCACATAGGCAAAATTTAGACATAATTGTTTAAAGAAGAGTTCCTAACTTGAAATTGCCATTAATATCATCCCTGGCAGCAGAGGAAGACATGGATGGAAATCTGTGTAAACTCTATTAGGGATGTTGGGGCTTGAGGGAGGGGGTCACGAGTCTGGCAGCCCAATAGATACGAGGTTGCCACAGCTCCATGCCTCCATGTCAAGCAGTAACAGGGCTGAGCATGTATTCCTAGTAGGCACATGCACACACAAATACACACATACAACACATAAAACCAAGAAAGGTGGTTAATATTCAAAGAACACCTCCTTCAAGCTAAGGAGCGATGCATCCCAACAAAGAGGAAGTCAGGCAAAAACACCAGGAGGCCTGCATGGGTGAACAAGGAGCTCCTGGACAAACTCAAACACAGAAAGGAAGCCTACACAGGGGGGAAGCAAGGACAGGTAGCCTGGGAGGAACACAGAGAAATCGTCCGAGCAGCCAGGGATCAAGTTAGAAAAACTAAAGCCCTGATAGAATTAAATCTGGCCAGGGACAACAAAGTCAACAAGAAAAGCTTCTATAGTGTTGGTGATAAAAGGAAGACTAGGGAAAATGTGGGCCCTCTCTGGAAGGAAACGGGAGACCTGGTTACCCTGGATATGGAGAAGGCTGAGGTACACAATGACTTTTTGCCTCAGTCTTCATCAGCAAGTGCTGCAGCTACATTGCCTAATGCAGAAGACAAAGGCAGGGACTGGGAGAATGAAGAACTGCTCATTGTAGGAGAAGATCAGGTTTGAGACCATCTAAGGAACATGAAGGTGCACAAGTCCATGGGACCTGATAAGATGCATCCGTGGGTCCTGAGGGAACTGGCAGATGAATGTGCTAAGCCACTATCCGTCATATTTGAGAAGTTGTGGCAGTCATAACCCCCATTTTTAAAAAGGGAAAAAAGGAAGACCTTGGGAACTACAGGCCAGTCAGTCTCACCTCTGTGCCTGGCAAGACCATGGAGCGGATCATCCTGGAAACTATGCTAAGGCATATGGAGAATAAGGAGGTGGTTGGTGACGGTCAACATGGCTTCACTAAGGGCAAATCGTACCTGACGGATTGGGTGGCCTTCTACGATGGGGTTACAGCCTTGAATAAGTGAAGAGCAACTGACATCATCTACCTGGACTTGCACAAAGCATTTGACACTGTCCCACATGACATCCTTGTCTCTAAATTGGAGAGATACGGATCTGATGGATGGACCACTTGGTGGAAAAGGGATTGGCTGGATGGTCTCACTCAAAGAGTTGCGGTCATTGGCTTGATGTCCAAGTGGAGAACAGTGTCGAGTAACGCTCCTCGGGAGTATGTACACAGACACACACAGCACGCAAACACACACAAATAGCACCAGTGGCCTCATGCTTGTAAGAGTCGGTCAGAAAATCAGCATTGTCTCAACATTGTCATCAGGAACATGAACAGTACACTACCCGACAATGG
>JANXJC010000008.1:11566532-11592137 GCA_027564655.1 Leptodon cayanensis
GTGTTGGTCACCTTAATTTTGCACTTTCGAGATCGTAGCAAACGAACCATCACGAGTCCACCGAGTGGACCGTGACAATGCTGTTTCCCTCTCTGGCTGATTAGGTTGGAGGTCTGTTAGTGGGAAATACATATGTGCATGTGTACATATGTACAACGTGGATCCCTCCAGCAGCTGGGATCAGACACTTGGTCTGCTCAGTAGCTGCCCCTGGATCCCAATCTCCCCTGTTTCTGGCACCTAGACATACAAACCCCTGAGACCACCACTGGTACAGAACCACACACTTGCCAGATCCCCCAGTACCTGACCATGGACACTCAGTCAATCTCCCATACCTCATCTTGGACCTTCCCCAGGTGCCTCACTCCTACACACATACACACACACACAAAAGTGCGTCTCCCACTTGGGCCCCCAGAGCCCAGAGTCTCTCCAGCAGCTGGATGGGACATGTCTGGTCCCTCAAGCAGCCAGTTCATCCTTAGAGACATGTGCACACCCCTGTCTCCCAGGTCACTTCACCTGCTTGCTGGCTAGACCAACTTGATATTCACTAATACTCACACATTCATTTGCGCACCTACACTCGCTCCAGTTCCTGGCACCACAGAAACCGATCTATAAAAATAGTGTATCACCTTAAAGAAAACTAGGCATTCAGTAAAAAGCCTGAGGCATTCAGAGAATGGAGAAGATCAAGTTCATGACCACCTGAGGAACCTGAACATATATAAGTCTATGGGACCTGATGAGATGCATCCCAGAGTCCTGAGGGAATTGGCTGATGTAATTGCCAAGCCACTCTTCATGGTATTTGAAAAGTCATGGCAATCAGGTGAAGTCCTGGGTGACTGGAAATAGGGAAACATTGCACCCATTTTTAAAAAGGGTACAAAGGAGGACCCTGGGAGCTACTGACCTGTCAGCCTCACCTCTGTACCTAGAAAGATCATGGAACAGATCCTCCTAGGAGCTATGCTAGGGCAAGTGGAAGATAGGGAGGTGATTCAAGACAGCCAACATGGTTTCAACTAAGGGCAAGTCCTGCCTGACCAACCTAGTGGCCTTCTGTGGTGGAGTGACTGCATCAGTGGGCAAGGGAAGAGCTACAGATATCATCTATCTGGAATTCTGCAAGGCCTTTGACACGGTCTCTCACAACATCCTTCTCTCTAGATTGGAGAGAGATGGATTTGATGGATGCACTGTGCAGTGGATGAGGAAGTGGTTGGATGGTCGCATCCAGAGGGTAGTGGTCAATGGCTCAATGTCCAGATGGAGATCGGTGACAAGTGGTGTCCCCTCAGGGCTCTGTATTGAGACCAGTACTGTTTAATATCTTCATCAATAACAGACAGTGGGATCAAGTGCACCCTCAGCAAGTTTGCAGACTATACCAAGTTGAGCGGTGCGGTTGACACAACTGAGGGACAGGATGCCATCCAGATTGATCTGGACAAGCTTTAGAAGTGGGCCCATGTGAACCTCATGAGGTACTACTTGGGGTAGCTGGTGGATGAAAAGCTGAACATGAGCCAGCAATGGGCACTCGCAGCCCAGAAGGCCAATGGTATCCCGGCCTGCATCAAAAGAAGTATGGCCAACAGGTCAAGGGAGGTGATTTTCCCCCTCTACTCTGCTCTGGTGAGACCCCACCTGCAGTACTGCGTTCAGCTGTGGGGTCCCCAGCACAGGAAAGACATGGACCTGTTGGAGCAGGTCCAGAGGAGGGCCACAAAAATGATCAGAGGGATGGAACACCTCTCCTATGAAGAAAGGTTGAGAGAGCTGGGGTTGTTCAGCCTGAAAAAAGAGGAGGCTCCAGGGAGACCTTATTATGGCCTTTCAGTACTTAAAGGGGGCTTATAAGAAAGACAGGGACAGACTTATTAATAGGCCCTGTTCCAATATGACAAGGGTTAATGGTTTTAAACTAAAAGAGGGTACATTTAGACTAGATATAAGGAAGAATTTTTTTACAATGAGGATGGTGGAACACTGGAACAGGTTTCCTGGAGAGGTGGTAGATGCCCCATCTCTGGAAACATTCAAGGTCAGGTTGGATGGGGCTCTGAGCAAAGTGATCTAGTTGAAGATGTCCCTGCTCATTGCAGGGTGGGATGGACTAGATGACTTTTAAAGGTCCCTTCCAACCCAAAGTATTCTGATTCTATGATCTTCAGAACTTTACTAATTTCCTGTCATCAGTTTCACAACAAAGCGTAAATGTTTCCTTGTAGATGATTCCTGAGTTGCCAGGTAAACTGGGTGAATCCAGTATAGTAGTTTCCTTTGCTTCCTTTAAGTATCATTGTTGGTTCATAGGGAATATAAATTTCAATGTAAGAGCACCGTGACTTATTTCTCAGTAGGAAGCTAGGAATCTTTTTGTAACTTCGGCTATGCAGCAATGTGGTTTCCTTTTACAGGCAAATCTATCTATATTACAAGCCATGGGGAGGAATACAGTGTTCAAATCAACTTTTTGTCTCCTAGTGGAAATACAGAGACTAGTCTCCACTGCCTTTGTACAAAGGAAAAATAAAAAATGCTTGTAATCTTTTGGTGAAAATGCATGAATCAAACAAAGAAAGAACACATTGTTTTGGTAGTGAACATGAAGCCTATATTGACATCACTTTAAAAAAAAAAAGAAATAGACAAAATTCTAATTGAAGATGTGAAGAACTTCAAAGCTGTGTTTTTAATAGCTGAAACAAAGTGCAGCAGTTCTAGGTTAAAGTTGTATTGTATATTGCATGTTGCTGGCACTGCAAATTCAAAGTGGAAAAAAAAAAAAAAGTAATGGTATTGTTGTTCAAGCTTTCTTATTTATGTTCCCAATCTTACTTTTCCTCACCCCATGATATATCTATAAAATCTTAGGTTTGTTTATGCATTGTCACAAGTGTTGTACCTTTTGCAACAATAGCATAACACTGAAAACACAAGTCTTAATCCTGTATCTTTACTTTAAATTTATTTGTAGAAGAGCAAAAGCAGATCTGACCTCAGGACACACTTACCTTTGTGATTCAGTTGCAGCTTCTTTTTTTTTTTATGGCCTTGTAAATCTGGCATTTCTGTCTGTCCTTTTATAAGCTATATAAGTCTTCATGTCATGGGTAATTCATTAGTGTGTTGATATATTTGAATTATTTTTGATAATTCGATCTATCAATTCCGTTTCAATGTCCAGAGGTTAATATTTATCTATAAACCCTGTGCAACTCAGTGCTTCAGATTTAAATCTCATGATTCTTGTGAGGAGAAAAGCAGGGCTACATTCCTACATTTTACAAATAGCAAAAGAAAGAGATGTAAAATGGGATTCATCCCAGGCTCTTGTGGTTGAGAGAGAGACACATTGTCTCTTCACAAGGTAGAAATTTAAAGTAAATCAGATGAATCTGCTTTAAAAAGGTTTTCTCTACTGATTATAATGGGTGACCAGGTGATGTAGACACCTTTATCATAGCTGCATAAAGCTGTATGTAAGGGAACCCTCCCAGAGAGCTGTTAGGACTTTTCCAAGTTCACAGAAGATGTCTTGCAAAGGGAATTCAGTGCAGGCCCCTCAGGTATCATTTGTAGAAATTCTTTCCTGAAAAAAAGAATTGTCTTGGTAGTTTATAAATATAGCATTTATAGGGTTTGGAGGGGAAAGATTGAGGGTGTATTTCTGGGAAGTAAAAAGGATTGCTATGGTTTTATGGTCACTTGAATTTATTTGTTTCCTTCATGTAATTATTTTCATACCTCTGATTAGTCATTAAGTCACTGCTTTCCTGATTAATTGATCAAATGGATTTTATTGTTCTTTATATTTAAAGGAAAAATAAAGAGAAAGTACTGGCCTTAAAAATATCCATGAATTAAACTCTTCAAACTTATTTTGAATTTTTTATGCTTCCTATTAATGAATCAGAATTTCTAGACTTCTCTCTCCTTATTTACCATTGTAAATTTTCCTTTCAATTATAATTATCTACAGAATTTACCAGTCGCTCAAACCATTTCCATTTACCATGTTTCTAAATTATAATTGTAAAACACTGAATGTGAAGATCTCTATTAAGTCTGCAATCGCGTCTCATGATTTTAGTGCCAATAGAGGAAAATAAGTTGTTTATCAAAATCCAAGTGTTTCTTTGGCTTAATTCTGTACAGCTTTTCATCAAGTGTAATTATTTTTGTGTATGTACACAGAGTACAAAATAATTTTAAACAAATATTTATCATCCAATTTGCATGACTGCATAATGACCTAGAAAACAAAGAATCAGGACTGTGATGTTTATGAGATTCCTTTCCCAAATATAAAGCATTTTGGAAGACTGGCTTTTTGTATTACTGGGGGTCTGTTTTTCTTTCTAAATATAGTAGTTCATATGCTGAACCAAAACTTTTATATATTGAATATAATATTTTACAACTTTTACAAAATAAATTCAGGCAAAATACCTTTTGTGAATACAATATAGCATATATTACTTTATAATTATAATCTGAGTTAAACAGTTAAGGCTGGATCAATGTATAAAGCTCAGCTTGTCTTAACTCATGAGTCTCGTTTCTTAAGGATAATGAAACCCAATACTTTATGTTAAAACTTTCAGTGTCTTAATATCTTCATCCCAAACTGACTACAGCTTTGGAGAGAAGGAATATGTGTGTATGTATACATATCTGCAAGCTTTTATAAGTACAAATGTATAGATACCTCCAAGTTTCTCTTCGATCTCTCCATAAGCTACATCGCTACATTTCAAGTATCTGTTGTATTACATATAATAGGTAATACTTGATTTTAGTTTAAGCATTATAAAAAATGGAAAATGGAGAACATAGACCTTTCTATTAAAAAAAAGAAATTAATGGCAAGAAAAAACCTGTGACACAAAAACAGGATAAATAGTAGCAATGCTACTAAAAAGCCCTGGAACCTAGGACCATATGTTTAAATAAATTGTCCATACCAGGAGCACATAAATTACTAGAACATATGTGTTTATTAGAAATGGTATACTATTTTCTCCTTTTTGCATATTATTATCCAAACTATCTATGCAGTGAATGTAATCTACCACATTTGCATAACGGCAAATCATGAATTTATACTTACAATGTTGTAACTGTTTTGGCTAATTCAGGCAAGATCAAAAGGCAAAACCACACACACAGCAATACTGTGAAGCCAAATGGAGAGCAAAAGTGTATAAAGAATCTGTTTCCCCCTCTTTGTGTAGGAGCACATTTCTCGCTCTTCAAAACAGTTCCCTGGCTAAGGGCAGTTGAGGAAAAGTGAGCCAGCTGAAGCTGAAAGAGAAAAACTATACCAAATGACATATGTACCTGCTCTCAAAGTTGTGACTGATCCACAGGCAAATCATCACACAGTAATTGACACCAGAAGCTTTATACATCTCTAGTAAATTATCTGAACTTCTTCTCTAAGTGAAAACACAGAGCAAAGACTAGGGGCTGTGAGCCAAGAACAGCAAAGTTGCTAACGCTTCGGTGGCTGAAGGTAAGCTGCAGGGCATGATACAGGGGCACTCGCTCCACACGTCATAGTGTTGTCTCTGCTTCACTAGGCAGGGCATGTGTAACTTTGAAAAGCGATTTGAGATATTTTGCAATGTTATGTAATGCTATTTAATCTATAGGCTTTCAACCTTCAAATCTTTTACTATTTTTGCTTCTCTCATACCTATCAAAATTCCAAGCTTCTTCCTCCAGACTTCACCAGATGCAAGACTTTGTGTCTTATACAACGAAAATAATCTGTTTTATACAAAGAATAAATCATAATAAGGTGTATTTTTTATCTTTTTATGCAGATCAGATGACTTGAAAGTCAGAACAAGGGAGAATACAGATGAACGATAGTGTAGTTAATAAATGTAAAAAACCTATATAAACTATTACCGACAACATGGAAATGTGGCAAAAAAAAAACCCAGTGTTAAAAATTTTGTCTCCACAATGATTCTGTGCAAGTGTGTCAATTGACAAAAGAAATATTTATTCCTCATCTGGAGAAATTTCCAAATACACTTAATGCTGCATAGGTTGTAACATAGTGACAGTGGAGTTAACTTAAAACTATTTTCCTGATCTTTGAAAGAAAGCGTGTGCTAAGAAAAAAACAAGTACAAAATTTCACAGTAATTGTATGTATAGTCCACCAAATAATTAACCTATTAGCAGCATGTATGATACTCCATTTTATGGACACACACTCACACTAGGCATACACGCAGGGTCACAAATGCAGAGTGGTATTTATGGTATATTCACTTGGGGCTGATGCTGTTTTGTATTTCAATTTTCTGTAGTGTAAAGAGTGTAGAAATATAGAAAACTCTCAATGGCATTGTGACCACAGAGTATTCTAAAAAAATAATTTTATGAGGATGTTCCTCCCTTATCTACTTTGTCTCCGTTCCCCTAGTTCCCCATGAATGAATCATTTTATTAGTAGTAGTTTTTATAATCATTGAAGATGGATTCAGCTTTAGACAAGAGAGACACAAATATAAATGTCTAAATGCAGTTGTCTGTCTAACCACCCCTCAAGGTCAATGAGGATCTAGGTAACAAAACCTGTGGAGCCCAGACACTAGTTTGTTGATCAAATGTAGGTGCCTACTTTAACATGACATATCTCCCTAGCCTCTATTGCCTGAATCGGCTGACTCTCCCCCAACTGTAAAGTAAGCCTAGAGAGCTCTGGAGGCTGAACATCTTCACTATTAAGTTACTAGTTACAGAACCCCTCTTTCTCTGGTACAATGGATTTCAAATTCTCTTCTGCTCATAGAACAACTTCAGCAGCAAGTGTGGAGAAGCTCGCTGTGTTATGAAGTTTTCATTGACAAAAACTCACAAAATTTACGCTGTTCTTAGGAAGATGAGGAATAATTGTGGAGAGCCTAGAGAAGAGGTCCAGAAGGAGAGATTCAATGACTTGGGCTTGTTTAGGCTGAAGAAAACACTGAAGAAGAAGTATGTTAATAATCCTTAAATAGATCAAAGGGTTCTGCAGTGACAAGTAGATGAGTATGTCCTCCAAGCTGTTGTGGAGAAAGCAGGAAATAATTGAAGTGAAGCTAGAATGGGCGGTTCAGCTTTAAATTGTTGCTCTGACCAATGGCTTGAATGGCTTGAAGTTAAGCTTAGTATCACCATGAACTTTTAAGCACATGAATTTGTTGGGATAGGCTGAGTTTTAGTCTCTGCATTGATTACATTTATCTGGAGCTAGATCCCTTACTAAATCTAGCTTAAAAGGAAAAAAAAAAAAAAAAGGAAGAAGAAAAAAGAAACAAAGAATAGTGTACTCATATGGAATCAATATTTCTTTCAACAACAGAACCTGGATAACTACTGTCTCTGTTTGGACCTCATATGTTCTTAAACCAACAATGTTATGTTGCCATTAAAATTTAAAAACTAACTAAAATGAGTACAAAACACAAACTACACCTACTGTTTTCTCTCTGTCTGTATGTTTCACCCCTTCTATATTCATAACCTCTGTAACAGGATATTCTAGTCAATATGGTTCCCAATGCAGTCAGAACAAATACTTTCCACAGAATACGGGAATATATGCTATGATCTCACCAGCTTGTCTTTGGAATGTTCTGATTTCTCACTTGCCTTACATGTTGCTGTTGTTCTGCCTGTGCAGACACAATCTGTCTCTTGAATTATATAATTTAGAAACAGTTGTTCAATTATTTCAGAGACATTAGTATTACTAAACAAGTTTTGTCATCTCATTTACCTCATTTTGCATAAGCAAACAACTGTCAGTATCAACAGTTATCTGTGCTAAGACGTAGATGCCCATATTAAGAAGTAAATGCCCTTCCTATTCTGCAAAATATGCAAAAAAATTTAAACACCTCTCCCACCTTATTAACATATGGACAGTGAGGCATTTTTTTTCCCAAGAACCACTGCAGTAGTGGTTCTTGTTTAGAAATAAGTACCGCATTTTAGTTATGGAAAGGATTTATTCATTACAGTTTTGCATACAGGCACAATAATGATATTTACAGTACTTTTGCTATAGACTTTAGGAACTTTAACAAATGTTGCACCACAATACAGTGAACTTCCAAGTCTAGCTTTTACATGAATTTGTATAATATAACATTCAGTTAGTATGTATTTCACTACATTTATATAAATGCATCTTTTAAATGTTATAGGCTTCATAAATAGCTATATTTGAGGTCCTGGAATACCTAGCAAAGTTACTATTAAACTTCCATTTTAATTAGTGTTAAAGCTAAAACTGAAAACAGAATAGAGCAAAAGGAAATTACATGAGAAAGCATACTTTTTGTGAGCTTTTCACACTGACTGCACTTAAGTAACACATATTTCAAATAAAAAGCCATCTAAGATAAAACTAAAATTCTGAATCTGTGCAATAACCTGACTTTGCATTCACATGGATGAACAAAAATATATATGGATTATTTTTGGTTACTAAAATGATGGTCATTATCTGCACTTCATTTTCACTGCAAGATTGTATCTTTTTGTTGCATGCACCATGTAACAACATTCCCCTACAGGTGTCTCATTCTAATTTCCAAGCTTTCATGTCGTACCTTTCACTGATGCTCTTGAACAAAATGCATAACGCATTATATCAAATATCTCTTTAGTGGTAGGCACGACTACACCATTTTTATTTTATAGCTACATGATTTGATTTGCCTAAGGGGCCTCAAAAAGCCAGAGGCCATTCTACTTTAACAATTACTGGATGATTGAATAAAACAGAAAAAAGTCTAATTATGGATTGAAATTGTGTATTAGAAGTTGAATTAATGCATTCAGAAAATTTCTGCTCCGGACTCAGATTTAAAAGGTAAAAAGGCCAAATCCTGACAAGGTTGTGTACTTTCTTTGCAGTGCTGACATACTTTACTTAAGAGGAAAGGCTTAACCATCTTGTAGGCATGGACCCATAATTTGAAATGGATTAACTCTCTAAAAGTTAGCTATTTAGCCTACATAAACTTTCCTGGATATTTTCCAAAGTCAATGGAGAGTGATAAGCACTCTAGCATATTCTTTAATGGTGGAAAGAATTACGCCTACATATTGTGCCTGGTTCTTGAAGGCTTATATGTAACAAAATGAACCTTACCTTTTTTGATCCACCACTCAGCTGTATCCAACTCTCTAGTATACTCTGTGCCAGTTATATCTATTTGTACAGTACCTGTAAGACTATTAGTTAGATTTAAAAAGGAACTTCGGTGCCTCTGTGCTTAGAGGTATCCTTGGAAGGGGATTGAGGACCCTGTGTTAGAACTACACAGTGCACACGGAGAGCAAGAGGCCTGAAAATGAGATCCAGAGGTACCAGCACATTGATGTAGACAGTAGTCAAGTGCTGAGCAACAGAATGTCTCTTATATCTTACGCCACATTGGAGATAGCTAATTCTAGAGTGACAACAGATATGTGAAACCACTCTTTCAAAAACCACTGGTGCTTTTTGAAAACAACTTGTTAGCTCTGGTCTCATCCCTGTCACAGAAAATCAATGCTGAATTTATCTTACTTGCTATAGGAATTCACATACATATTTGTTATCTTTGTAGAAGTGCCATAGCTCCAAATTTAGAAGGTTTTTATGACTCTAGCACACTTTGCTGCTGCTTAAGATGGGCTATTAAGCAGTAAATAATTGTAAATTACCTGATTAAGAAGAAAACATTCACAAGCCAGCAGGATGTTTTGGGAAAGGGGACTGAAGCAGTTTTATTTGAGGTTGGGTTTTATTTCTTTGCTTACAGTCTTGTTGACAGTTGCTTATATTAAAATGCATTAGAAAATAAAACTAATACAATAATTGATTGGAACAGGGATAGGAAATCAAGGTTTTTCATCTCTGCTTAAATGTCATAACTCTAAGCTAAAAAACACGTTTACATTCTCGTTCCTTTCCTGGCCCAGTAAATTTTGACATATTCTGCTAATACAACAGGTCCTTTAGAGAGAAGGAAGGTGTTACTACCCTTTCTTCTACCCAGCTGACAGCCTCCAGTTTAGTGTTTAAGTGACTGTCATGAGGATGAGAAATGTACATTTGCAATCCTTCATGAATGGAGGGAAACTGAAGCTCAGGTTTTTATCATATGAAAAGATAGATACTTCAACGTGTCAGGTTTGTTTAAAGGCACTTCACGATCTTTCATCAAAAGCATTATAGAAGTATACAGCTGCCCCAACTACATTTTATGTGGTATACTATTTCTTAAGTTGGGTTTTTCAGTAGCAATTGGGCCGATGCTGTTGTTCAGGATTTCTAACTTGGAAAAATTTAGTAATAATAACTATAGGGCCTGATTTAGAGTAATCTCCTTTCACTTCAGTGACAGATGAGTAGGCATTACACTTTTAGATTTAGGTACCTACTTTCTGTTTAAATCTTTGTTATCGTCTGGCTTTTCTTCCATTTCCAAAGTAAGGGAGATCTAGCCCCAAGAGTAAAGAGAATGTGTGGGTTTATAAGGCTATGTAATTTTACCACTTCACACCAAGGAGGTTTTGCTTTTGAAAACAGCATTCACCAGAGAAGTAAATGCTGCTCACTTAAAAAATTTAAATACATTTGCTTTTCTATTTGCCTCAGGAAGAAGTGAACAAGGTCTTGATTTTGTTTTGGTTTTGATAGTTGGCAATTTTTTAAAAGGTTGAATTTAACTTTTTGGATAGACACGTGTATTGGAAGCCGTTTAAAACTGTATTATGCCAGACAGAACTTGGGGAAAGATTGTGCTCCAAGGACAGGAGGGTGAAAGTAGTTGAACTGTGTCACCACTTCTTGCAGCCTTTGAGCCTGCAGTTCCTTGAAGAACTGCAATTGTAACTGGCTTGGGAGAGAGTCAGAGAAGATCTCTTCCTGGTTGTTCATCTCAACCCATAAAATAGAGACAGGAAATAAGAAAACAGTTTTCCTGAAAGTCAACATACAGAAAGAGAGAGGAAAGCTACTGTGAAAAAAGAAAATCAAGGGTGACAATTTAATAGGAAGGGTTCCAATATACATGAATATCAGCTCTAGATAATTCTTTAAGCCAGTACTTAGGAGATTTAAAATACCTTCCCACATATGTGTGACCTTGAGCAAATTGCTTAATATTATTACATGTTGAATTCCTATTTGGTAAATGAGGATATTATTAGACCCCTAAGTTTCCTTTCCTTCCCCTTATAATTCCCCTTTCCTGCTCCTTTTCCTGCTTCCTCTTCCGAATAATTATTTTATCCCTTTCAGGTAGTATGAGTTTGTACAGAATTTATTAAAGGGAGAGATGATCACAGATCTGCTGTAGACCTAGATGTTACCATAATATGAGTAGTATTAATCTTGTTTATAAATACCACAATTCCATCTCACTGGGTGACTATCTGGAAGATTTTCCTGTATTAAAGATCTCTGACTCTTTCTTTTATGTCTTTTAGTCTACGATGTAGTAATTAATTTTGTATGTATCTTTTAAGTGCTTCAGTGCATTCTCTATTTTCTGTGATTTCAAAACACACGTATAAAACACAGAACTTTCCCTAAAACAGTGCTAAAGTTCTCTTCATAGCTTTACAGACCTTTGGTGGAACCCGATTTGAGTTAACGAGACTTCAAAACAGCAAGTTCTGAATGATTTTGTTTTGACAATTTAGTAGTGCATTTAGTGACTACAGCAGAATAAAAATGTTTGCAGTCAGCCTGCTGTTATATTCATATATTAGCTACCAATAAACTCTCTAGTAATGGTAGAAAATGATAAATTTGTCAGTGTTAGAGAGATCTACATTTTTTAAAAAATAACACTTTAGATGTACCCGCAAAATGTACAAATATAGTTTCGCCGTAACTACATTAAGATAGCATTCAGCGCATTCTTTCTTCTGCACACATTTTAAATGAACATGTCTTTTTCTGATCGGTAAGAATCAGAGAAGATGCAGTAGTACTTCTTTCTGACCCCTGCTCAGCTACCACCTTGAGCTGCTTTAACCTCTTGGCATGAGAGACGGGCGGAGCTGTACAGTTCTGCCGCGGGACTTCCCGGGGCTCAGGAACCATTTCTGCGCTGGCTTGGGCTCCTCACATCCCGACCTCCCCCAGCCAGCTCCCGCACGGCAGAACCTGAGAGGCTTCCTGCAAGCAAGGACTTGCTTGCCTGAGGAAAACAGAGATGGAAAAACACGGGCCTTTGAGCCTGATCCGAAGCCTGCTGAAGTCAAGTTAGGTCTGAAAAATAGACTGTATCTGACTTTGGCTAAGCTGTTACCATTCGATCTTGATCTGACTGGTGTCAGTGATAGCTCTGTCTGTTTCAAAAGACAACTATTCCTTTGTACAGACAACACTGTATGTGCAGAAACTTACTGCTGGTAACAACAGAGCCAAAACATAAAGGTAAAAAAAAAAAAAAAGTTATTATTGTCAGCATGCACATACAATTTCTTGTTCTGTACAAAACCAGATTTGCTTAATATCAATAATAAAAATCTTGACTAAAAACGTAAAAATAAACAATAATTTTATGTGGAAATGCAATGGAAAATATGAAGCATTTAGCAAAAGAGTATGTCACACATAATTATGAAAATGCTTAAAATTAAGTCCATCTGCGTAAAGTTAGGTGCAAATCCTTCTTGGTCTCTTCTGTACTAAAAGATCCTTGAATTGTCTCTGATCTATTCAACAAAATAAAGCAGACTGTGAACACATTAAAATTAGCCAGATCTATTCCTTACCCTAGAAATGTTTAATTAATGTTGACAGTCTTGCTCTGAGTGGTTAGAGCTTGAAAAGTACGGAAAACTACAGAAATTTTGGAATATATCTGCTTTGTGTTTTCAAGATGACCATATTTTGCTCAAAGAACTCTTATTTGTTACATTGAAGAGTTGAAATCTTTTGTTACGGAAGGTTTAATGAGAAATCATTAATACAGGTGATTAAATTAAACTCATATAAACATTTCAGATACCTAACAAAAGCTATTTTTAAGGTCTTAAATATTGTACTGATTACTACATACATCCAAACCTTACTGAGACATTATCTAGCTGTTTTTTTCATAGCCAATTTCATAAATTCTTTTTACGAAAATTGCAGTGATACGGTGGAAAAATGGCAATCATTATGTATCCACAGAGGAACTGAAAACTGACTGAAGATCCAAGCTGGTAACATTTTTTTTTTTTCCTGATGGATATTAAATTTCTCATAAAATGATATAGATTTAACATAACTACCTGGAGACAGAAAAAATCACATTTGGGACCAAGGCTATGATATTAACATTATTTAATGAAAAATAATTTATTACATCTTTGGTGCAGTTACTGAACTGCCCAAATTCAGGAGGATGGAGTGGCAAAGAGGAACTGCTACGGGCTGACCGCAAGCCCCGTTCCCCATCCCCCGCACCACTCATGCTCCTGTCTTTATCTTCACCCATGAGCTTTTTTATCTTATTTTCTCCCGCTGTCCTGTTGAGGAAGGACTAGTGAGAGAACAGCTGGGTGGGTGAAAGTGGCTGGGTGGAGGTCTGGCAGCCCACCAAGGTCAACCCATCACACAGACCATGGCTTAAAACTAAAAAAGAAAAGACATAACTATGTGTTACATAAGTGCTAGTTTCAATCCAAAGTACTTGAGGGTGACCCTCTGATATCTCCACATGACTTCTGCATGTTTGATGGCTGAGGGAAGAACCTTGTTTTCCAGGGATGCTGATACAGCACTTTCAATTCTAAAATACATAAAAATAAAATTACACAATGGTCTTATAGTGTTATATATCAGAACAAAAACTGCCTTTCTGGAGCATCTGCTCCAAATGAAGGCATTTAATGTTTAAACCACAGGCAATGCTGGTTTTACCAGATTCAGAAGTTGAATTCACTTCTATTCCATTCCATAATGATTCGCCACTCCAGAGTGCACTACTACAGAAAAAAATACTATACCAATACTACTAAAACCATTAAATCGCTTCATTATTTTTAAACTGTTGATTATGCAGTTTTGAAAGAATATTATCTTTCTAAGTGCCTGTATTCTTTCTAAGAAAAAACAACTATCTTTGATTCACTATCTGGATCTATATTTAAAATTCTGGAAAGCAGAACAGCCAGGCAGAGAAGAACTTTTTCTAATTTGGTAACAAGTAGGTTACACCAAACTGGTAAGAAACTCTTGGACCAAGACTCTGGATCGTCTTTCATTTTCCATTAGATAATAAAACATTTGAGACTGGAGATAGGTCTTAAAATGCCTGATGTGGCAATTTCTTGTTCTTTCACATATTCTGCCATGTAGTAGAATACATACTCTGTTTTCAGTGCCCAAACTCCTATCATAGTGCTTGGGGAGAGTTGCAAACCTAAAGTAATCCATGAAGCCAAGCTGGTGAACTATGCAGAGTAAATTTACTAGCAGAAAATGCTGAGGAGAGCTGCAGGTCTTACGCCTCATTTCTTAAAAGAGAGGCATTTTATTCTGGTCTGGAAAAAAGCTTCTCTCCCCATTTAGGATTCATGATCCATCTCCTGATGTTAAGGACCTTTAGCACACACACAGAGAAATCTCTCAAAAGTTGAGATGCACTTGGTATCCTTGTCCAATACTTTCTAGCTTAATGGTTGGAGCGAGTATTTTGATGCCGTAAGACTTTTGTTGAAATCATTCTTTTGCCTGAGGGGATTTAACCTGTATAATCTATGCAGTTATAGATAGGATATTTTCTGTCTTTGCTGTTACTATTGTCTAGTTTGGATAACATTTTCATTATTATTGAAAGCAATTAGATTTGACCTTGAGTGCAAAATATTAGAGTCACTGTCTCTTATCTCAGAGGTCTAGAACAGGCTTCTGTTTCTGTTTGTATTCTGTTACTCTCACATTCAAATAGGTATCCAGTTTATTTCCTCAAAGAATGCATATAAGGAAGAGTGGCTTGTTAATGAAACTGAGTTAAACAATAAGTAATTCTAAACTGATTATGGCACGTATTCTTGAGGGGTATATTCTGAAGCTGTTAGATATTTTTGAGTTTTTACATGTGATTTACGGCAAGTCTGCTGTATCTGGTAATGACTAACTAAGGATAGTGAGATTACAGACATGCGTAAGTGCTGTTTTAGAATGCTTTTCAATTTGCAGAATGAGGGCCTTGTAGTACATAAAGACAACTGGCATGATGCCCATGTACTGGAGTGATAAGGGTAAATGTGCTAATAATTACCATTGTTAGATACCAGTTCACCAAGATACTTTGGCTATATACGTACAACTTTCAATTTACTTATATAGCATGCTGATTGGAGATTGCTATTACAAAAAGAATTCTTATTTTAAAAAATTCTGTCTTAAGAGATACTTGTCTAGAAATTTTGTTAAAAGAAACACGTCTCACATAGTCCAAAGGCTTCTTAACTGAACCCGACTTGCATCTGAAAGTGCTACAAAATGCCTGTCTAATCAGACATATTCTAAAACAATCTCAGACAATCAAAATAATTCCTTTTTGTTAAGTGAATTTAATTTTTTTTAACTTTAGCATTATAAATGTAATTTTTTAAAAAACAGAAAATACCACTGTTCACTGGCTGTTCAATTTTTTTTTTCTGATTAAACACACAAAGTAAAAACTTGAAAAATAACAGTGTATCTAAAGCAAATACAAACATGTAATAAGATCCAGAAATTACATTTGATGTACTATGTAAGAATCTAAACTCCTGAGGGTGTGATGCCATCTGACTTTCTAAGCCAGGCAGGACTAAGTCTATTCAGTATCTAGCAGGGTGTCCTCAGAAGGGTGCTTAGGGGAGGTTTCTTTTACCCTAATTTTAGAAAACTGAAAACTGAATATCTGATTCTAAGTTGATTCCCAGAGGCTTCCTTTGCAGACAATGAAAAGAGAAAGGCACATTTGGATGGTAACTTTTCTAGTCCTGAAAAAAAACTGGCTAATATTACCAGAATGATTGCACTCTGACTTCTTACATGAATGTAATGAAAGCCAGAGATGACTTGACTAGATTTAGTGTCAGACTGTGAGGTCATATATGAGTTCAAAATAATTTCACTCAAATGGCCAAAGAAAATAAAAAATTTAGTATTTTGCCCTCCTGTTAAAATAATCATAATACATGCACACAAAGACAAGATTTTAATTGCATGGCAAAATCAGTCTGTAAGCGCTCAAAGACAAGATATTTCTCCAAATGCTACTTTTCTTATAAATAAAATGAAAACTAGGAGATGAATTTAAATTTCAGTAAAAATAATTGTGTTTTTAATGGAAAGGAAGATTCCTTACACTTCAGTTTTGAACTTTTACTGTGAAGCAACAATTATTTTTTCATCCAAACTCTTTTTTCCTCTTATATATAGTTACAGACTATGTTCATGAAATATTTCAGTGATTCTTAAGGGCAATGGAGGAAATTCGTCATGGCTGTCATGGAAATGGTATCTATTGAGAAAAGTACCTTTCTAGGGAATCTATCCTAAAGAAGAGTTAAGGAACACAAGGCAATACGGCCTAATGAGAAAAGCTAATGGCTATTTTTCAGCCTTTATTTTAATTAAAAAGAAAAACATTTCTATAGAAAGGTAATTTTTTTCTCAAGAAATTTTCATTTAAAGGAAACAAAAACTATTTTCAAAATGCTGTTTGATAAATAGTTCTTCTTTCAACATTCTTCTGTCATACCTGTCAGAAATGATGATGTGCTGATATTACATACTGTCAAAGAGCAGCTGTCTTTCATCTTTAATGTGTTTGGAGTGATCCTGGGATTCATTTTCATACTCTTAAAGATTAGCTTGTGGATGAAAGATGATATAGAAAAAAACATTGCAGGTACATAGTTTTCACTACAGAAAATATTAATATATTTAAGATTAACACAGATTTGAAACATGATATAGTCTATATTCTGTCTCACAGCAGATGTGACTGAATGTATTTAATTGTGGCATTAGATTAAATTTTCCTTATTTCAAATTCAAAATAAAAAAATCAGCAAAATACAGTTTACCTAAAATACTATTTCCTAATATCCCACAGTCAAAAAAATCTTTTGTCTTTTAAATGCCTGTAATGTGGTGTTACTGAAAAATAGCTTTTTGTAATTGTAACTTCACCTGTTGCAATTTCCATAGTGCCTGTTCTGAAAAATGAGATTTGATCCTACTCATGGATTACTCATACAGCATGTTACACTTGTAAGCCTGCATCCAACCTTCAAAGTATATCAGTTTTCTATTCAGATGGCAAAGATAAGAATAGTTTCTATTTTTAGGTGGCATTTATGGTCTCAGCACCTATGCACAAAGGTATTTAATTTCTGACAAAATGTCTACTTAAGCAATATGTGTATAAAAATACAAATATGAAGTATACTATAGAACATTGCATCTTAGAGGGTATGTATATAACTCCAGCTTTTGTCATGAATCTTTTCCCAAATAAGAACTCATTTATTTATTTATTTATTTATTCTTTTACAGGACATTGATTCTTTTTGCTGCAGCACTTTCATCTTTCACTTATAAAGAACGGCTACATGTGTAATCCTTTAAAGTGCTTTCAGAATTCCAGAAAAAAAGAGCCCTTCTGTTCTTAAAAGAGAACCATGGAAAGTTTGTCCTTGTTCTTCACATTGACACAGATGTCAGCTTGGAGCCACCTCTATTTAATTTTAACAAGTTTTTCTTCTTATTTGGGGGGGGGAAGTGTTGGAAGAAACCATAAGCTGAATCACTGCCATTAAAAAAGAAATCTAACACACAATAGAAATCAGTTATAAAAGGAGATCTCAATGAGGGAAAAAGTTTTTTTTTCATAAAGAAAAGATAATGCAAAGCTTTATTCTTTATAAAGGCTTTCTATGGATATGAAAGTGTGTTACATTTTGTGTTGGGTTTTGTATTGAGACTGGCAGGTGGCTGGAAGAGGACTCAGGAGAGGTTAACATCTGTCTTTTCATAGCTTGAAGAATTCAGGTTTCATCTTTAACTCATTTTAACTCTTCAAATGCTGAAACTATTAGAATTTTCCCAGTCCTTTTCCATGTTACAGCACTACAAATGATTTATATGAACTGTGGTCCCTATCTGAGACCAATTAATGAGAATTATACATACACATACATATGTATAATTTCTACTTCCATTTAACTGTTCTCCATTTAAGTTAATTAATGATTTAAATTATTTAAAGGAAGAACATAATTATCAGTTCTTATGGTAAAATTTCTCACATAATACCTGTCTAGGTCTCTGAATATTTTTTTTTTCTTTTTCTTTGAAGTATAAATGAAACTGAGCTGAAGTCTCTAGACAGATATTAAGTATTAAAAACAAAGTAACTTTTTTTTAAATTGGTATTAAGAGTAACACAGAGTCATAGAACGGTTTGGGTAGGAAGGGACTGTTAAAGCTCATCTAGCCCAGCCGTGCTGCCCCGGTGGTTTTCACTAGACCAGGCTGCTGAAAGCCACACCCAATCTGGCCTTGAACACTTCCAGTGATGGAGAAGCCACAATTTCTCTGGACAACCTGTTCCAGTGTGTCATCGTCTTCCTTATAAAGCATTTCTTCCTTACATCCAATCTAAAACTACCCTCTTACAGTCTAAAAACTTTGCCCATTCTACTGACACTACAGGTCTTTGCAGAAAGTGTCTCTGTCGTTCTTGTAAGCCCTCTTTGAGTATTGGAAGGCAGCCATCAGATCTCTCCAGAGCCTTCTCTTCTCTGGGCTGAACAACCCCAACTCTCTCAGCCTTTCTTCAGAGGAGAGGTGTTTGAGACCTCTAACCATTTTAGTGCCCCTCCTCTGGACCCGCTAAATACAGTGGGATAATCCCTTCTTTTGACCGGCTGATCACACTGTGTTTGATGCCCCCCAGGATGGGGTTTGCCGTTTTGGCTGCCAGGGCACACGGCTGGCTCGCACTGAGCCTGCCGTCGGCCAGCACCCCCAGATCCCTTTCTGCGGGGCTGCTCGACAGCCACTCCTCTCCCAATTTATACTTGTGCCCGGCATTACTCCATCCTAGGTACAGAATCTGGCATTTGGACTGTTAAATTTCATCCCATTAATCATTGCCCAATGCTCCGATCTATTTAGAGCCCTCTTCAAGGCCTCTTGTCCCTCGAGGGAGTCGACACCACCTTGCAGTTTAGTATCATCAGCAAAACTGTTAATGGTGCATTCGACTCCTGCATCCAGATCATTGATAAAAATACTGAATGGAATTGGCCCTAGAACTGAACCCTGAGGAACACCGCTGGTGACTGGTCACCAGCCAGGTGTAGCCCCATTCACTACATTTTGAGCCCTGCCATTCAGACAGTGGCACTGGTACTATTAGAGTAATTTTACCGACTTGTGCAATTACAGCGATACAGTAGTTTAACTGTCTTGCAGAGATGTTGGAATAAGTGTATTCCTTAATCTTAAAAATCCTTGGCACATAAATATCTTCACGATTAGAAATGAAAAGCAAGATTTGCTAATCACATCCCAATAACACAAGGATTAAAAAAAATATCTAGAGGGAAACCTCAGTAAAAGGCTTAATTGTTAATTGTAACGTTCAGAAAAGTATGCAGATTTCAAGTTATGATAATTAAGAGGAAAAGGAGCATGACACCATCACGGATACTGGTTTTGCTATCTGACACAGGAAATTTCACAAGAAAGATCACTACTGTACCAGTGGCTGATGGAATGAAAGCCTTCCAAAATTATACAGTAGGGTAAGAAGAACACTGAGTTACTAGAAGTTTGTCTAACAGACAACTTAAAATAACTGTGTGATGTAAGCTACATGTTTTAGATGTATTAAAGAGAAAATTAAAAAAAAAAAAAACAACAAAAAAAGACAGAGGTATTTCTGAAAAAAAACTACTCTTATCCAAAGACAGAGAATATCTTCAAATACATTTTTAAATACCAAAACAACATGTTAGCGGATCTAAAAACACAACTATTTTTTAATATTTTCTAAAAAAATTATTTTTGATGCTGGTATAAGGACACTCTTCTCACTTCTTGACATAAATGTATCTATTTTAAGTTGCCTTTGATGAAAAATCCCATTTCTACAATAACAATTCAGGCTGTAACAGTGCAAAAAGTGTGACAGACTTGATTAACAAGTGTCATCTTATTCAACAAGACATTAAACAGATAGCATAAATATCACTTCCTTTACAAAAATCTATGACAAGTTGTGCATTTTGGCCCTGGTATATAATTCGTATAGTTAGAATGTTATCTGTTCACCTTAAAACTGATTGTTTAGTTTGCATAGAACTGCTAGGTCCTCTACTGTTGTCTCACTGAGTAGACCCTGAGAAATAATTAACACAATGCAAAAGTGCCTCCAGGTTCATTACTCAGTTATATGTTATTAGTTTGCAGAGCATGTCACTGTTAGCTGAAGATTGTTTTCTATCTGAAGAGTGTCAGGTTATGTGACAAAAGCTTTTCTGCACACCACAAAGTAGCAGAGGGAGACAATGATGGGTGGAGGAGCCCAAATAATACCCCACTGGGCTACTTCCAAGCTCATCACAGGAGCCATTAGCCCATCAAAGCCCCATGTCCACAAGGCCAAAGGAGCACAGGAGCACAAAGGCGGACAGGAAACCAAATTAAGGACTCAGAGGAAACAATACCATGTTTAGGCCCTTCCTAGGGCTGTCCCAGGATACCCTCCACCCCAATGTCCAGCCTTGAAACCTATCAAGAAGATAAGCAGCTCTCCAGAGCACCTTTGGGACTGAGGGCATTCACTGCCTAGGGTTATGGGACACATTATGGGATGTAGGGGAAGAACATTTTGGGGTTGCACAAGACTTACTATGAAATGTTTAGGGGAGGAACAAAAGGTGGGGAAAGAGAAGGGCACAGATGATTTCAGGAAGAACAAGTGTGGGAAAACAGAGGGATAAGATGGTAAAAGGGGCGAGTCATGTGTAAACAGTTGGCTGCTCAGTATTGTTACCTGGCCATGCACTGTGTGATCTTTTGGCCAAACCATTAAACTTAGAGCTATGTTTACATGAGTCTGTGACTGAGTTTTCAGTCCTAGTCTCAGGTTCAGGCATGAGAGGTAAACTGACAAAAAATATATTGCTTTTTAGCATTTTTATAGGTACTAAACCCATCCATAGGCCCTCTGTCTCAATTTGGAGTTAGTATCAACTGCATAGGTTAGAAAGCTACTGTTTACCAGCTCCTAGTTATGGTAACCATCTAGCAATTAACTGTGGCAGATCATTAAGTCTGTGTTATAGCAAGACAAAACATGCAAGAGTAAACCAGCAAAACAAGTCACACAAATAACTACCAGTTAGTTTTTCCTGAAGGTGACTAGTTCTGACAGTTTTCAGTCAACTGGAAGCCGAGTTTAGGTGGGTTAAAGGAGCTAAAAATATCTTTAAGCTGCCTCTCATTTGCAAATTTCCAGACAAGAGCAATGTGTTAGAACAGCTGAATTATGATGACACTGATATGGCACTGTAGCACAAATAATAGAAGGCTAGCCAGGAACTACATTTTAACACATTATTGATCTTTCTTTCACTTCCCTGCCACCCCACAGAAAGACCCTGTTGAACTAGCGAATGTTCTCAGAAGTTGTGGGTGTTTTGTATTTATATATGCCTACAGTTCCCACCAAGACCTCTCATATATAAAGTATGTATCTATATTTTTAGGCATTTATACTAATACAAGGTATTAGCACTACATTCTTACCTTTTAATTGTTAGGAATCAATAGTAAAACAGACCAAAACCTAGTCATACACCAAGATGTGGTAATATATATGTTACTGTACTGATCTGAGCTCAGTGAATTAAATTCTGTATTATATATTTCCAAATCTGATTAGCATGAACTATTCATCATTACACTGAAACATTTCACTCTATTTCTCCACTTTAGGGAACAAAAGAATTCACTAAACAGAACTTCAAGGTATTACTGTAGTGCAAGATAAGATAAAGGTAAAGATGAAGATGAAGATGAAGATGAGAAAGAAAGAAAAGAAAAAAGAAAGAAGAAAAAGAGAGATAAGAAAAGAAAAAATAATTCTGCATATTTTTAAACAAAATAAGCAAAATAGTAAGAGAAGAGTCTGCTTATAGAAATGTTATGAGTTTAAGCAATGAGTTATTCTTCCTTTTGCACATATAAAATATCTGTAGTAGATAATTGTTTTGGGGGTTTTTGTTGTTTTGTGTTTTTTTAAAAAGGAATATTACCAGATAAGTTGAGAATTGTATTTTTTAAGGAAGGTGTTAGTTATATTTCAAAGAATGGCATGAACCTCTATGTCGAAAATCAAGATGGTTCCTTAATATTGGTGTTTGAGGGAAAACACGGTAGAAAATCTGGTCTTCCATTCCAGTTTCCCAAAGGTATTTTACAGTTTTGATAATATGTCACTTTCTAGTTGTCTTCAAAGATTTGTATTTTCAGTATTCACATCTATTTTGACTTGATAAAGTAGGAATAAACATTTGGCCTGTAGCCCAATGGAATACAATTTTTAGTCAGCGGGGGGTGGGGTTTGGTTGGTTGGTTGGGTTTTTTGATTTAATTTGGTTTGATTTTTTTTTTTTTAATAGTAGCAGGTCTGATTAAATTATTAAAAACATCTGTGAGGGAGGAGGAGGGAACAGGTTTTTGCATATCCCACTTTTCAAAAACTCTTATTAGCTAAATCCTTAATTTTAACCTAAGTGAATCTGGGATTTTAAAGTTTATATGGAACCTTCTAAACAGAACAGAGTTAAAAAAAAATTAAGTACAAAGTTTCTAATTATCTGTCTTGCTTAGCAAATCTTTTGGCACAGTTTTAGCTCTTTCTGAAGCATTGCCTGCACACAGTGCAGAGATGAGAACAAGGGGGTTTTCAAATAGGCAACATGGTTTACCTCCCTTTATTTCTCCACAGTGAGTGCTTCAATTTTATCCAGTGTGTTCTGCACTTTGCAACGTATCATGTGCTCTTTAGCTATTTTACCTCCCCAAACACATGTGATACAGACCCATCCTCAACTTTGTGCTTGAAAAATCCATTCTGGTTATCTGCAAGGTAGTCCGCATTATTTAATACATTTGTATTAAAAAAACAATCTCAGGATTGTCTAGTGATCGTATAATCATTGTCTAACCTGTTGTAGTATCAGCTTTTTGAATGCCACGTATGATATATACCTGACCAACATATGTAGTTACTGTGTAAAAAATATACGATCACTTTGTGTCCATTGAGACTGGAAGAAGCTGTTGTGCAACTTGTAACCTGTAGCTGGAAACAAATGACAAAGAATCAGGCTGCAATAAAAAGTAGAAAGATAACCTCAAACTGACCCAAAGACAGAGAAGAAAGGGACCACAAATACCACACTTCCTGCAGCGGAGAACTGGAGACATTAACAATGTTTTGTGGCAGCACACCACCTCTCTAACTGAGGAACACTGGTGTCAACATGCTTAGGACCCCTGGGAACATTAGAAGAGGGAGTATAAAACCAAAGGAAAGGGTAAATATTAGTTTTACCTATTCCAGAATAATACTTTGTTCTAGAGTATTAATTTTCTGTATTAAGTTGGACTGTAAGTGTATTATTGTAACTGGACTCGTGATAAATGTTATAATTGTATTAGGTTTTTAAAATTTTAGCTGAGCTAACAATAAATTGCCTCCATGTACAAGTTATGTTAAATTTTTGCCTGTACAAAGAGCATGAGTATATAACGGACAATGATTTTCATTGTGAGAAGGCAATGAAAATAGATAGTCCCATGAACAACTTCTCTTCCACCAGTGAGCACAAAGGTCTAAAAGATCTAAACTAGAAAATGTAAACTGTCTGGAATCAAGATTAGTCAGATTCTTTCTATAAATAGACTTCAAGAGTTTTCTTCCTCTGAGTTGGTCCTGATCTTGTTGTTTATTGTTCACTTCCTAGCAGATGTGGAAAATGCATTCTTTGGAGATAGGCTGCTGCAATCACAGCTATTCTCCATTTCATGCAGTGTGTTTAAAGCAGAAGTTTGGGGTCTTTTTTTAGTAATCTGATTTCCTACAGAAACAGAGTTTATGACATCCCCCTGTTTTCCTGTATGTCTTTGGGATCACCCCCCTCACCAGCAAGCTTTTCAACGCTCCATGAAATTTAAACTACATTTGAGAAAGCAGTAAAGAGCTCAAAGACAATAAAGATGGTGCAAATTTCCTAAAAGTTGATGGAATTGTGCAATATTTTACTACCTGCACTAGTCACCATGGGGTTTTTTTGAAGGCTGTCTTTGTAATATATGGTAATAAGCTGTAATTTGTTTCTTACCATTTACAGACTGAGCAGAGATGTCAATTTGACATCCTGCCCAGGACAGTATCAAGGCTTCTCCAGGCTCTGTTTCTAATCAAGGCTTGTCCAGTCTCTGTTTCTAATCTTTGACACCACTCCTGCTTAGAGTTCTTTATTATTTTCCCTATAAATTTATTTTCCTTGATACTTTGGTGAAAATCTAAGATTTCTTAGAGGATTTAGTGTTATTATTACAAAGATATTCTGTGCCATCTGACACACAGTGAATGTTATCATTTTTTACTTTGCCTCTTAAAAGGAGTCAGAATGAAGAAAAAATATTGCATCTTAAGATATGTATAATACAACACTAATCAAAAGAACTGATTGTACTACTAGAATGTATGTTAAGAAAATGCTAAATGTGTACTTAAAAAGCAAAGATCCATATGGAACTGTTATTACTATTCCTGACAAAATTTAACTCTGCAGATAAGTGACAGAAAACAGACCTTCAGCTTGGATTCTTTCCTCTTCCATAACACCCGGCCGTCACAAAGATATTCAGTTTTGAGGGTGGGAATATCTCAGTTTTTAAATGCCTTCATTTGATCTTACATTGTTGAAGAAAATGAGAATTTTGCCATTGATTTTAATGGGCACAGATATGCATGGACTGCAGAGAAATAAATTAGCTAAGTTTTCCAGCTAAAGCAGCAGTGTCACCTTCCTAATTCTGCCACCACAACAGCTGTCCACTTTATATACATCAGAAGTAGAAAGGATAAGACTATAGAAGCTGATTGTTTCTGAAATGTTGAGATGTAGAAAAATCACCTATGGCTTTTTCCCAGCATATCATGGCAAAATTCTTTTTATATGTAGTATGATTGTTAACATAAGCTCCAAATGAATTAAAGTATGAATAAAACCAAAAGAATACATAGCTAACATCTTTGTCGGTGACATGGACAGTGGGACTGAGTGCACCCTCAGCAAGTTTACCGATGACACCAAGCTGTGTGGTGTGGTCAATGCACTGGAGGGAAGGGATGCCTTCTAGAGGAACCTTGACATGCTAGAGAGGTGGGCCTGTGCGAACCTCATGAAGTTCAAGAAGGCCAAGTGCAAGGTCCTGCACATGGGTCAGGGCAATCCCAAGCACAAATACAGGCTGGGTGGAGAATGGATTGA
>JANXJC010000008.1:11602439-11618899 GCA_027564655.1 Leptodon cayanensis
CATAAGAGACCACATTTTATTCTGCTTTAAATTCATAAATAGTTTCCAGATGACTGAAACCACATTATAGACATTTTTTTCAAAAAAGAACACCTCAGAAAACAAGGCAACTACTATTTTCAACAAATTTTAGCAATATAATTACAAACTAGTTGAGAATGTATAAGCATAAGGGAGTTAGTTAATTATGGTTCCACAGGAAACCTTTCCTTGGGTATTCTGATCCAAAGTTCTTGAATTTACAGTAGTAATAAGGTTATTGCACTGGAGTGTTTTGCTTGTGTGTGCGAATTAATATAAATTGCTTAAGACTGAAAAAAAAATGCAAACTAATTCTTCCCCCTTCTTCTGCCTAATGCTCCTGTGTGCTTTACTGATTGCCCCAAAGCATGAACCCAGTAAAGCTATGGGGTAACTGAGATTTATATCTGGTAGGAGACGGGAATAAGCACACACACAAAAAGATATTTTTTTCCACACAGACAAGACTTCAGAGGCTGATGCTGGGGAATAGTACTTTGAATCCTAGATTTCCTTCTACAATTTAATAAGAAGTGTTTTCCCTTGACCTAGGTTCTTCCTGTTTAAGAAAAAAGCCTTGCAGTTATCCTCAGGGGTTTTTTGTTTGGTTGGCTTTGGTTGTGGGTTTTTTTTTCCTATTCCGACTCCTTCAGCTGATACTCTTGTCAGTCTTGTCCATGATAGTTAGCTGCTCTGTTCTATTGCAGACATCTAGACTCCCTTAGATGGAAGAAATTTCTTTTCCCTTGTCTGTAAGGGAAATGTAGTGCATGTAGCTCAATTGTTGCTGTCTTCATTACAGACAGCTAAAATTACATTAGATGAACATAATTTCTTGCCTCAGATCCAGTCCTGACTATTCAGCTTTCCTAGTTTTCCAAGTTATCCTGCAAATCCAGCTCCAATCTGCTCTGCTGCAGTCACCTACTCTTTTATCTATTCCGCATTCCAATTTGCGCAATCTTCTTCCTAACCAAAATTAATCTCTTCTTATGCTCGTCTTGTCTCTATTTCTCTCTCCCCATCCTGCCAATACCAGTTATTTCTCAGCCAGTTTGATTTTTCATGTGAGCTTTCTTTTTGTTCCTTAGACTGCAGTAACTCCTCATTTCTCAGCTCTATATATAATTGATGCTTTTCTGCCCCCCAGCTTTCCAGAAGTCTTTTGTCCCAGACTTTTTTCCAAACCAGCTTCTTAACCTAAACTTTTATTTGTTATCACAAATCTCTGCTCCTACTTTTTTCTCCCCACCCCACTGCCTTTGATCTGATCTTGTCACTCACTTAACTATGAGACAGGTCATTTGGAAAGTAGGTAGATGTCTTTGGCTAGTGGATCCTGAGAAACATCTTAGGCAGGTTGCTGAGAAGTCAATTTATGGGAAATCAGAACTCAAAGAGCTCCTAGGAATCTCAGGTGCCAGTATCTCCAGCTCCTTAATAGTAGTTTATAGTTCTGGATCAAGGACAATTTTGATTTTCCCAGAGAAAGGATTCCCAGGATTTCTCAACTGCCACGTAAGGTTCCTAACTCCTAATTGTTACAGAAGCCTTATGAATACAAGCTTCTTAACACAGACCTTGTAAACATCTGAGAAAATAAAATAAAACAGTTTTCCATTTGCCTTGTTTAAGGACTTTTTTTTCTTTTGACCCTTTTTGTGGGAGTGAGGATAAATTCTCCACCATTTGAAAACTTAGACTTCTCAATAGCTTAATTGTTCAGAGCATTCAATATCATGCATTTTTGAATGCTTACATTTAAATAACAATATGACTGTAACAATATGCTCCTACTCTGCACACCAGTGAATTCTGCATAGTATCCTATGATCTGATTTTAGGTATGAGCTTCTGAAACTATAATTGATCTACTATTTCTAATGTAGGTTAATTTCATGTGCCCTTTTACTATATAAGAAATGCAAAATCAGAAACTCAGTTCTCCCAATTTGATACTTATTGCATAAATTGAGATATAGTATACTTAAATTATCCACTATAGAATTATTTCCTCACAGACTGATGCATTGAACCTGAAACAGTAATAATAAAAAAGTCTTTGTATCTTTTACTTAGACAAAATAACTTTCCATATATTAAAAACTGAAATGAGAGGAAAAAGTACTATGGAATTTGGTTGCTAACAAATGCATTAAAAATTATTAATTTGGTCCAGAATGTCCGAAAGTAACTAGGAATTTACCATTCACTTTACACATTTTGGGGAAAACCCTAAATCTAATAAAAAACCTTGAAATATACCAATCTTGGTAAGAAACAAGATACCCATATCTCATATTAGTGTCTTATAAAAACACCTGTGTTGAATATATTATCACCTCAATGAAGAATTACATCAGTGTCAGTATATTTCACCACATTCTATTCTGGTTATTGAATTCATTCACTCATTGTCTGATGATAATATAGAGAAACAATCTTTCTCAGTGGACACTTCTAGCCAATTCAATAGCATTCAGCTGTACAATAATATCAATGACAGAAAAAGAAAAGCTGTAGTTCTTTTTATTATTACTCTATAATAAAGGGAACGTACTTTCATCACAAAATCCTTGAAGTTGATCCAAGATCTAATCTAGCTCCACCATAATTAGGTGGATTTCAGTGTATAAATACCTATGAGGCAAATTCATTTTCTCCTCACTCAAGTTTCTGGACAGAGGCAAAGATATTTTTACAATTTTGCAAAACATCTGTTTTGCCCTGATTAAACAGGGTACTAAGATAAAAAAGTGAAGGAATGGATATTGCTGCAAGAATATTCTCTAAACATAATAGTCTCCAGATATATAAAGCACAGCTAGATATAAACAATACAAAGATACAATTCTAATTCCTGTCAAGTTATTGGTTATTAAACACTTGGGCAGTGTTTGAAACGTAACTCTTTTTTTTTTTTTTTCTTATTCTAAATGCATATTGTGGCACTTTTTCAATATCCTTGCACTGAACTGAATAAAAAAGTGAAATGAACAACAGAAAATTAATCCACTTTTCCTCCCCTCTGGGGTGTTTCATAGATTAATGCTTTTCATTTGCACAGGCTTTGAAATGTGTCAAACAGCATTACAGACATTTAATAATATCATTTCCATATTAGACTAAGATGAGAGATGGCAAAGCTGTATATACTGGGAATTTTTGGCTTGTCCTTGACAAGGCATTTCTGAACTATCAAAAATTTAAGAGTCACAGCTGCTACAGACCAGAAATCTAGTATCTTTCTTTGGCAGAAGATGGTACATCTTGCAATCTCTATCAAACTAGCACAGATTTATGTTAGACTATAACATAACCTCCAGGTTTACCAGAACCTGTAACTAAGAAATTTTGCTTAGAACATAATTTAATGAAAAACTATTATTCTGTGATAGTTCACCTCAAAAGGTTTGTTTATCCTCAGTTCTCCTCTGTTTTTTGTTTTGTTTGGCTGGGTTTTTTTAAATGTAGTTTAAACTTTTGAAGCACACAACATTAACTTTCCTGGCAACAATTCTGCTGCCTCATTAATCCCTCCAGTTGTCTTTGAATCCTACTTTCCATATGCCTTCCCCCACAAAGGAAAATGATTTTTTTTTCTTTTTTACCTTGACCCAGTCAGAAAATTATTCTTTCAAAAGGCTGTTCCAAGACTTGACAAAGTCAGCTGAAAATTTCAGAGAATTTTTTTTTTAAGTGCTCAATAAGTGTATCATGACATCATTTTCTCTTAAAATATCTCTAGGAGGCTCTGAAGGAGTTCTAAATTACTCCTTCGTTGTTTTCTTAGAAATAATGTAATTCTCAGTATAATATCTATATTTGATTATCTATATATATATATAAATTTATATCTAACATCTACTTCTATCCATATAAAGCTGTGTTTATCTTACTAAATAAAAGGTCACAGAAAAAAAAACCACATGATGAATCCCTGATCTCTTGTCTCTCCTGGACTCTCTTTTGATCCACTGCAGCTCCTTCCCAAATCAAGCCAGACATGGTTCTGGGAGCAGATCGCTGCACAGTCACTTCCCAAAAAGCTAATGTAGATAAAATTATTTCAGGTTTGTTTCCATCTGGTTTTCATGCCTCTTTCAAAAATAATTTTGCCTTTAATTAATGAGAGTACATAACAAAAGAGATTTCATTGGATGGACTTTTAGGATTCTAAAGGAGTGTGACACTTACCTGTTTTCTTTTAAAGGTTTAGAGTATGTGCAGATATGACTCTTTTCAAAGGTCAGACAGAGTCCAGGAGAAATATTTGTCTTTAGAATAAATAGGTCCATCCTTTCTCTTAAAAATCATAGCTTTCAGCGATTCATGAAGGCTTTTCATGGTGTTCTATCTATTTTAGACCTCTTCTATATTCAGTGGAGAAAACTGGGAATTGATATAGGGGGATCCATTAGAAATATGTAAGTGGAGATGCTTATCTTCTTCTTTTGACTACGATTTGGATGGCCAACTTGAGTGAGATGAAACCTGTGAGTAAAGTGTTCAGTGAGCTGAATATTACCCTGAAAACCTAAGTAATACACTGCCAAAATATCTCTGTTATTTTCTATACTGTAATAAATCAGTAAAGTAGAAGGAATTCATATAGCATTTAAAGTCTGAAACCTAGCTTTTTAACTGCATTGTTAGTTTAAGCCACATGCTTCTTTAACTTGGCTTTTATAGTACATTGAATATCCTTAGTTCTTTCCATGTGTTTGTAAGCAAATTTCCTTCTGTGTTTCAAAGACGGTGCTAGAGCTGCTCATGCTGAGTTCCGAAAGCGCCTCAGAAACATTTAGAAGTCCTCAATGAAGAGTCAAATGAACAAAGTTTTTGCAGGGAAAAATACAAGAAACAGCAAAAAAGCCCAATAAGTGACCGACGTTATTAATTCTGGCATAGAACTTAATTAACCTGTAGCCATCTGGTTCTTCATTACTGTTTCATCCATAAATTACAAGCAAATTAAAGCCCAGTGAAATAAAATTACTCTATGGATCCTGAGCATTATACTGCCACCTTTGTAAAGACAGATTAACTACAAAGGGAAAATTAGTACATTTTATCTCTTTAAATAGATTAATTAACCTAGATCTTTATATGGATGCTTATGTAGAATTAAAATAGTATTAAAAAGGTTCAGTTTCATTCACTTTGAAATAAGTGCACCCACTTTTTTTATTTAATTCTGTTTCAATACTTCAAATTGCATCTTCAATATCATGAACTAACCTCCTTGTACATCCCCAGGTAGACAAGCTCACTCAGAGTAAAATATTATCTAAAAAAACTCACACAGCATATGCCCAAAGAGCCTAGGCTACTGGCCAAGCAATTTATTTCACTTGCTAATAACTGAGAGGCAGAAGTACTTTTTAGCCTGCCCACGGGTTTGTAATGTATGCGTGCCTCACAGACAGAGAGTTAAACGGTCACGATGTCCACAAGTGGATGGATAAGGAAAGACTGCAGCAGGGAAGAGAGAGAACTGGGAGAGAGGATTTGTCAAGAAGAAGATATGATAGCAGGGAAAGTGTGGTAACTGGTTTGAGTCTTTACTGTACCACCCACTTGATTTGGGCACTGCCAAAGCTAGTCATGACATAAGGTCATTTTCTTCCAATTTACAAAGGAATGAGAGGAAAATCAAAGAGAGATGTATATTTCATGGGAAATGAAACAGTTGGCAAGATGTTGCAGTAAAAAATAAAACAACTGTGGAAAATACAGTTACGTACATCTGAAAAAGAGGGGGAAAAAAGAAACAAAGAAAGAAAACCTGCAGGGAGTTAAGAAAAGAAAATAAGAAAAGTTATAAAAAGGCTTGAAGAAAGCTACACCCTAAGAATAATGATTATGAGCAATTGGTTTGCTAATTATGAGGAAAGGAGAGATGCAATCTTGCCAAAAATCCATAAAGGAGAACTATGAAGGTGGCAATAAATTTTTTTGTTGTTGTTAGCAAGAACAAAAGAAAAAATAATGTTTAGACAAAGCAGTAGGAAACATTTATTTGATATTAAAGGAAAAGCTAATCTGAAATTGTTTTTAATGAATTATGCTGAGGAATGATGTAGGATTCATACTATCACAGAGAATATTCAAGGTTAACATGTCTCAGATGTATAATTCAGGCATAATTTAAACTATCTTATCATAGTGAACAGTATTCCTGAAGCGCTAATACCAGTTTTGTTCAGTGGTTACTGCCCCTATAGCTTCTGCGTCCAAAGGTATAATCACTGTATAATCTAAATTATTCTGTAATATGCTCACTTACATTGATGTTAACCTTTCTTTATTAGGTATGCACTATATATTGTTTGTGTTGTAGACCCCATTTCAGTAAAAAAAATAAGAATTTAATTGCTGTCTGTGCTTATGTACTACTGAAGTCCATAGAGATTTATCAAATATCAAAGGCTTCACTAAATAAGGATCTGTTCACCCTCTGTCTAACAAGTTTTTCTCAAAATGTGGTACTATTTCTTCATCTATTTTGTACCAGCATGGTTAGACTTACATGCCTGAAATACTTTGAAATAAAGAGGGTTAAATAATTATTGATAATAAATATGGTAAATATACACAACCTTTTCAGCACAACCAGTGGTATGCTGCCACACCATAGTAGGATTAAGAACTAACCACTCTTAATCCTACAATATTTTAATGTCTAACATCAAATGATCCACTTAACACTACAATTTGATGTATTCAGTAAGAACATTCAGCAAAAGCTTGTGATTTTATTTGTACTTAATCCATTAAAATTGTCATAGAAATCTTTTCTTTCTAAGTATCTCTGAGGAAAATGAGGAATTAGATCTATTTGGTTGTAATAGTTTCCCCCATCAGCTTTCTGCCTCTTTCCCCTCAACACAAGACCTATGGGAGCACCTAAATCCCATTAATATCAGAGCTTTCATGGTGGTTAGGACTGGTACTCTCTATTTTGCCCCGAGGACAGTGTTCTATTATATATTACATCAGTTACTTTCAGGATTAAACAACTTCCATTTGTGTTAACACATGTAAGTTAACAACGTAGAAATAAGTATGATTAAATAATGGCATATTTGTTCTCTCAGGTGACTTGCTTTGATTTGAATTCCTTAAATACAAATAAATGTGGAAATTTACTGCCCAGGTCTCTTTATTCTCATTTTAAAATCCTCTCTCTTTTTTAAAATAAACCTCCTTAATAACTCCTACGTATATGTATGTATATAAAGTATGTATATGTATGTATATAAAGTAAAAAAGACTTAGCATATACGAAGTCATTCTATTTCATCAACCATTCTGAACTGTGAGAGAAACTGCACTGGTGATTAAGGCACATATAAAACTACGAGCTTTTAGTGGCATGCTCCACAGAAATTAATGTAAAGACTTCAGCTGCCAGAACAAGCATCAGTTTGGTAAGCAGAAGTAAAACAGAGACAAATTGGAAGTCCTTTAACCTTTAATTTATAAATTATTTGAGCCTTCAAATGTCATACTTTATAATTCAGATATCTAGATTATAACTATCAAGTAAAAGAAGGAAGATGTGAGCTTGAGTTTAAGAATTTTGAAGGATTCTAATGACTTGATAAACACAATAGATGAATAATGTGAGACTCCACATTATTGAAGCGTTTGACATGTTTATATAGAATGGAGAAATAAATACCAAATATACTAAAATGAGTAATAAATAAATGCAAAATATACTAAAAGTAGTAATAAATGCAAATTGATTGATTGTTCAGTTCTATATTTTAAGCTCTTAAAATTTTATATTTCCTGCATTTTAAATTCTTAACATCCTAAATTCACTGTATTTGTGTAGTCTTAAAATTTTGCAGGCTGCTCTCATTACAAAAATGGATGTTGAATACAAAAGTAAATTTCTGTGTTCACAGATACTGATATAAATAACAAAATATTCTCTAAGGTAAATCCTTTTACCAGAATTTCATATGTATCTGCTACTGCATTCCTTCCTGGCCACAGAAATGGGCCAGAAATTAATCTCACTGAAAAATTCTAGGGAAGAGGAGATCCTTCATTTTATAAAAAAAAAAAATGACTGGCTCCGATGTAGACATTTGCGTTTTCATCATGTAAAGATAAATAAGGTGTATCCCTCAAAACTATCTTCACGTGTTCCCCAGAAGTACTCTAGTCACTGAAGCTGACTCAGTTCTGTAGGGGAAATAACCATGCTACAGATTTACAGCAATTATTCAACCCTAACATCATAATTCCTTCTTATGGATCCTGCAAATAACCTGGTGCTTACAAGATACATTCTATTTCTGTCCACTTTCCAAAAACAGTAAGTTGCTCTATGTTTTATAGGTGACCATGATAAAATTGAAGTTTCAAATATAAATTATTTTTTCTATTGTTTCTAAGGGTTATTTCTCTGTTTGAGGTATGTATTGTGATACTGTACAAGAACTCAGAGGTTATTACTAACACTCAGTGTGAGAATTAAAAAGCTCCTTTCGTATCTGAACTTCTTAAAGAGCTGTTTTGGTATCCCCATGTTTGAGTACAAAAGACACAGCAGAATCTGTGCAATATTCAGTTTCCCAAAGGCTGATTATTCTTCATTTCACAAGGCATTTAAAAACAATCTGTAAAGTCTCATAACATAGCAGTGTTTACTGAGGATGCATCATCATAGTTAAACAACCTGAGAACTGGCACCGTGCTTCACTGAAATACTAGAATTTTTTGTTGTTCTTTTTTCAAGTAAGCAGGGTAGTTCATGTATAGTTTAATAAATTCAGAGCCATCCTCTACTCCTACTGGCAAAATGTTAATTGACTCTATTAACTGCAGCCAGGACCATAATAATTCTTTATTCCATTAATTCAGTATTTTTTGTAAATGCAGATTTAGAAGCAGTGATTAGGAGGGCCATGAGTTTGTGTTAAGTGAAACTGAAGGACGTAACACTGAATTCATTAGTGGCCTGTGTGGCCTACTTAGAGATGGCTTAGAAAAATTACCTCCCCCAAGGTGCAAAGCAACATTTTGTGTGTGGTGTTCTGGTGCTGTTCTGGAAAATAAGGTTTTGTTTGTGAAATTAAATAATTCCTGCAGAAAAGAAAGAACTTTGCAAAAATAGACACCTAAAGACCTGCAGTCAAGAAGACAGATCTGTGAACTGTAAAATACTGGATTCTTTCTAGACACCCACTGCAAGCAGATGGTTAACTTACCCTCTTTGGAAGCTGAGAAACAGGCAAAGCCTAGGTTGGGGAGTCCTGTTGGTCAACACACTCACTCAAGAGTCTTGGGGAACCTGGCAAGCCACCAAGTAGAAAGTAAATCTCTTTCACTGGAGTCCTACATTAGACACAATTTTTAAAAAAAGATACGAGATCCTGTGCTCCCTAGCTACAAGAGGAGTATTCCCAGCATGTTCTGAAGAAACTTGAACATCACACTAATGACTCTACATGAAGCCTCAGTAATGACATAGATATCTATGTATAAACTAGCTAACCTACCCCGCCTCCCCCATTAATGAGAAAAATAGGTGTCTCTCCCATATCAGAGTAGATACCTGAAATAGGTCAAAGAAATGAAACCCCCAAAAGCCCATCTCTGAGTTGACTAGAATGGCTGCTAAAATAGTTAAGTACTCTGCCTTAAAGAGTTAGGGTAAGATTCTCAGTTAGTTATTTGAAAGAATTTGCTATCAGAAGAGAAAAGTGTAATCAATATAGAGGGAGCTATTTTTAGCCTTTCATCTTTCTAACGATTAAGGCAATTCTAATCAAACCTAATATGGGAGAATACAGAGTATACTCCTTGGGGTAACATCAATACAGTAGTATTCAGAATTACAAACTGGACCTGAAAATTAACAACCTTTTGAATTCTTCATTATGTTACAAATTGCATTTTATCTAGAAGTCTGTTTTGAATTTGCAGTGCTTAAAATGCAACAAACATTAAGGAGAGTTTTGACAATGTATCAATTGAACACCATAGCTCTGAATCCTTGGAGCATGAGAAGTGATGAAAAGTACCCTTCAGGTTCCTAGGTAAAGGATGCTTGAAGCTGCAGATGCATAAATCAGAGTCAATGATAATAACAGCATTGTTTTTAGTAGTGATTTATGGGAAATAGAAATTTTCATTGTGGATGGTAGTGGTAGCTTTTCACTGTCCTCTCCTTTTTGGCAGGGCACTTATAATAGTTAATTATAAAACTTTGAGGATTGGAAAGAAAACACACATTTATGAACTAAAATGCAGTATAAAGGGGTAGACCTAATAAGTTTTTGTCATCAGGAAATGAGGATAGGTTTATACTTATGGTTGGAGAGTGATTTTTTTTTTTTATTGTACTGTATGTTTTGCAAAGTAGTTGAAAGGTCAATGGCTTTGGAAAAATACCAAATTACCCTCTTCTCTCCCCTGTCTTTCTTTTTCCCCTCTACTGTGTTTGTATTTTTCCATGTTGCAAAGAGTACTTTTCCTGAAGTCTGTTCAGAAAGAGTTCTGCTATTTTATCAAGATTATTTCTAAACATATAAAAATGAAGGTCCTGTTTTGCAAGTGTTCTTAGAGAGGTTAAACAAGTTTTAATTGGTGCCATTGCAAATGCTTTTTGTGAGCCAGATTACAACACTTATACTCACATTGTGCAACACCTAAGTGTAAATAATCTCAATGAAGTTAATTTTTCTCTGGTTACAACTTGCAGGGTAAGAAAATACTGCCACGGGTGGACAGAATTTGAACCTAATAACTGCATGCATAATTAAGACAAAATCACTGGGGAAATCAACACATAGTATAGAACAGAATTTTGTTCAAGTTTCATGATGACAAGAAAATCCAAAGAGAAATTCCTACATACCTCTCAAAAAGCAATATTTTTTTCTATTGAAAACAACAAGAAAAGTCTCTGTATCTTCTGTATGTTCTCTGCTTTTGAAGGTAACAGATTTAAAATGTTATAAAATAGCCTAATTTGTCAAGTAAAGTGGTTTGTACTTATGAGCGATTGCAAAATAAAATCATGAAGGCATGAATCATAAATCATAACTCATAAATCACAAACTACTGCAGTAGTGAGTAGCAATGGCAAGAGTCAGAAAGTAATAGGAGCAGAAGGTAATTTATGAAGGGGTTCAAAGGTAATTTATGGAGGGGTTCAGTTTGCTGAGCCCTTAGGGAAGGGCTCAGTAAGCCTTTCCACTTAGTCATTCACATTTTTTCCACTTCTTTTCTGTTAGTTAGTGTAGTTTAGTGAAAAAAAAAAAAAAAGTAGAAACAATAAGCTGGTCTGTGATACCATTATATCATCTGCAATTTCATTATATTTAATTTGAATGAAATGGGATTACCCATCAGGAAAAATATTCTTTAGCCTGAAGGGTGACAAAGTCCAGCCATAATTGAAAGACTTTAAGAAGGCAAGAAAACAAAATATGAAATAAGGAGAACAGACATGTCTACAAGACTAAATGCAGACAGCATGTTCACCATCTAAGAGTGGCGCAAAGCTTTTATCTTCAGCATGTGAAGAACTAACTACAGAACTGTTTCTTTTTTCTTTAAGAATTTCCCCACCCCAAACACTCTGTCCCTCCTGTGGCTACAATTCTCAAACATTTTAAAGAATTGTAGAGTTTCTGTGGGTACTGAGACTAACAGTTTATGTAAACGTTCTCTTTAAGATCGAATGAACACATAATATATTCATGCCAATGTTTAGCCCAGCCATTATTTTTCAGCCTGAAAAGCCACCAGCTTTACTGGTAGTAAAAAGTTACACATAGAACTTAGATGTTAAATATATTTATTTTTATATATTTTTAAAATCTTATACATACTAAGAATTTAATTAGGTAAGACCCTTTTTTAAAAAAAATGCTCACATTTCTATGCAGAAGATCTCTGCTGACTCCACAGTAGCAAACTTTTTCAGGAATTTAGCTGATTGAACACGAAAGCAAGTTTTTCAGATTCCCCTGTATTAGAGCTAACATCCCAAAAATCTTGGGAAGAAGGCAGTTACGAAATACTGAAGTTCAAAACAGCATGAAAATTAAATGTCCAATACAACATATACTCATTTTACTGCAACTCCATTACAGCCAATAAAAGGATAACATTATCATAGATGAATCTGCCAAATCCCAACGTTTTAATTATACCAAGACAGACTTACTATCTACTCCTTTTTTTATACCCATTCAATTGACGGAGTATATATCAATACAAGCACCCTGGCATGCAGAAACTCATAGTATTTATGCCTACAGAGTCCCATATTGCCTCCTCTGTGAGAAGAATCAGTTTAATGTGTACCATGAGAAATGCCTGTCCGCTATAACAAAGAGTGAACAAGCACAACGCTACTTAAATAATACCACACTGCATAACACTACTGGAATAGCAAAGATGAGGCATATTCTGACCTTTGAAAACAGAAAGATAAGAGCTGGAAATTAATTTAACAGTGGTGTAGATGATTGAATGTAGCTGCAGTGTCTTTCATTTTCAATAATAAATTTCTATTTGGAAAAAAAATTCTTCAGTGTTACAAGTGACATCAATATTGTCACATTTTTCAGAGATGAGCAGTAGACTTTGACATCTTTGTTTTGGAATTGTATTATACAATCGTTTGCTACTTTGCCACTGGCAATCATTTGCCACTCGGAAAATGCACACTGTAGCATTACTCTAGACAGTTATGCTTAAAATTGACATCAATGGGAAAAGCGAGTTCCGTTCCTGAAGAATGAAGAAAATCCCAAATCTACCAAAATGAGCATTTGAGAATCATCTACATTACACATTCCATGCAATCACAGAATTTTATTTAAGGTTGGTATATATGGTATGCATTAAAGAACTCAAAGATTTCTCCCAGTTCTCACTAGCAGGTCTTCCCCTTCCTCCCTTGCACTCATGTAATCCAGGTAGTCCCATAATAACACTGGTATCAGAAGAGCAGAAGGCCCCATTTCTTTTTTCCACACTTCACTGCCCCGGGAATGCCTAATACACTGCATATACCTATTGTATACTCTTTTCAAAGCTGAAAAATACAAACCACTTCAGACTGCAAAAGACTTCTTTCTTTTGTTTAACCCACAAAAGCTAATCCCTTATCACTTAGACCTGTGAAATAGACCTTTCTCTTTCTCAGACAAGGCTTTTCCCTCATAGAAAAAAATTAACATAAAATAACTTGAGAATCATTTTTGTACATCGACTTGTACTTAATCTGAAGTTGGTCACTTCTATTTCTCACTTAAAGAAAGACATGAAAGCCTGAAATCTTGCCCCTTTTTGTTCCTCTTCAGCCAATAAAGATATCTGTTCTCTTTATGAAGTTACCTTCACTTCTAGAAATAGGTCAAGTCTGCAGACAAGTTGAAACATTTTTCTAAGACTCACACTTTCCTCTCAGTTTTTGTGAGTGGTTATGGTAAGAACACAGAAAAAAAAAACAAATGCTCGCAGAAATAAAGATCAATAATTGGTGCTAAGAATGGCTTCATAATTATATCTGCTCACAGAAAAAAACCCAAACAAACGGATTTTCAGCAACACTTCAGAAATGTGAAGAAGATATTTTTGGAAAATACATGAGAACTTAACTAAATAACCATCTTTTTATCCCAATTTGACCTTTAGCATTTAATCTTATTTTGCCACGTCTGTAAGAAATGCCATTAGCTAACACACTAACAGCAAGATGAAGACCGATTTCTTCTCTCTTTAGTTAGTAGATGTCTCCGTAAAGATACCTCAGAGACAGCTCGAGAGGCTCCCTGCAATAAAGTTGCCTATATCTCTACTAGATGTCCTGAGCTCTCCTTGGCTATCCCTACTTTAGCAAGTAATCTGGCCCAAGAGGAAAGGATTTGTACAATGAAAATTCCTGCTGAAGATATGGAATCCTCATTTTCCTCATTTCAGGGATTTTACTTTAGACTATCTCTGATCTGGTATAGTGATCTGAATGCTTATGAGGAGACGGTGTGCATTAGGTACATTACTGGAGATAATCTTCTGGTTTAAATTCTTACTAAAGGAATTAATGAGATCACTCTGCAATAATAAGTAAAGATGGTGGAAGGAGAGTTTTTTATAAAATTCTTTAGACAAGAGAGTTTCTGATATTTTATTAAATTTTCAATGTTTTACCAGCTAAACATGTAATAAGAAAACAACAAACCCTCTTAGCTTTACACTAATGTACTATGATTTGTTTGTTCTATTTTCAGAATCACAGTAGAGATGTCAGAAGAATGATGTGAACTCCTTACATCACTACTATTTTCTAACTCTAGTTTTGTTCAATGGCTTCAAAATCATAATATACAACATCTGTAATCACTAGGATCTATGATATTTCCACTAAGATTGCTAATTCACAAGCTAGTAACTTTTTAAGGCTTTTTTCCATTTTTAATTTAAAAATCCTTTATATTTTACATTTTTCTAGCAAAGGAGTTTGTAAGTGGATAAGGGATGTGAACATTTAATTAAGGCCAACAGTTAAAATTCCTCTTGTTCTTTGGAGGATTTTTTTCACTTGTGGACTTAGGTGAAGTTGAGTTCCTGTAATTAATCTAGAGAGATCCTGCACAGAAATTAAAAATTGTAAGTCTACAAGAAATAAGAAATAATCTCATATGAATGTTGCTATGACTCAAGGAATGAAAGTGGTTCTTTATATTTGTTTTTCACAAATAGATTTACTAATCATGATCTGACACATCTTCAGTTTGAGGATGTACTAAGAGGACCTCTGCATGTATTAAAATCCAGTCAATCTAGACCACCATTACAGGAACAAACAAAGAGATTCAGCTAGTATGCCATTCTGTAAGTTATTTTTCCTCTTTGGAATTTAGGAAACATAGCGTTCAGCAGAGAAGACAATGTATCCAGAACATCAGTATGTGTCCCACTCTGTTGCTAACTGAATCTTTCTCTAAATGTTGCCTAAACATGGTAAAACTGCAGCTTGGGGCAGAAGCACAGGAGTAGTGTTTGTATCATTTGTTGCATCTGTGCTTGGGGAAATAGTGTAAGATATTTTTTTGTTGTTGTTAATTCTGCTACATTTGTCTTCTGCGCATTTTGCAGCCTGATCTCCCAGGTGAGATGATACAGCTAAATTTAAGATGCATCTGAGATGCATATTCATCAACATAGTTTTGTCTATGACACAGGAGATCATTTTACATTAAACCCCTTCTAATGCTTAGGGCTCACGGTAAAGTTACTCTGGCTTTTTAAAGATCATTGCACAATCCTCCAAGTTCCCTTCTATAATTTAGTCACTACCTGGGCTATTGGTGGGATTTACAAAACCTTTTCAATAGGTGTCCACACTGTTTCTAAAAGCACTTAGGTGCTTTTGGCAACATTTGGTAGGAAGGTTCACCAGAGCCTTAGCAGATAAAATACCAACATAGAAGGACAGCTCACATCATTTCAGTAAGGTAGTGATAAAACATCAGCTTAAATAGAGGTTCCAGCAAGTTTTCAATGCATTATGCAACTGTAATCCAATATAAGAATATCCAATCCAATGTAAGAAAAAAAGTGAGGGTATTTTGTGTGTATGCAGTGAAAGAGGTTGGTTATGGAAGTAAGACTTTTCAATAGTGATTTCAGTAGTGACAGAACAACAGTAGTAACAATTCCAGTAGTGACAATTTCAATAGTGACAGAGGATGACTGATGAAAATTCTGATTTAGCCTAGAATATTTACAGATTCCTCTGGTTTAGTGGAAAATCAAGGGCTTGCTTTCACTGGAAGGAAAGACCTCTGAACCAAAGTCTCAATTTTTTTTATTTTTTTTTCTTCAAAAAACCTAAACCACCTGCATTCTGAATAAAGATAGGAATCTAAAGAGGAATTACCAAAATGGGTGAAGGTATCAAACATGATAGTTGAGATACTAAAGAAGTTGTGAAGCCTTCATTTAAAAAAGAAAGGCAAAAGTCTGCAGGAAGAAACTACACAGGAAGCTGTTGCTACTTCAAGTACTTGCTTGCAAAATTTCACAAATACTGAAAACAGGAATGCTGTTCAGTCTGTGGGGTGCAGGGGAATCATCACTGGGGAAATCCTCAGGCCAGGAAGCAAGAACACAAAAACATAAACAATGAATAGGTGCGTGAAATACTATGTTTTCTCTTTCCTCTCCCCCTCCTTTTCCTCTTGCTTTCTGAATGTTCTTGAGGCTAAATGCAGGTCCGCTATAGGATTATGGCTTTGACATAGTTATTGCTCTTTCTTCTTTTAAAGGATTTCTCAGTGTACAGATACCAACTACATGTGCCTGGAAGATGCCTGGAAAGATACAGATAATACAGATAATATAATCTCTGAAATGAATTATCTGACACATTGTTTCTATTGTGCAAGACATTAATT
>JANXJC010000008.1:11625422-11641911 GCA_027564655.1 Leptodon cayanensis
TTTGTTATATTTTCTCTCCCCTGTCCAGCTGAGGAGGGGGGAGTGATAGAGCGGCTTTAGTGGGCACCTGGCGTCCAGCCAGGGTCAACCCACCACATTGTTGCAGATCTAGTACACATTTTTGAGACAGGGACATGTCTAGTTCACCAGAAGAGGCACTTCAGCACTGACAAGAGGCCTAGCAGTCTCACTGTGAAAGCCTGTCAAGGCCGCCTCTCCAGCGCCTGGCTTTTGATGAAATTCCATTTCCTGAAGGAAGAGAATTGAGGGAAGTTTTTTACTTGCTCTAACTATAGTTGAAATCTGACTGGATAATCAGGCAGGAATCGGGAAGCAGGAGATTGCTCTGAACTAGGAGCAAGTGCTGAGGCTGTGCCCTGACCAGAAGGACTGGCAGGAGGAGCTGGTTTCAAGGGCAAGCCCAGGCTTGCCACTTTGGTGAAGCGTGGAGGTATCATGCTGCAGATGGGTCTCCCTGAGGGAAGCAGGTGGGAGAACTTTCTCTCTTGTGACACTCTTTTAAGAGCACAGAACCTAAGTTGGTTCCTCTGATACGAGGGCAATGTTTGTCAGAGCAATGCTTCTATGCAAAAAAAGGGCAGTTCCTTTCACACAGTGACCTAAGCTTGTGAAAAGTAGTCTTCAATAAACTAAATACTACAACCTTCCCCTTTAAGTACACAGCACATTTCTAAAGGCTTTGCAGCCTGTGATATAACTACACAGCAATGTGAGTAATAAACACTGATGAACAAGGAAACTCCAAACAAATATAGGCACAGACTCATATGAAAACAAAGAACTCTGCTCACTTGCTTCCCCCTCACTACAAAGTATGAAAACATACAATGTATGACAGATGTCAGTCATATTTCTAGGACACATTTACAGACTCCAGTGATAGGTGTGTTGAAAGAATATATATTAAACTACAGCATCCAGCTGACTACACTGGAGCAGCATAGAATATGAGAGCCATCAGCTGTCTTCTCTCCATCTTCTTCATTTAATCTAGGATAGTCTGTTGCAAGAGAAATGTAATTATGAATAAATGAGCATCTCCTGTCTTTCACAGGACCTCAGCGCTATATACAGGATGCAAGTAGTACTGCTGTCGTAGCAAGGCATGAAAACAGGAATGAAGTGAAGGATGGGGAGGGAGTGAGGGAAAGAGGGAGAGCCCTTGCTGCTGGCAATCTTGTGACAGTACTGTGGTTATAGTGCACAAGCTGGGATCTCAGCATGATTGTGCTGGGGAACGTACACCACCTCTGTATATAACTTCAGGGTTAAGGTAACCCGTATTGGATCTGCATTTAGCCACCAGAAGAGCAATACTCCAAAGTGCAGAATGGCTGTTTTGCTCAGATGATGAAAAAGGATACGTGAATTCATAACTACCAGACTACTTTCCTATTCACAGACCTATTGAAAATCAATTTTGCTCTAGATAAAAAATGTATGAACAAGGGAGAAAATATATGTATTACGGCAAGATGGGTTTCAAAAGACTATATTCTAAGTATCTATATATTTCTTTCATCTGTGAACCTAACGTATTAAAGTGTCTAAAAGCATATGATACAACAAAAGAGTGCTGTTGAATGAGCTTTTCATTACTTAATCTAAGAACCCTGCTCACAGAAATACAAAGTACTGTGTCAAGACTTCTGTGCATAGATTTTTTTTTCCTATGCAAGGAAGTGATACTACTTAACGAGTTTTTCACAGAAATCTTTGCCTGAGATTTCCAACACTACTTAGAAAACTTGAAAGCCCTGTATGTATTAAGCAGTAGGCTTTCAAAAACATCCTAAGGCAATAGTATCTTAGCCTTTCACATTTGGCAGCCAGTAAACAACAGTTGTCCTTGTCCATAAAAGGTACATTTCATCGCACTGTTTCCAGAATTCAATGTTACATAAACACAAAGCAGAGGTAGTGCACTGGTAGATTTACATTCTGGTTGAAACTATTCTGCATAAAGATGATGGGCAACCTTAGTATGGTCAGCACAGAAATTTCAGTACACCAGCATTTAGTATCAATTAAGTGTGAGTCTGAAGACATCTAAGTACAAAAACCTGCAAAAATCTCCATTCTGTACAGGGGTATTTCCTTACATGTGAATGAAAATTTTCATCAAAATAGTAACTTATTTACAGGAAACATTATTATTTGTGTGTGTGCAAAAACCCAATTAATTTTCATTTAGTAATTACTTTTCTTTTCATTAAAATTGCTTTTAAAATAATTTTTGGCAAGAACTGAAACATACTATTGTATTGTTAAATTGAACAAAAAAGATTTTTTTTTTAATTCATACTTGCAAAGTTCAGATTTTTACTCTGAAGTGGAACCAAAGAAGTACTTTTTATGGTATGTACACATGTCCTGCAAGTTTAATATAAACCACAACACACGTTTTAGAAACCTTCTGAGAACTTTTTACCAGGTTATCTTCAGTGTCTTTGACTATACAGTTAGAAGTCATTAAGAATGAATAATTTATGTACTGAAGCATAAAACTTCAAATGTAAAGAAATAAAATATAGTTTTGGTAGATCAGCATCTTTATTCGGATTTGTTGGCCTGTAGCCACTGTGTTAATTGTGTAAATAGGAAAGCAGATTACAGAAATGGATAAGTATATACTCTAAACTATTTTTCCTAATACAAAGTGCAAGTCTTTTGTCTTTATACATGCATAATTCTCTGATTTATTAATTCCCAGATCTATTATTCCAAGTCTTCATTCTCCCACGCTATTTTGGACTAATCACGTTAACCATTAGCTAATTAAAATGCTCAGATGTTTGGAAATGTTTATAGAGAATGGTACTATCTCCATTTCAACTATATAATTGATACACAGTAATTGAAAAAGACCTACATTACCCTTAGAGATTAACAACAATGAATATTTTTTACCCTTTTTCTTTTTTTAAATTGCTTCTATGCATGCAAAAAGTGTATTACTTCTATTCAAGCATCAACTAATCAGAAAACAATAACTGGCCATTCCTACACAGCACCGTGGGTAGGAATACAGGATTGGTTTCTGTTTCCATGTAAAATCAGATCCAGTAGCTGATCGCAGGGAATGAACCCTTTCTTCCTACCACACCATGCAACGAGTCTGATACCTTATCCTTTTTTTTTTTTTCCCCAGTAATGCATCACACTAATATTATCAGTGGGAATTCATCTCCCATCATTTGCACATAAATGGGGCTGTATCAATTTAGAATCTCTGGGAGCTCTGGACTTATTTTGGTGTGCAGATAGTTTTCAGACAGGTACTGTCTATTCATTCAACAAGGCCTCAAAGCATGGTGATTTATCCCTTGATACAGAGCTACGACATGAGAACACAGAAGGTGATTTATCCTGTGCAATTTAGTTCAGTGAACATGTACTGTCAAATAGTAAAATGAAGTGTATATATTGTGTAATGGGGGAATTGAAGTAGAATTTATAAACTGTCAGCTTATTGTAAAATCCTGTGCAATTTCTGCTAAACTCTTCAAAAAAGCCCTGTTGCAAGTTGTTTCAGCAGCAGCTGCAGCTGTTTAAGACATGCTGGGAAGAAGCGATAATAGCAGTGCTTAGCACTTCATTACATATCATTAATTCATGTCACCATTATGCTCCTCTATTTACACTGTGCTGGCATGTAACTTATCTGCTTACTTTCCTATAAAATCTGTCCAAGGATTATTTCCATTAACTTTCATTGCCAGATTTTTCCCAAATAAGACTGGAACCCCTGTTAGCCTCCTGTATGGGTATTTGAAGGCTTTCTTTTCTGCTTCTGGGAGTCCTGCAGCTATCCCTAGGAAGCTAATCAATGGTGAGTTAGCTTAAGGCATCCTCATTCAGGAGGAACCAGCATGCCCTTCCCAGCGCAGCCAGATTCCTTTCAAGATTTGTCATCTCCTATCAGGAACATAAGGTGCATAAGGTGGTAGGAAATGGTATCTCATATGTCAGGCTGCTGTTGAGTTCAGCCCATCATACCGATATTAGGCATAAAAACAGCCACATCCTCTTCACCTGGGAGGAGAAGTACAACTGCTTCATTTCTCCTGGCCAATGCTAATGCTGTTCCTTCACTAAATTGCTCAAGAATGATACAAACTGCAAGAGACTGAAAAGGTCACCTTGCAGTGCCTCCTCTTTATGTTAGCACAGTGAGCAGCAAACCTGAAGCTAAGTACAGAGCAAATTCATGTCCCTAACAAACTGGCAAGTAACCCTAGCAAAGGATCCAGCCGACAACTTTCTTAATTTCTTCATCTAAACATAATGTTATAACTGTTGTCATCATGACTTGTGATTAATGAAGGTACGTTTTTTTCCACTTGCTTCATATGTTGTTACTACTTCAAAACAGCTGTGCTCTTTAATTTTAACCCGGTAAACCTCCCGCTATTTCACTGGGCATGTACCTTACCATTTTTTCAAACTTTTAAAAATTGCTTCTATGAGCGTTTTGAAGCAAGAAAAGGAGGCCAACATTATCATGTTGAAATGAATGTTTATTCTGTGGCTTGAGATGCTTGCCTCAAGCATAGGTACATCTCCAATAGGTTTCATTTGAACATGTAAATGTTCTGTCTAGCTTTAAATGTGTCCCCAGTGACTCACACTAGAATAGGACTATAAGAACCTACAGCACCAGGCTAGCGCAACAACCATCAAAATAAGTTCCATGTCAGGAACTATATGGAGACATTATGGCAGGTACAGGGATAAAATAAGGTGCAGCTGTTTTGGTTTGGTTTGTTTTTTACATCTATATATGTACGTATAATTTATTTATTAAGAAAGTTCATTTTCAAAATATTTGCATAGCTAGAGATAGCTTCTCCTAAATCAAATATTAAAACATTTGTGGTGTTGGAAAAGTTTGTGCTTTTTTCACTAATTTTAAAATAAACCATTCATTTTCATGGAAGAAAACCCAGGGAAACTTAAATACATGACAGCTGGAAATTCCACTTCTTTATATCATGAAGTCTGGGAATGAAGGGGAAAAAAAAAAGAAAAAAAAAAAAAAGGAAGAAAGAAAAAGTAAACTCCTGACTAAAACTCTGAAGCCCTGAGCTGAAAAATACAAGGGACATATATGCAGAATTATGCTGGCACATGAACATTCCTCAGGGACCAAGCATGGTTTACACAATCAGAATGTGTAAGGCTCTAGTACCAAGCATATAAAAATGTAATTTTGCAGAACATTTTCTTTGGAAGATAACCCCAGGTGTTTTACTTGAAAAAAAAATCTGCAACATGGAAATCCCTCCATATTTGTACTGGTTTTATTTCTTTGTTTTAAAAAAACAAACCAAACCAAACACCACTACCCCTCCCCCTCCCGCCCAACTTGCATTCTTGTAATAGATTGCAATGTTGCAGTTTCAACATAGAAAAATAATTGGCCTGAGGCAGGTAATGGCATTACTGTCATTAAGGAGAGAAACCTTATAGGATTCCAGGTTTTCAGCCCAACTGGGTTGACACTAAATTCAACTGAGTGGATTGGGGCTAAAATGTGTTCCACATATACATTCCTTCTCTCAGGGGCACACAGAATGTACTATGGCTCTCGCCTGATCAGGTCACTATATGTCTATTCTAATTCAATATCATCCTACCATCTCTGTCTGTTGTGAAAAACTCCATCTGCTCCGTGAGATCTTGTTTTGCCTTGCAACGCAGAAAAGGCATTGAGAGCTGGAGGCCAGAATTCTACCTAGTTTTATGCATGTTTTATTTGTAGACAGTGTTATTCATTGGCTGTGTGGACAGCCATGGAAATAATGATGAAGCAGTCAAGGCCATCCTAGTCCAGACACATGGGTTCCCACTTAGGCTAAAGTATTCTCATTAATTGACTGCTGTACGGAGGTTGTGACACATAGTTATGATCCTTGCACAAAGCTTTTGAGACTATAGTTACTGCTTCCTGTTCAAGGGAAAGGACGGACTGCCATAGAATACCATTCTTTCTCTTCTAGAAAAATATATTCATCTCTACAGCCAAGCTGCTCCTGGAGGGAAGAACAGCCTGTTCTCTGCTATTATGAGAACTTTCTACTTTTTAATCTATGTTCTTTGCTGCACAGCTGGTGGGAGCAGCAACAAGCCTAGAAGTGAGGGACAGAGGGAAGCTTTCAAGTGCCATGTCAGGAGTCTAATCCAAATATCTGAAAATACAGTATCTAACTGCGAGAGAAGATGAAGAAAGCCCAATCCTGCTTGAGCAGGCAAACTGTTACTTCACATCAGTGGACTCTTTTAATGAAACAAATCATTATATTTTTTTCTTTTCTCCCTTATGTTAGAATGATTTTAGCAATTTCTTAGTACTGCATTTCACAGAATCTTTTATCTAACTTTCTGCCAACTGTAGACTGACCAAGCTTCATTTCTTCACAAGTTTCACCAAAGTAGACACATTGTAAGACTGAAGGTCCAGGTATACATTTGCGAAGTTCCACCCACAAATGTAAAATTTAAGTTTAATGGTATGATTTTGCTATTAAAGACTGAGTCTTATATTCTCCGGTGGAAGGAATTGAGATAAATTCTTGATCTCGTATTCAGAGTGCAATTCACACTGCCTAACTTTTTAGTATCATCAATCTAAACACCAGAAGTGCAGTAGTCAATTCAGGCTCATGTTTTGGTTCACTTAGGAGTATTTTTGGCTTTTACAGTTAAGCGGATGAATCACACCATAGAAATCTCTTTGTTTCTCCACTGTAAAGACAGTGTCGATAATTAGATCAGAATTCCATTCTCTAGATTCACAAAAGAAAAATATTTGTGTTGAGCAAAGGCGGAAGCCAGGATCAGCAAAAGCTATGTTTGCTAGTCAGGACATTAACAAACTCAGCATATGCATTCTGAACAGACTAATAATAATGAAGGAAAAGAAAAAAAAAGTCAGAGGAAGGATCACAGCCCCCCCCCCCCAAAAAAAAAATGTTTCAAGATTTAAGATATAAACCAGTTCTTTTAAAAGTATATGAAGGATCTGCCTCAAGCGAGGGACATATTTTCAGTAGACTCTTTAACTGTTTCAAATGCCTGTAACATTGCTGTCTTAGAATGATGCATGAAAGATTCCACATAGTAAGATCTACAGATATTAAGTATTGAAATTCATTTGCTTTTGCCTGTGTAGTACCTCATATATGGAAATATAAAACATTGGAACTTTGTATAAAAGTTTACTTGGCAGTTTAGGGAGGGTATTTAATTTCTGTATATTTATCATGATAGTGGCTGTACTAAATTAATTGCATCTTGCAGCTGCATGTGTTTCAAAAGAATTTTAAAAATTAATGTATAAGAGCACTGAAGAAATTTCTGTAAACTGGAGAATGTTTCAGAAGATATGCATTCATTTTTAAGAACTAAAATTTAACAACAATTGCATCAGTATATGCTGGGGGCTAACTGGCAAGATGACAATGAGCCAGCAATGTGCCCTTGTGGCAAAGAAGGCTAACGGTATCTCTGCTGCATTAGGAGGAATCTCAGCAGCAGGTGGAGGGAAGTGATCCTTCTCCTCTGCCCAGCAGTGGTGAGGCCACACCGGCAGTCCGGTGTCTTGTTCTGGGCTGCTCCCTCTGAACATCAGGAACCCTTTTTCTGTTATGAGGGTGACTGAGCACTCCAACAGATTGCCCAGGGAAGTTGTGGTGTTTCCATCCCTGGAGATATTCAAAAGCTGTCTGGACATGGTCATAGGCAACCGGCTCTAGACAGCTCTTCTTGAGTAGGGGGTTTGGACCAGATGACCTCCAGAGGTCCCTTCCTACCTCAACCATTCTGTGGTTCTTTGAACTAAAATCCAATGGTCTCATATGCATTCATACTACTGCACTCCTTCTGAAATACCCGATTTTTTAAATTGATTTATTTTTACATATTGCCATGTAGCATAATTCCGTATTGTTACATTTTCCTGAAGTAAAAGCTAATACCTAAAGAGGAATACAAAAATGTACATCTAGATAAAGTGTATTTGGAAGCTCTGAGTTTCCTACCAGGAACTAATCGAGCACTTTTGGAAAGGACGTTAGCCGAGATAAGCTAAAGCTAGTGGAACAGTGCCACCACCCCATCTGACCCAGCTTGTCATGCAGGAGATTACTGTGGCTAAACAGAGCAGCTGACAGGAGAAAATCTCAAAGACACGAAGGGAGGAGCATGAATCATCACTCTGCATGTTTATTGTAGCATCGTGCTGGGAATGTGTTTGCAAATGCTAATAAATGTGCAGGGGGATAGGAATGTGTCATACTTATAACTAAGTCTGTCCTTCCTGATGAGGAGCATGAAAATGTCTAACAGCTCCTTCACCTCCACTAAACTTAAGCAAATCTTAGAATCTGAATTCTGACTGACTGACTCTTATATTTTTGTTCTCCAGACACTAAATTATGTACCTGTCACTGGTTGGCTCCAGTCAGAACCTCTGTATTTAAAAATGTACATATCATGTAAGTATTAAGGAACCCACACAATTTCTGAGGAAAGATTACTTTTAGTAGTAGTTAGGTTTTCCTGTCTTTACCTGCTAATCTAGCAATGATACTCATTTCCAGGTGGGAAGTGGTTGTTTCTGTTATTCTCCGTTTCTTATTCATACATTTAAATCTTCACATATTTCTGAGACATTATACCAGACATTGTATTTTTACCATCATGAATCTCAGGAATTATTCTGACCTGTAATTTCAGTACAGATCCCATGGGGGGAAAAACAATAGGGGATGATATACTGTGTTTTTAGTATACTGTCAAGTAAGGGCTGAGAAAGATTTACATTAGTTAATTTAGCAGTATGTGCTCAAGCGCAAATACAAATTCAGACACATCTTACCTAATTCTAGAGCCTTTAGTGAGAAGACTTTACTCCTGTATAATCAGTGACTACAAAGGGAACCAAGGAAGTCATGGCAATTAACTTAGGTGTCTTGGTCACATGTCTAAATGGAATGAGTCGAATAAGTCTTCCCAGGTTACCTTTAGCAAATATGCTGGATTCTGACCTAGTGAGGAATCCTGGAGGAATCTATCTCTCCACAGTTCACTGAGGGAAGCTTCTGACAGGTAGCCTACTGCCTACAATATTGCAAATCACCCAAATTATGTTTTTACACATAGCTATTTAGGTACTGAGGCACTAGAAATGGCACATCTGCAACTGACTGGAAAACCAGTCATCGTATTACATGACAAAAAGGAATGTGGGAAAGAAATTATATGTTATCACATAACTAAAGACAAAGATAATTAAGGGTACAATGCAACCTAATTAAGGTTACACAAGTTATTGGAAATCCGGAATACCCTAGCTTTTCATTGTTTCAGACTACTATTGGCTAACTTTACTTTATGGAAATAAAACCAAAACATTGATATAAGCAATAAAGAGAAGGAAACAAAAGAATTTTAAATAGTATCTTAAACAGCTAAGCCTCATTATACTCACAGGTGACAAAGTACTTCTCTTCCCCAGGGGATACAAAGCTTTAGAGGCTTGCGGTAAACACAACAGATGCTGGCTCTATCCCTCCCTCCTGCAAAAGCAAGCATGCACACATGTAAAAACCACTGCTAAAATAAAGACATAAGATAAAAATAACAACCCTACTCTGTTAGGATGAAGGCCTATCTAAATTATTTTCCTATCCCTTACAGTGGTCAAGACAGATATCAAGGAGAGAATTTAATAATGAGTAAAAAATACAGTGGTACTTTGCTTGAATACTCACTTGCCTTTCAACAATTTGTGGTGACCTTGTAATTAATACTCTTTCATGATAAACTCCTCCCTTAAGCTTCTATTGTGTATGCTGCTTGGTGCTAAGTATCTTTAATGATGAAAAATATTAGGAAAGCCTAATTAAAAGCATTGCTTTTACACCTCTGTAGGCAGCTAATTTTTATTAGTCAGAACTCCATTAAAAAGTAGGTATAATGCCAGTGAAATTATGCTTTCTCAGTGCAGACACATGTATGAAGGGAGAAAGGAGTGACCTGTAGGTTAGTAATGACACTGAGGCAGATGCTTTTTAGCTTGATAGTACTGAAGTGACAAAACTGCTGGACTACTGATCAAGCAACCTAATACGTTCATTGCCTAATTCTCATTTCACTTACTCCTATGCAATCTTATTTAAATGGCTCTGACTACTTTCAAAACTCAACCTTTCTTCACAAGTACCCCAAAGCATTGTAGAAATGAAATAAAACAAGCATAACAAATTTTAATATATTCAAACAAGGTTTAGTAATTTCCTTGTATCACAACACCATGATGTTTCATGCATGTCTAACAGAAAAGCTCAACATTACGTCACAAAAGCATTTGCAAAAAGGTCGGTTCTAAAAGTAGGAGAGCTATAGTCACACAGGAGAGCAAACTGCTCATTTTTCCTGTTCCCTATGAGATATAGACTAACTGTGACCAACACGTCCTGTAAAACCGCTTCTCAGAGTTTTCCCTTCTTTTTCACTTTAAGGGAAAACTGAGGGCATGTGGCGTGGCTTATTACATCTCCTCCATCTCCCCAAGCCTTAGCGAGAGACAGAAATCTCTGCTCCCCACAGCTCTTTCTCCCAGCCGAGCCTCAACTGTAGTGTCATGCTACGTTCTTCCCTTTCCTTGCTGCGTGGCCACAGACGAGAGTGTGCTGGGGCTGCTGCTGAGGAAGCAGATGTAGTGAGTGAAGATACCTCATAGGGAAACGGGGGAAAATGAACTCATGGGAAAATAAGGAATTATGAAGGAAAGGGTTGTCTGTGGGATGGATGGGGATCATCTGCCAAATGAGGAGGTGGAAAAGAAGACGCTAGCTGTGCCTTATATCCCCAAGAAGGAAGAAAGAATGTGGGAGAGTAAAAAGATGTGAGGAAGACTAAAGAAGGGGATTTCTGCTGTCAAACTGCACATCTCTGGATGCCATGTTAATCATTTCTAGCTCTGTAGTTTCACCTTCATTCCCTGGAAATTCTTCTAACTTTTTCAGACTCCCCTTCTCATTCATGACCTGCTTGAAAACAGTAGACCTTGGCAAATCTCTCCCTGCTGTCATCAACCTTCCAAAATACTAACAGACCACAGTTTCTTCTTAAATCCTTTTTGCTGTCACTTCAAAACCAAATTTTGCCTGCACTACTAAGAACCTTTGAGGTGTACCCTAGAGCAAATCAGTTGGACAGCCAAGCAAGCAGTCAGATTTCCTTTCCTCACCAACAGTCTGTAATGAAAAGATGCAAAGGAGGAAAATCAGTCATATCCTTCTTGTCTAAACAGTTCCTGACAGCTCATTATAATTATTGAATGTCAACGGTGAGTTCAGCCACATGCAAACATATGGACAGAAATGGTTCCTGCACAAGATTCAACTGGTTCAGAGACATAGCTTAACAAATAAGATGGACATAGGTTAAACAATTTACACAAATATGTATGCATGCACAAATATACAAGACCATGGTCACTACCATAAAAGTACTTTTTAAAAAATAAACTTTAGCAATGGCTCTTATGACACCCTACATTCCGTCCTTTCTGAATAAAGGTACAATATAGTATTATCACCAATATCAGAGCACAGTATCAGTTTGTCTATGACAATATATAAATGCTTCAGAATCTTTGTCATTGTCAACAATTCTCCAAACAACTGAGAAGTTTTAGTATAGAAAGGATGTTTAACACAGAAGTGCCTGATGCAAAATAAAACAGCTTTCTCATCTTACATATTTATGTTCAGATCTGCCATAATGCAAGTCAAATTCTACACAGTGAGGTTAATAGTTGTTTTAATTATATACTTTCACATTAATCCGCATTTTTGTGATTCATGCTTTTCCCCAAATTTTCTGGTTTTACTTGGAACACATACACAGTTACATCAGTGTTTTCAGTAGTTCAAACTTTTTTTTTTAGAAATTACAGTTCTTGTCTTATTATTATTCTAAGATGCTTTGTAAATTTCCAATCTCCTTTACCTCTTTTATTCAAGTAGTCTCTCTATCTATGTGTAAAAACAGACAGTCCAAATATTTCCTGAAAACTTCAGCTTCAACTGGACTTCATCACGCAGAGAGTGAATTGAGTGAGGTACCTAGAAGTGAGGATGAGGACAGCCACCATGTTAACTGCAAGGGAGGCTTAAACATCTTTGAATCTAAAAGGCCTAAGAGGGCTGTGTATCTGCCTGAAACTCTGTGCAGGCTTCAACCACACACTTGAGAAACTGAGACTGAAAGTCTGAAACACCTCCCAGGTTTACATAAATAGGTATCTCTTTTTACTCCAGACCAGTCCTTTTTTAATGATTTATTTATGTATTCTAGGAAAACAGTACTGCAAAACAAACCACCTCTCTGCCCTTCAAATTACTTCAGTGTCCTGAATGTTCCCCTTAATACTGAATATGAGCTGTAAAAAACTTCCTTTTTCCTTATTTTTGTGGATTGTTATTATTCAATTAATAACTTGACGGTGATATGGCTTCAGCAATGAGATAGGAGGCTGGTTTCACCAACTCTGTCTTGTTGGTGCTGTGGTGATCAGGGCAGCCTCCTGAGAGGACAGCATCAGAAGGATGATACTGAGGAAACAGGCAGGCACTTAAATTCCTCTTTTACTGGACAAATTTTCTTTATTAGGTGTCCTATACTAATAGACTTGTCAGGAAGTTTAAGAGCAGGGATTCCTTTTTGTTGGCTTCATTGTGCTTTTTGTAGACAAAACAGCAAAGAAGCCATGTTTGACACAAGCAGTTGTTTGGTTTTAGGCCCTTAGAAAGGATTTTTGCCTGTAATTTTAAGTAGGTGGGGCTTCTTATACACTAAGCAGGTTAGAGAAACTCTCCTGAATGAAGGCTGCTAAACTCTATCTAAATGGCAGTTCACAGCTTGCTTAGACTCACCTATGTGGCACATACAAGACATGAACATGTCATAAGAAATTTGTAGCAGCATCTTTTAGGGCATTTATATTTTTTAACCCTACTGCTATATTATAGTCACAAGGATCTTCTCCCCCTAGTTAACTACAAGAAGACAAGGTTACAGCAGAACCTTTATGACCCTTTCTCACAACAGCTTTAAGTAACCATACTGCTGCACTGTTGTTGCATCCATCCATGTGTGCGGTACCTGAACAGTTTCTGATAGTCGATGGTAGAACACAGCCCAGTTTTATGTCAGCAAAACTTTTTAAGTTTTAAAGTTTCAAGCTGTTTTCAGCTGCTTTCTTTAGTAAACAAACCCACAAATATATTTCACAATCAGGCAATTGGAGTTATCTGTTGTCATTTCTTTTCATGTAAGAACCTGATCCCATGGGAGCCTGTGAAGACACAGGGTCAAGAAAGAGAAAGCAGTAATTGGAGATGGCAGATTTCACCCATTAAGCATTTATTTAGTTCCTATATTTTGGTGTTCGACAGCATCTTCACCATATGAGTTCCCTCTCTAGTTTAATGTCTGCTCCCATCAGTGCTTTTCCTAGCCCTACTGAAGGATAAACAGACTGCTAGGGTGTGATGGTAACAGAGCTGATCCTGCAAACTAAAATAAAAAGAAAGCACTGAATGTTTTTGTTGCTATTTTTATTTTTTATTTATTTATTTATTTAGTATTTATTTTTATTTTATTTTGTAAACTTCTGAAAAATTTATCTTTACAAAAAGATAATTCCTTCCCCTGCCCCCCCGCACTTATAGTAGTGGAAACTGTGATTATATCACATACATATTATATTTTGGAATCAAACTATTCTTTTCTATTAATTTTGACTGAAGCTGACTAACAGCACCAAATTAAGACATAGAAACAAAGGGTCAGTCTACAGAACAGATGTAAGAGAAATTACCTCAATATTAGTATATATTCATTGGTTATCAGTTTAAGTTTTAGGTGTTATTTTATAGCCAAATGGTGTTAAATACAATACAGATACTCTTAAACTTTCATCTATTTACGTATTTAAGCTTATCATTAACCCATCTGATTTCAATGGCACCGTTTCTACTGCCTGCTGAGGTGTGAATATTAACCCCTACATGTCTTGGTTGTCTAAATGAAAAGCCATCTAGCCGAACTCCCTGTTCTTTTGAAAAAAAGGTCGAGGGAAAGTTGTGCAGTTATTTTAAAAAAAATATCTAACATATTGCAAATTCAACTAAATAACTTCATAGATAAAATGAACAACAATAATCTCACAATTAAAAATTAGTGCAAAATTCTAAAATAAAGGGATATTAAATAGTAAGTTTTTAAAAAAGAGTTTTAATTGGAGTTATATTTCAGCTGTAATCATAGCTTAGCTATTGCTGCTACTATGAGCCGTATGGAGTAAGGTCTTTCTGAATAAGTACACAAGCATTTCTAGTACAAATACTGAGAAATGTGCTCATTGAGAATAGTTGTTCCTCTAAATAAAGTAACTGAAATATTCATGAAAAGAGAACAAAGATAAATTAATTGAAACTTCAACCAAATATTTGTAGAATTTTCTCTCTAATTATTTTCTCTATTTTATTTAACTTTGCAAACATTACTGAAGACATAGGATGCTACAAATTTGAATATGGAGAAATTGCTAGGACTGAAACTTCATTGTAGACAATTGTAAAAATAACTGTTATTATTAGTTTTACAAGACACTGACAATAAAAATTATGCTTAAGTAAAGCCCTGTGTTGGAAATCTCATACACAAAGTACACTTTTTGAGTCTCACCATTTTAGGTCAATTAAATATATACATAAGGAATTTCTAGTTCTGTTCCCTCTGAAGGAGGAAATTTGAAGTAAAACTAAAAGGGATTTTTAAAAATATATATTTTAAGAGAAAGCTAATGTTTAATTCAGCTCTGGACCACAACTTCAAGTGCCTTTTTGTTCAGTTAAAAGCATTACTTCCTGTGAAGATCTTGAGCAAATACTTGTTTTCCTCAAGTCACAGTCTCTCTACTACCCTGTAAGTGTCAAATAAAAACTGGCAGAGAAGGTTTCTCATTTGTCCTGGGCTTTGATGCTATTAGCCTCTAAAATTAATTTTGGCAGGCTATAAAATTCTCAAATGGGCCTCAGAAATCCAGCACACAGATGTTTGTCTGCAGTATTTCTTTATTTGGATTAATTGCTTTCAAAGATACAATTCACTCTGACTGTCAGCCACATCAAATTTCTCCTTCCCTTTAGAAAAACTTAGTCACTTCTTTCAAATTTCAGCTGGGGCTTCTCAGGTTTCTTTCCTCTTGCTCTTGTTTTCTTCTTCCTCAACTTAATATTACGTGAACAGAGCTATACTCATTACTCCCTCAGAAGTGCATGTCTTTTCTCTAGGTCAATTTACTTCTGTCCAAAATGAAATCTCAGTCTTTCTTGTAAGTTAAAATCCTAGTAGATTTGTGTGGTGAGTTTACCTGGGCTGGCCATCAGGTGCCCACCAAGCTGCGGCTATCACTCCTCCTTCTCAACAGGACAGGGAGAGAAAATACAATGGAAAAGCTCCTGGTTCCAGGTAAGGGCAGAGAGATCACTGACCAGTTACCATCATGGGCAAAACAGACTTGACTTGGGGAAATTAATTTAATTTATTGCCAATTAATAACAGATTTAGATAATGAGAAATAAAAACAAAACTAAAACCACTTTCATCCCACCTCTCCTCTTTCCAGGCTCAACTTCATTCCCAACTCTTCCACCTCCTCCTCCTCCCGCAAGCGGTGCAGCAGGATGGGGGTTGCGGTCAGTTCTTTGTTGCTGCGGCTCCTTCCTCCTCACACTCACCCCCCGCTCCAACGTAGGCATACAGTCCTTCATGAACTGCTCCAGTGTGGGTCCTTCCCACAGGACTTCACTTCAAGAACTGCTGCAGCACAGATCCTCTCAATGCACTGCAATCCTTCAGGAGCAGACTGCTGCAGTGCGGGTCCCCCATAGGCCTCAGTATCTGCTGGGACCCTTGCTCTCCATGGCCTGCAGTTCCCTTCAGGGCATATCCACTTGCTCTGGTGTGGGGTCTTTCCTGGGCAGCAGGGTGGGTATCTGCTCCATTGCGGTCCTCCACAGGAAGCACTGGGACAACCTGCTTCACCATGGTCTTCTCCACAGGCTGCAGGGGAATCTTGGCTCCAGCACCTGGAGCACCTCCTTGGTGTCTGCAGGGCTGTTTCTCACAGTTTTCTTAGTCCTCTCTCTCGCAGCTAGTACACAGCATTTTTTACCCTTTCTTAATCATGTTATTACAGAGGTACCATCAGCATCACTGGTTGGCTCAGCTTTGGCCAGCGGTGGGTCCACCTTGGAGCCAGCTGGAACTGGCTCTGTGTGAGAGACTGAATTGTTATCTTGAGCTGTTTGTCTCAAAGATTGCCAGGTGTGAGAGATCGTGAGCTGTTTGCCTCAAAGATTGCCAGGTGTGAGAGACTTCTCAAGCC
>JANXJC010000008.1:11642011-11676361 GCA_027564655.1 Leptodon cayanensis
CTACTTTTGATAATAAAAACTCTCTTGGGCATATGGCATTTGACCTCGTTTGTGTCTTAATCTCGCTCTTGGGATCACATCGAAACCTTCCCCGACATTGGATCGGGACACTCTGTCCAACATGGAGGCAGCTCCTGATGTCTTCTCACAGAAGCCACCCCTGAAGCTGCCCCCACTATCAAAACCTTGCCACGCAGACCCAATGTATTTTGAAATAACCTTCATCCTTGATAAATTCATGAGCAGTATTCTGCCTGTAACTCAGGTTATAACCCTGTCAAGTTCAGCTTAGAAATTATAGAGTTTCACAGATGCTACTGCAGATTTTTTATGTCATGTCTGTGTCTTGTACATGACACATAGGTGAGTCTGAATGAGCTGTGAACTGCCACTTACATAGAATCTAGCAGCTGTGCATGAGAAGGCCTACCCACTGCAGGGATCTGTTCAGCCTGGGGGAGAGAAGGCTCAGGGGGAGCTCAGCTAGACCTATAAATACGTGGCAGGAGGGTGTAAAGAAGACAGAGACAGGCTGTTCTCAGAGGTATCCAGTAACAGGGCAAGAGGCTATGGGCACAAATTGAGTTACAGGTAATTCAATTTAAACTTGTGTTATCTGGGAAAAAAAAAAAAAAAAAAAAAAAAGAAAAAAAATCAGATCATCCAAACCAACCCACATTCTTCCCTTAGAGGCGTAAAACTCAGATTTCCCCCCAAAAATACAAACAGGTAGGCTCAAAGATGCCTACCCAAAAGGTCACTGCTGGTAAAACTGAACAATGCAATTTCCCTATAACTCCCTTTTTTCTGTCTGTATGTGACTATTGTCTGCTGTGATGTATTTGGAAAGAAATCCTTTGGAGCAAGGGTGACCTCTTTGCTTTGACTTCATACAACACTGGGTACTAAGGACACCCATTTCAAAATGGTACATTTTCTGTAGAGCTTCAGGGGAACCATTACTATTTAAAATATAAAGCTGCTTATTTTATTGGATTTTTGAACAGCACAGAAAGTGGGTCAGGACTGAGCATGTATTAGAACAAAAAGTGAGGAGGGAAAAAAAACCCACTGTAGAGATTTTAGTTTTTATTTACTAATGCATTTTATATTTATATATTTAGTGTATATTTTAAATACATAAAATATATTATGTATATATAATAAATATAAATACTAATTGTCACTCTGAAAGAAGAAGTACTAATACTTGAATCAAGAAAAATTAATAACAATGTAAACGAAAGACATACTTTACCCATGAGGAGCAATTTAACTGCCTGTGGAAGCTCCCATGTTATTTTCAGGTCATTCTGTGCACAAGCTGGAAGAAACAGTACAAGTACATTTTTTTATATCTATTAGGTTAATCATATGCTCATAGAGACATAAGGTAATTCAGGTGGGAAAGACCCTGGGAAAGCTTTAGTCCTACCTCCTGCTCAAAGCAGGGCCAGGTCTGGGGGAAGACAAGGATGCCCAAAGCTGTGTCCAGCTGGGTCTTGAAAACGTGTGAGGACCAAAACAGTACATCCTGCCTGGACAACCTGTACCCTTACTTGACCGTCCACACAGGAAAAAAGGTTTTTCTCTCTGAACTTCCCTCGTTTAATTCATGTGTGTGTCCTCTTGTCCTTTAGCCACTCACTGCTGTGAAGAGCCGGGCCCTCTGTCCTTGTTGACCTCCCCATAGCTATGGGGGCTGCTCTTAGGTCCCACACAGGGACCTCTTCTTCAGGCTGAAAAAGCCCTGGTGCCTCAATCTCTCCTCAAAGGACAAGTGCTCCAGCCCTGGACCATCCTAGTGGCTCTCCCCTGGATTCACTCCAGTGTAACAATGTTTAAACATCTGACGTCCATAATAAAAAGGTTATCAAGTTCTTTCTATCAGTCAAAATAAAATATGCTATGCAGTGGAAAGCCTTCTAAAATATGAAAGCAAAGATAAAGCTCAATTTTAAAACAAGAAAAAAATTTGAAAACCATGATGTCCTGAGTTATCCTTGTGTAATTAAGATAAAAAGTTGTGCCACATATTGTAGATCAAATGTTTTAGATACTAGAATTATCGTTCTAAATAACATGAGTATATATCACTGTAGTGTTCATATTAATGCAATATCATTTGAGACAGTGCCATACAGCAGGAGAAGGATGACTCTTGACACAGTAAATGTTTTTTGATGGGCAAGCTTAAAAACACTGATTTTCCTCAGACTTCTCAAGATGAAACTACAGTATTTTTCTGCTGATATTGGACAAAACAATGGCTAAAAAAGACCTGGTCCTAGGAAAGTAGTATGCAGGAAAATGATCACTGTGCTTCAGAATAGTTCTTCAGTTTTAGCTCTGCTGGTTCCTTTTCTGTTTCTGGCCTCTGGTTCTAAGGAGTTATGTATTTTTAGAACAGCAATCCCTATGCTCTAAAGGTCCAGTTAAAATACTTGAAATATGATCACGTATCTCTACAAAAAGGCTGTAAAAAGTCCTGGTTTCTGAAGGCTTAGTATCAAACTTTTAGACTAAATTTAGTTCCATCTATCCACTGTACAGGAAGTCTAAATGAAAAACTTACCGTGTGTATTGACTTTATGGAGTATTTGGTGTCAATGCAAGTTCACAGCACCAGCCTCTGTCCCTCTGCGGATCCTCTACTCATTTGTCTTCCTTAGTAGTTCAAGCATTGGTTCAGAAAACTGTTTTAGTTAGAAACAAAAAAATATTTTTTTTCTTTTTTTTTTTTTTTATCATTTTAATTCACAACACAGCTAAAGGTAGTTAAAATCAACTGAAAAGTGATTGGTGTTAAGGTGGAAACAATGACAAGAAACTTACACGTTGCAGTGTCAAATAACAGCCACAAAAGATAACTTTTAGACAGCTAAATTTGGATGAGCATAATCTAACCTCCAATTTGGGAAAGGAATTTTTAAAAAATAAAAATAATCGAAATAATGAATAATGAACTGTAAAAGTGACAGGGTAATATTTACTGAAATTAACTATTTTCAATGCCAGTCAATAAGATTTATATTCCAGCTTTTCTTTTCTTTGGGGGGTGAGAAGAAATAATTTTAATATAACATTTGAGAACATTTCATATAATCTTGAATTTATAATTCTATGAGATTGAAGTAACTGGCTTCATTATTAGTGTCACATTTTTATTTAATTTTCTTTTTTACTTATTTAAGAATTCCTGAGCATATTACTTCTAGTTCCCTCCAAAAGTAGGGAAAAATTGTGGTTTACTGCTGTTGTTGTGGTATTTTAAATCTAAAATTAGAAGGAACTTGTCGAAAGTTACTTGCCACTGGCTTTATAAGTCCTTTATTATTTTTTCTATTCCTCCAGGCAGAGAACGGTTTATTTTATACAATGCATTTATTCAACTTTTTTATTACTTTTGCCACAAATGAAACAAAAGTTGAAACAAATCTGCAAAATTTATTTTGTAAAACAGTTTAGATCTGGGATTTATGTCTCAAATTTCTATCTCAGTAAATTCAGTGGTTCATTTTAAAGAGCAAAACTTGCAGATTAGAAAGGGTCAAAAATTCATAGTAAGCCTTACAACAAGCTCCAGATAAGATCTGAGTGGTCTGAAGTAAGGCTTAGGTGGAATGGAAATAACTATGTCTAACATTGTGACCTAAATCCCTGATTCAGCTCTTGCCCATTCCCACAAGTTTTATTAATGTAACACTTTTCAAGCATTCCTAGAGTTATGCAGAAATGATGCTCTGAGTCTTGATGGAGCTAAAAGTATTGTCATCAACATCTTGACATAAACCTAACAGGGCTCTGAAATCTTTTTGTCCAGTCCAAGAAGCTCATTGTTGTAATAATTGCCAAAACATTCCTGGTATTTGCTTAAACAATTGGGCTCCACCAAAATACAGTGTGGTTGATTTCTTTCATACACAGCTGGGCTTAGTCTCCATTTTTATTACTGCCTAATGGATGAAATATTTGTCAGGCAAATTATTGCTTCTCATGACCAAAGGGATTCAAATCTTCTAAGCTCTAATTTCCAAAAAATGCTTTGGCAACTAAATCAGAGTTAAGCTTGAGAACGAGTGCAAAGAAGGGGGCTGCCTACTCTTTTGAAGTTGCTTAATTGTGCAGTGAAAAGTTCTTTACTGTGCAGTAGAGAGTTCAAGGTTTTAGAGTAATAAAAGCCATGTAAGAGGAACACAATTCCAGTGACCACTAAACTATGTGGGAAACACAGTCTTTGGTTTTAAAGTATACCAAGGGTGGTGGGGGGATGAGATTATCTGTTTTCTGCTTTCTAATTCTGTACTTTACCCCCAAAATATTAAATTAATGCTAAATCAAAGACTGAGATTTCTCATCCCCAGGAGTTAGAGAGCAATATCCTTTGTTGTTCCTCGTCTGAACTGGTGGACCTGAAACAATTTGCTAGAGAGCATAAAAACTCCCAGAGAGGAACAAATAACTTTTCCTCTGCCTTGCAGCCAGAGTAGCCTCTTAGTTACGGTGCTCCCCTGAAAGACAGGAAAATTCAGTTTCTGTCCCCTGATATTTTCATTGGAGTTCAATGCAGGTGTCCAATTTGCTGGGTTGAGAGGAGAGATGCAAAGCATTGTCCTATTGTACAAAGGTTAAGTAGGTAGTGTTTCTTCCACAGTATTTTAACATTATTGTTGCTAAGGTTGCAGGCAGATGCCTAAGCCCTGCCCTGAGGTGCATTCAAGAGAAGAGATGAAGAGAAATTGCTGGGTGTGACATGAGAAAAGGCTGAAGGTGGCAGATAATAAAGCAAGAAGTTGGCAGAAATTACAAATAGTACTGTGAGACATTGCTGTATCACAGATGGTTCAGGTGGAGGCATGCAAGAGATGGCTGATCTTCAAGGGGAACATTGGGGTCTTCTGGGGAAAGGAATCTCACCAGGGCAGCGATGCCTTGGTAACACCACTGATGATGTAAATTTGAGATATCCTGGGAAACAGTAATGGTTTCCCCAAGACTAATTGGGAAAAAATAGAGGTATTTGTTTATTTGGGAGGGGATAAAGGCAGAGAAAGGGAGCTCAGGGTCAATCACAGTGGGTCAGGGACAAATAAGGATGGGAAAATGGAGAGAAGAGGTCCAGTGTGCATGTGAACTCGTTGCATGTGAGTGTTTGTACTGTGTTTGTGTCCATGTGTCTATTGGGAATACATGCTCAGCTGTGCTACTGGATCAATCCAAGGACAGAGAAAAGCAGTAGCATTGCTTCTAGGGAGCCAGGAGAGAATAATCAATCAACGGGGACTTCCAGTCTACCAGATTACGTTGTCCTTAATCTCCTGTGAGATTTGTACATTCCTTAGGTGAATGAGCAAAACCAAGCGCTTGTGCTGTTTTTCAAGTAGACATTCAGCAGTCATCAATCCTCAATATTTTAAGACAGCATCAAAAGCATTCTGAACTGAAGCTTCCTTCATTCTAAGTGTTTTTAAAAAATTCATTTTGCAGAGCCTAAATTTCTAAATTGTATGATCAACCCAGAACCCTAATTTAGAGGTCTTTAGGGAATCTGGGTTTAGATTTATGTCTTTATATCCTTTAAATGTTTTGAGTTTGACCATAATCTCACACACCTTCTGCATATTAAATTCCCAGTGAGAGAAGTATTGTGTGCTTTGTGGGCTTATGTTTTTCATAAATAGAACAATAAATAGCTAACAGGTATTCTACTTTGTTAAATATTAATCAATACTTTTTAGTATTTTTGTTAGTTGGGCTTTTTAATGCTTCTCATTCTCTTTTACTCAGTTTTTCTTAGTTACAACATTTTTTTTCTGAATGTTTTTGTCCTTCTCTTCCTCTTATTTTAGATTTAAGATTTTTTGTCAGCTTTTTTTACTGTTTATGAAAGTAAATAGTAAATACTTAAGGAAACAGAACATCTGTTTTTTAGTGCCTGACAGCCTCAGCAGTATGGCTTAGAAACGTTATATTGGCACATTTTTCACTCGACTTGGACACAGTAGGTCAAAGACAGAGAATAACTGCAAATTACAAGTTCCTAATCTTCAAGTATTTCACCCCAGTGCAAAATAAGGACACTAGATGCAAGCTCTAACTCATTCTTCTGGAGAACTTAACACTGCAATTTTTTATTTTTCCTTCATACTTTCTATTAAGATGTTCATATCTCACGTGTAATGTTTCTCTGAAATTCACCCTACTGTCCTGTATTCCTTGAGCACATGAGGACACATTAGGCAGGAGATGAGGGAATGGATTCTGGCCAGCTTTTTTTTGTAACTGTTCCGCATTTCAGTAAATGCTTACCATCAGGAGAAAGGCTCTATTAGTAAATCACAAAAATTATTTTAAGCACGTTTGATTTTGTCAGTGTATTTGACAGTTGTATGTAAGCCTAAACAGAGAAATAGCAGATTGTCATTTTTAAAGGCAGTATGTGATTGGAAACCAGACAACTAAATAACTAAAGTAGGGAAAAATAGTAATTAATGCTATACAGGATTTTATTTTGTGCTCTTAAATTCTTTGTCATAAAAAATTTTTGTGTAACATTAAAAACTTTTAGAGATAAAAGGAAAATAATGGCTATGAAGTGAAATTAACCTACTGTTAATATGCCACAGGATACTACTTAACCAAGTGGTCCTATATACTCTTTAAAAAAAAAAAATGCTGGGATTTATATCAAGCAAGAAAGAAGACTGCAGTTACATGAATTAAGACAAAATGAAAGAAATTTTTTTCTGCTGATACCACAGAAATGTTGACCACTGCAGTCAAAGAAACATGATCCCACAACATGTCATTGAATAGTTGGGAATATGAAGGTGTTTTCGCAGAAGTCAGTAGTAGAAAGAGAACACTAGACTAACGGACATTTGTGTGCAAAGTGAAGGTATTCCAGAAATGCCTGAGTGGTATGTCTGGATAGTTGGTAAGGTATAACAGTGTTGTGTAGTTAAAACATTTGTAATGTCCAGGAATTTTCAGAAGGTTAATCTTTACTATAATACATCTGTCTCTCTATAAACACAGTAAAGAGGATTGGAGACATCAACACCACTCTCACAAAAGCAACCTACCAGAGTCTTTCCCTTCGTTCCTTTTCCCTGCCTTGAATATTCCTTAATTACTTCCATTTTTTAAATAGCTATATTTTTTTGTTAAGTCTTTACATAATGGATGAGTTTTCTTTGTTGTGTTAGAATCACCTCCTCCTCCTGATTCAATGTGGTTTTAGAAGGGTTTTTTAGTTGCCCTAGGCTTCTATGAATTGAACCCAGATGTCTTTTCTCTTTGGAGCTGTTGAACATTCTGAACTAAATGTTTCCCTTGTGCAATAATTGAGTGGAAGAAAATGTTTTACTTCTACGGCGATACCTTTCAGGGCTCTTTACTTGCTTGTTGCAAAGGCAGCTTTATTTAGGTACAAAAATGTTTTGTCCATATTAAAAAGAAAAAAAAAAAAAAAAACAACAAAAAAGACAAAACCAGAACCCACCAAACCATAAAATTATCAAGATAAGAACTTAAACTATTCTGTGGTTTGGGGCATTTCAATCTCAGAAGACCAAAACAGACGTAACTTAGAAGAGGCTCATCAATGCTGCCACACATGCTGTCAAGCAACCAAAGCCTGGAAACAGCCACCTGGCTACACTCAGCTGTCCAGGATACAGAGGACTGGACTGCAAGACTGAGTAACCATGTGCGGTTACCTAATTATGAGGCAAATCTGCTTGTTGTTTTCGGGTTTTGACAGGATGATGCTTTGCTTAACAGCTTTTGTGTATCCCACAACTGGCATTTTTGCTGCCCTGGCCTTGTTTTTGGCCATCAGTATAGGTCTCACCTTGGAGCTGGTTTAGGCTCTTGCATCCCGTCCCTAACCATGGTGGCAGACTTCCCATGACCATTTATCTGTCCCTGAAAAGATCTGAGTGCTTGGAAATTAATTCACAATCTCAGGAGGACGTTAAGTGCCAAAACCTTGACGTACTCACTCATTACTTGTTCCACTTCAAAGTTTGCCTAACTTTTGCTGACAGCATTCTTATTAATGCAGAGAAAGATAAAAAAACCCTTTAATTTGCAAATTCTGTAACAATTCTAATATGAAAGATTAAGCCCATTTTTATGAGGCAGTCTAACAGATAAAACCTTTTATTTCTGCGTAATCTAACGTCTTGATTTTTCCTTGCTTCCCTGTTACTCATTATGTTGTTTCAAAGAGGAGGTTATACTCTTGTATTTCAGTAAATTCACCTCCTTAGGAAAAACAAAACAACCAAAAAAACCAAAGCAAAAAGTTATGAGTCAGAACTACCAAAGGACCTCTTTTTGCAAATGATTTTCTGGTAAGAAGTGGTGGCCATAATCACACCGATAATGCGTTTATTTTAGCTCTGATTTCAGCTAACAGAATCTGACAACCTTTTGCATAGTCTCTTGTTCTTACTTGTGCTACAGCTATGACTCTACTTTTATTATATTAGACATGATACTAATATATTTTAAATGGCCTAGTAATTACTGCAATGCCCTTAGGCTACAGCTAATTTCGACTTCAGCTTTCATCTAACTTCACTTCAGCATATGTGTGCATGTGAAAAGGAAAATAGAGTCCTAAACAGTTTGTCAGTTTAAAACTATTTCAAAATAATAATTCATAAAATAATCCTTACAGTAACCTAATATCTCCAAGCTGCCAATAATCAAACACTATTTAATCATTACTATTTCTCAATATATAAGTCAAACCCAATCATCTTAGCCACTCAATACGCTCATATGGTTGCTTTTTTTCAGGGCAAGAATAATAAATTATCAGCAGGGTAGAAACAATGTAATAACTTAATTTTCTGGATAGCAAACTGGACTCTGGTAACGTACAAGCTACTTCTGCTGCTTGACAGCACATATGCTATAGGAGAATGAAAAAAAAAAATTAAATTTTTATTCTCTGTTTAAGAAACCTCAAGGGAATTTCTTAAAGAAGAAAAAATAAAAAAGGAAAAACAATTCCAAGTCATGTACCCGAAACAAGTTACTTTGGCCATGATAAATATATGAAGACAGAATTAACTTTTTCTTTTCCTCTTCTTCATATATTAAAGTATACTATACTTGTTTGTTAAAGCAATTACAAGTTTCCAAAGGCTTTTTTATCTTTAGAACTTTAGAAAAATAAATACTTGAAAAACAGTTAGAGTGTACTAATTTTTTATACTCGGCTGGTGTTTGCAAAATGTAGTGAGTAATCTTCACAATGTGTATTTGTGCCAGTGGTGTTTGCTTTGTTTTCTGAATAAAAACATGAAAGCTTTGTATGCTCATTGTCCTTTTCACTGTCTTGTGAAATTATTCACAACAAAGCAAAAGAGATGTGATGCAGTAAGGGGAATGTACATACAGTTTCTTTGTTTTCCCTGTCTTTAAACACACAGTGTGGTTTTAATTTGTGAGTCTGCCCTCCAACATTATTTTCTCTAAATGATATAAGAAACAGGCTTTCAGAACTGTTTGTGGCTTCCCATATATCCGATCTAGGTATGGATCTATTTGCTGACTTACAATAAAAGTACAGACTCCCTCTGACACTGTTGGATCACCCCTGTCTCTGTATGTGAGAAAGGTGTTAGATCTTTATAAATATGTAACTAGATGTGCAATGAGCATCTGATAGAAAACTTGTATTTTTTTAAAGCTCTAAACTTGCTGTGTTCTAGAGCATCTTAGTATCTATTATAGCAGTCTTACAAGCCACAATGACCAGAGGGTTAGTGTGAAGAAACCTAGGAGGGAAAAAAAAAAGGGCAGAAAGGAGAAGAAAGAAACACTACTAATCTCTGATCACCTTTGGAAGTATTTAGGCTTAACTTTCTGAGGTGTAGGCTCAACTTTGGCAATTTAGGGACTTATTCCGTACCAGGAGGGGCATGTCCATTTAATTCAATAGAGACTAGTAAGTCACTATTATAATTTTCTTCAGGTAGTAATTTAATTAAAGCAGAAGTTGGGAACTGAGAAACATACATTATGCCTACTGGCTTTCTGCTCACATAATCAGATGACAATATTTTTACTGAGCTAAAACACAAAAACTTGAGTACAGGCAGACCTCTAAAAACTTATCTCTTGTGTTACTGGAATAAAAAGATGTAGTTTTACAAAGTTAATGCCAAAGGAAGTCAAATAGTATGGGTCAGCTATGATTTGTGGACATGTAAAGGTAAACATGCTATCATGTACTTACTTTGAACCTTAAAGAAAAAAAGAATCCTTCCCTCTTTCTCAAGGGTTGGATTAGGCTATAGTTTAAAGAGTTTGTATGCCTTACAATTTTAGTTCTTTCTGTCACAGAAACACTGCAGGTAGTGGTAGTGAGGACTCCTGTTCATGCCATCCCTGGTCTTCTACATTGAGCTGTGCTCCAGAACATGAATAATGTACGTGTGTGCGTATACACACAACCAGAGCATCCTAAAGGTCATTCCAGGGGAAATGTATTCTTAAATACATGACTTGCCTTGCAATTAGGAACATATTAGATTACTATTAACTAACATAAGCTTACAGAAATATTATTTTTAGGGTGCTGATTGCCTTAGAACATGGTGCTGAGTGACGAGCCTCTGCCATTTAAATAACCATTAAGAAAACATGGGTGAAAATACAGGAGACAAACCACATAATTTTATGATACTGCTTTTCAGATGCCATTTGAATATCTCTATATCACATTTTTATCATTTTGCACCTTCGTAACAGCTCAAAGCCTTTTTGTTCATAAGTTATACTATTTCTGTTAGCAAAAATCTCTCTAATTCACAGACAGAGGATATTCATGATGCACATTATTTTCCACTTAAAAAGAAAAAAAAAGGTGCATAAACAACTAGATTTATCTCCAAAGGGAAAAAAATCTTTATAATGCCTTATATAACTCAGTTGTTTTGATACCCCCACTTTGTACCACCAGTACCTGATTGCAGACTTGCTTTAAAGCTAGGCCAGGCTGATCCTAAAAGATAGTTAATATTTCCATCCCATTCAAGAAACGACAACAGCATTTCTCCTATATTTGGATAAACACGATTTCATAGGTATATTTTTGGTTCTGTTATGAATTATAGAAATAGGCTAAATATTTTATGTTCTTGAGTGGTTCTTTTTTTGCTATGGATGGGCTGATATGACACTTGTGGACCAACACAAAGAGAGAAATAAATAAAGTTGGTATTTGGAATTATCTGTTCCTTTCTTTAAGGAAATTTAAGGAAAAAAGTTGGTGTATTTTGCTTCAGGTTTTCTTCAGAAAAAATCCAAATTTTAAGGTTTTAAAAATGTTTGCAAATTCTTGGCGAATGAGTGATAAGGATAAAGTATTTCCTGTGGGACACCTGAAGCAATACATCTAAATAATAAGCAATAATATGTACATCAATATAATTTTTAAGTACCTAGGGTTTATATAACACCTGTAAGATTATTTTTTTAGTACATCTTCCTATGTTTTTTTATTATGATCTTTTCTTTTCCAACACTAACAAATGTGATCTTATTCCATCTTCATCCATTGATAAGGATGTCAAATGCATCTTTTGGCATTTTTCTTCATCTAGGCAGCTGGACTAGATTTAGGCAGTTGGACTAGATGATCGCTGTAGGTTCCATCTAACTGAACTATTCTATTCTGTTCTATTTTTCCACACTTACCACTTTAATCAAATTATTCCTGTGTCTTCCCACTGTACTCACAATAAGATACTTACCCAGATGCCTGTAATAGGCTATTTTGGCCTTAGTTGTTATCTCTTAGATGTTAACAAGGTGTGAAAACCCCAGTTCTCATCTGTCTTTATCACAACCCATGTAGGTTGCATTTCAAAGACTACCTTCGGGCCTTCTGTCGTGATGTACCTCATCTATGGAATAAAATCTCAAACAGTAACACAGACAGCTTATTGGTCTTTCTAAAATGGTATTTAACCAGATGTCGTGATGTACCTCATACATGGAATAAAATCTTAAACAGTAACACAGACAGCTTATTGGTCTTTCTAAAATGGTATTTAACCAGACTACTTGGGATATAGAAATGGCAATGACTATAAAACCAGAGTTCTGTTAGCTACAGGTTTTTAAAGAGCACATCTCCCCTTCCAAAAATTTAGTCCTGTGTTCACTCCTGGTTTCCGATTCCTTGACCACCTCTATTGCAGACATGTACCTTCTCTACCTGGCTCTCTTTCTGACTGCAACATCTAGCTGCTTCTAAAACAAACCCCGTTTGAAGTTTAAGGATGTGGGGATCAGACAGAGAAAGACAACACAGACAAGACTGCACTAGCCTTGGCTCCTTCTTGTCTATACTGTTTCAACAGGATTTGTCCCTCAGAGACCCCGTCTGCTATCATAGCACCCAGAGCAAGCAATGTATTATTTTGCTTTTACTCTATAAAAGCATTACTCTATCAGGCTATAATTCAGCCCTGTGATTGTAACACACATGACATCAGGGGAGCATAGTAATTCTCTCAGGGAGCCACAGAAGCTCCAGTCTGGATACAAATGCTGCGCAAAGTGGAAATACCTGATCTGCTGCATCCATTGGCCTAAATGCCAGGGATAGGCTTCATGGTGTATTTAAAAATTATACTGTAGCCTGTCTTCACTCTTGCTTTGCTGTCTAGTGGATCCACCTGCCTAAAAAGCCACAAGGACCCGAAGCTGGAGTCCTCAGTGTCTGTGGTGGAAGAGCAGTAGGGACAGTAACAGACGGGTGCAGAGGCTACCTCTAGAAACAGGGAAAGGAAGGGAAGTTTGTGGGTCTCCTAGAAACAAGATAAATAGCTCAGCCTGATTTTCACCTGTGAAGTCACAGTTTAAACTCCCCATAACCAGGATTTCTACGATAATGCATTAACACCTCCCCTCAATCCCATCTCAAAATCAAATCTAATAAAAGAAATCCCAGCTTGTTAAGAACTGGCTTGTCACAACATTGATTCCTCTCTAGAATCAAGTGTTGGGTTTTTTTGGTTTGTTGATTTGGGGTTTTTTTTTTAAACCATATTGGAATACATGCATACAATTCCTATCAATTTCCAGTGGGATTTAGAGCTCTCTGTCCCCTTATATTTTTGAAAATAATTTGAAACCTTTTTTTTTTTTCCCACAGATTGTTTGGATGAATGTTTAACTACATACAGAAAAAAAAAAAGACTGTGATAATAAACAAAGAAGAGGCATAAATCACAAGAACTGAAGGCAATATTTTGTTTTTACCATTAAAAAAATAAATCCTTGCTTTTCTCTGAGTATTACAAATGTAACCTTCAACTAAAATATGTTCTTTTTTTGTACTCTAAGTAGAGGAAGTTCAGGTGTAGCTCAGGGCAGGGGAAAAAAATGAGTTATGGGGAAAAGATGTCGTAGGCTGTATCCTATGCATACATGTGGTTAAACTCACACAGCAGCTGGGTCTATGACATTTCCCTGAAAGGAACAGGGCAGGGTGAATTATTCAGACAGAAACACAGCTGACCGAGTCAGAGCTTTCAGTGTTTGTTTTTGACAAAAAATTGTTAGATATTCTTGTCCTCACATGAAACATATCACAGCATAAGTACCACTGCACCGTCACCTAGACATGAGAATCAAGACTCTACAGGGATAGCAAAATGACTTGATTCTGTCAATTTGTGCTGAAGAACAGATTTTTTTGTTACCTGTTCAAACCGAGCTAAGTTATTTACAATAAAACTTTGTTACAAAGTATACAACTCACCTTTTTTGAAATTCAAGTACCAGTAGTAGACTTTCCCCTTGAACTACCTATTATGTTTTCTGGTGGTCTCAGTTTGTAGATAGACGGGAACAAAGACCAAAGCAGTTTAATTTTGACATAGTATCTCTGCAATTCAAATTTGAGAATAGGATAGAAAATATGCTAAAGAGTGCCCGTCATCAGCTACTTAGAGTTGCATGTAGAAACTATTTAGTAGGCATGCAGAAAAAGTCAGCCTTTAAAACTAAAAATGTTCAACCAAAGTAAGTCTGGTATGAAACCTTCATTTCCAAAAAGTCTTCCAACATGAGACCAGTGGGTGAAGGTCTAGTAAAAGTAGATATACACTGAGCAATGCTTATGGAGCAGATACAATTCTTTGGGGACACATTAGTTTTCTTAAATGTGTAGAGCTCATGCATGATGCATATGCACAGGGATGTCTGGTGGCGTGGCAGGTGTAGGCTTAGAGGTACACGGTCTTTGTGCAAATGCACGGGTTGCTATCTAGGCCACTAAAAAAGAAGTTTAGATGCTGCTGTTGTATGCAGTTAATAATTTTCACCCTGGTTAGTCCATAATATAATACTCAAAACTAGTTTTCAAGGCATATGATTTTTTTTTCTTACTATTATTATTTTTTGCTTTGTTCTCCCCACTAATTTTTTTTTTTTTGGAACCTTGATCCACCTAGAAATGTATAGTCCAAGCTTCATGACATCTAGATCTAATTAAAAATAATCATTACATAGTGCCTAATGTTAATGCTATTGGACAGGTTTACCAAGGTAATACTTCGATTCCTCAGTTATCCATCACATTTATTGAAATAGAACAAAAAATTTGAAGACTGCAACTACATTCCACCTTTATTCATTACCTCAGCTGAGATAAGACTACATTAATAGAGGGAACTTTTCTGTTAGTATTAATATTAGAAAACATTAGCTTTACACTAATATTGATATTTAATACTAGGAATCAGTAACAGTAATGTCATTTCCAGATGTCTCTACATTTTCCTGTAGCAGAGCCCCTTTTCTCTTCTGGAATGATTATATTCAAAGAGTCTATAAATCATTGACAGGAAATTTGGCCTCTGGAGCAATAATTAATCAGAAACAAACAGAAGGGTGAATTGAGGCGCTTTTGAGATTCATTATATAGTCTTTAATTTATTTGAAAACAGACACTTTTGTCTGCTTGAGGCTCTGTGAATTACAGGGTCCGCATTATGAGCACACAAGGCACTATTTTGCCTATGTTACACAGCTATAAGGTAGGAATACATAGATTTTCCCCTTCTTTTACAGTGTTTTGGAGATAGGTACATTGTAAAACTTGAAACATGGTGATTGTTAGATCCCAAAGGAGTTTTATTTCAGTGGGAATTTTGACTGTGCCATAAGTGGAGAACTTGGCTAGCAATTTTATAATATTCTTTGACTTAGAAATCACTTGTTTAAGTAAGAAGTTCTGCATCTCATGATGCTGTATTTTTTTTGCTTTTGTTTTGTTTTATTTTCCCCCAGAAGTCTTAGTGAAACAGTTTATTGTGAAGTTTCAAACTTCTGTATGAGTTTAAATGAATAGTAGATACACTGGCTGGATCTGTCCCAGCCAGAAGATCATTAGCAAGGCAACAAATGCTACTGTGAACAAAAAAAACACTTGAACAAGTCAGAGTTATGAATTTCAGCATTTCAAACCTTCAAAGTCTTTTCTCTATTTTTATTTTTCATGCTACAGCTACAGTTCTTGATCTGGAGTCAAAAGCAAGTGTGATACAATTTCCCTGGCCTCAAGCATACAAACTGACTAACAGCATTTTGTCCCCACCATGGAATGCAGTATATGTGTGTGTCTGTGTATGGATGTAAGTTGACCCGAAAAAAGAGATCAAACGAGAAAAGTGTTACTGCAGATATATTTTTCCTATGGCTAGAACAGTATCTGTCAAAATGTGATCTTATTGAGCTTTTAATTAAATATTAATATAAAGGGGAAAAAAGTATTCCACTTAGTTGCTTTCCTCAAGCACTGAATACACAGCATGAATGTGTATGCACAAATTATATTATTTTCAACAAACAGGTCTCTGTAATATGAATATATTTTTAAGTGTTCATCTTAAATGTGAGCAAATGGAAACAGATGTAGTGGCAATTCTTCTACATCTCATTAGTCTGCATAGCGCCTTGAAGGTTACAGACAAACTTAATTTCAGGCATCCGGTACTCTTAATCTCCTCAACACACACATTCAATTAAAATCCCTTCCTTTCCAAGACCAGCTTTCACAAAAAAAAAAAATAAAAAAAAAAAATGGTTTCAGCATGTAATCCTGTGAGTGCCTGAATCAGAGCTGTAAAAGTGCTAAAACACATGACATGCACTGGTGTTGCCATATGTAAGTCTGCCTCAGTGCCTTTGCAGTTCAGAGATGGTCTGCTAGGTACACATGACTGCTGAAACTCTCAACTTATGGTACAAAAACATTTAAGCTGTAATTTTTAATTAACTTTGGCATAGAATCCTTGAAGCATAAATAGGTTCAATATTTAGGCATATTTAAAAAAAATATACAAAAAGACAGCAAAAATGAATTTTCAATGTTGTGTGACTTTCTTCGGGTAAAGAAATTGATTAAATAAAAGCATTATTGCCACTGTTCAAAACCATCACCTACAAACACTACCTCAAGCCAAATGCAAAGATGGAGAAAACATGCACAGATTGATTCCTATGTTACGTAAATTTAGAACCGCCTTTGACAAGCTTCCAGCTGAGCCTTACTGGCCACAGAACAGTCTCAACGCTGCAAATTATTATGCATGCAAGACATCTCACTGAAATTAGCATGATTCCTCATCTGAGTGCATGCTCTCATTTACATCAAATATTTGTAGAAGGCTGTTCCTCCTTCAGATGTTACATGTGATAAAAACATGCTGGCCCCATCTAGAAAATCCATTCATATGGTGGGGCCTCTGCAGATTCATTATGTTCTGTGTAGTGTTTGACAAGCAGCTAAGTGACCTAGCAGTATTTACCTCACACTTGAAGCCTTTCAAACTTCCAGTGAACTTCTGGTGAAAAAAAAAAAAAAAGGGGTGGGCACAGGGAAAGGGAGAAGCGATATTCAGTAGCACAGCATCCAGGAGACCTAGATTTCAATTCTCACTTTCTCTCACCCCCTATACTGGAAAAGCTATTGAGGCAGCTGTTCAGTGTTGCCTGCCGTTTGGTTGCCATTCAGTAATGACCTCTACACGAATCGGCAGTGGTGCTGATGAGAACCAAACTGCAAATCCCCTCTCAGTCCTCGAAAGTGATAAAAATGGAAGGAGGCTCCCTGGCAGTCTGAGGTGCTAGAAATCCTATCTCAGAGTCCAAACATTATGTTTATGTCAGTATTGCTAATTTACTATTATCTTGTGAGTCTTGGTATGTGCCTTTAACATCTCTGACTTGGAATGATGCGATTACTTTTCTGCTTCAGCTTTCAGTTACAAAGCTCTCCTTTCTGGTTGTACAGAAAAGCTAAAAGCATGTTCAAACCTGTGAAAATGTAAAAAGTTTAATGTTTCAACTTTTTTTTTACCTAACTTGTGTGAAAACAACAACAGAAACAAGCAATGTCCCCACTTGTTATTCAAAGACACCCATTGCCCTTAAGATATGTACTTAAATATTTCTGATCTCTTAAGGAATTTGACAAAAGCATTATTCTCCTGTTGTTATTTTATGAAAAAAGCAAAAAGATAAGTTCTTGTCTCCCTGTCATTCCTTCTTTCTCTGCATTTCTTCATTTCAGGAGCAAAAGTTCCTTTTAAAGGTAGAGATAGCTCCAAGTATTTTTATAGCTTGTGTAATTTTATGTTGCTGTATGTAAGGGAGGGACTTTTTATCAGCATTTCTCAGGAAATGGGCTCATCACCCAACAGAAACATTAATCTCAAATTAGGTTCGTATAACCCAGTGTGAGTTTGCAGGCATTTCAAAATATTTAAACAAGTTTTGATATCATGCTAGTTTCCAAGGGCCATTACATCTGAGGAGATTTTCCTGGTTTTGAGAGGTGTTTTAACAGTCCAATAATATGTTACACCTCTCCTGATGTGCAGTAGTTTGGCAGTACCTATGCAAAATTTATGAATGTGACCTGTTTTATTTGATTATATAGAACTACTCAGAAGAAAAGCTTTCTTTTTGTGGCAATTGCATTATCTGTAAGAGATTAGAAGAATGGTAGAATTTCAGCTGAAAAAAAAATCCGTAAATCTTTAATAAGAGCAATTTATAATGAATAGTCCTTGCAATAAATCATATAACTTCCTTTTTGGTAGCAGAAACAAGGAGACCTTTTTGTTTGGGCTTCCTTCAAAAATAAGTACATTTCATTGTGCTGTAAAGTTGAAAGAAACAGTCAGAAAATAAAAATTCTAAAAAACTAGCTTTCTAAAGCAACTGCCTTTTGAGAGAGATAATGAGATTAGTTGTGTTTAAAAACATTTGGAAATAAGTGCCATAAATAGAGTGTTGATCACTGATATTTATTCATGATTAAGGGCTGCTGAGAAGATACACAAGACTGAATAGAAGGGTTATGCACCTTACAGTCCTCTAATAGTTCTAACAATGTAATGTCTACAAACTAAAGTAGGAGTTAGAATAAAATTAAAAGGAAAGCCCTTATGATTTTCTCAAACTTTTTACCCTATCTTTAAATAATATTTCTATTCTGAACAGAACTATATGAGCAAAGATAATATTACTACATAGAATCATTCTGGCACATTATGTTAATGTATACATTGCTTTACTGAAGTAACTCAGTAAAATTTCTACAGGAAGTGTTGAAAGGGAATAAGATATTAGTGATGGTTATTTATTTATACTCCAAATAAGTTTCTATTTGCTAATAAGGATCACAAATGTACTAGGCAAAGTACAAATGGACAGGAAGACATAGACAGAGACTTTCCAGTCCCTGGTCTTACCAAGTTGCTGTACCCTTCTGTTAAAGTAGTGATAACAGAATTTGCCTTTTCTGTAAAACTTGACTCAAAAAATAATGAAAAAAATAATTTATAGTATAATCTCTGAAGATTCTTCTTCTTTTACATATATATATTATGCATTAGAAATTATCTCTTTTCCAAGTTGAAAGTATAATAGCACGGTGTATGAAACATTCTTACTTTAATCTCTAAGGATTTGATGGTTTAATAAATGTAAGTAAAATTATTTACTGCACTGTTCAGAATTCCTGAGCTGATATCTAAACCCAAAGGTTTCAGCTTCCAAAATTCTCCCAAAAATGTTCCTTTTTTAAAATGCAGACATAAGCATCGTTGGAAAAAAAAAAAAAAACAACAAACAACAAAGCTGAATACAGTTTGCAGGCTTAAAATATATTTTTAAATCATTGTTTATACGTGAGTTGAATTTCTGACAAATGCGTGTCCTTGTATTCCAAAGACATAAGCTAACACATACTGTTATATGCATTCATCCTTTTTGCTAAATCTCTGTAATTCTTGCTGAAACACACCTGTTGCATCCTTCTTCACCTAATCATTCAGACACGCAGAAGCAGTCCATGGCTTCCTGCCAGACCAGATGGAGCACCTTTTTTTTTTTCGATAGAAATTAGAGCTCAAGAGGAACTGCTGTGTGCTTAAGTCTCACTCTGGTTGAAAGTCATTAAGCCATAGTGAATTTTGAGGCTAACCTGGAGAGTGCTTCAGGCTACTCGGGTCTAGGCATGATCATTAACATAGGGGAAAAAATGCATGTTTCAAGTGTTTATTTTGCAAGGTATTTGCAGACAAGGATAGTTCTAGACATGCATCCTTCGAAATACGTGTCACGACCCGTGCTGGACAGACCAGGGAGGGGTCTTGGCGAGTTCGTAATTCGCTGGGGCCGAATTAAGGTGAAGCGACACCAAAGGACCGGCTGGAGGTTTCATTTACGGCAGAAGCAGCCTGACCGTGGGCGGCGTCAGCAGCAGGTGGCGGGTTTCTCACAGCAGGAATTGGCGCGAAACCCCCTCAGCAGCCCGCGTCACCCGCCGTAACCATCCCTCCGCAAACATCTACCCCGAGCCTCGCTTCTCCGGGGATCAGTTCGGGGGGGAGAACGAGGCGAGCCCCCCCGGCGGGTGAGGCGGCTCCGAGCGGACCCCCTCGCTTTCCAGACTCCCTCTCGGAGAGGAGCCGGGGGCGGCTGGATCCGCTCCCAGTCCCGCGCTTGGTCAGCGCTGTGTCTCTAGAGGGATGAGGTGGGGGGGTTATGGGGAAAGAAACAGAAAAAAGAGAGAGAAAGGAGGAAGCTCTCACCGGGCCTGGCTCCAGCGTTGCTCCCCTCAGCCGAGGGGTCCCGCTCCGGAGAGGAGGGTGCGCGCACGTGGGGCTTCAGTTGGCGCCCTTTTATCACCTCCTGGCCCCTCCTTCGGGCGGGCACTCCAGCTCAGTAGGCTGATTAGGAGTCGTGTGGTTTGTGTTTTCAGAACCTTCGGGAAACGGGTTGGTAGCCTACTTGGGAAGTAGCCTCCCCTTCCCTGCAGTCCTGACAGTGGTTTATCTTTGCCCACGCAGGGCGAGCTGCCCCACTCCGCGTGTCAGAAGAGGGAACTGCGCACCCTCCGGCCTGTCACACCGTACACGTCCTGTTGCTGGGGTGCTGATCGGCTTCTTCTCACCTGCAGTTCCCTGCTATGCAGGTTCGTTGTTACGCAGAACTTACCCCACCACAATGTTTGAGGCGCTAACTCTTTCAGTCTCTCACAGCATCTAGCTGTTTTTTGAACACCTGTGAAACAGGCTGTAAAACATCGATCGTGTTGAAGCGAGCTGTGGCCTACAAACTCAAGATTCAGGGGATATAAAAAGAACTTCAAAGAGCACTGCAGCTTCAAAGCTGGTGTTTAAGCTGATAGTGAGGAAAAAGTGAACAAGGAGAGACTACCTTCCACTGTAGCTCCTCTTAGGAATTGGAGACCCCCCCACACACTGAGGTGACTGTCGCTGCCCAATGGGACCCGCTGTGGGCTCACAGAGTGACAACACCCGGCCGGGGGCAACCAGAGGCTGGCCAGAGGCCGGCTGGAGGGAACAACAGCCCTTTGTGCCACAGGGTGGGGGGCACCTCCCGCCTCCCCCGTGGGGCCCCCAGCAGGAGCCTCCAGGGCAGGAGACAAGCACACTCACCCAGTCCCAGGGGAGGCCCCAGCCGAGAGGGCAAGAACCTCCCGCCGCTGTCACCTTCTGCCCGGCAGCGAGGGCCACGGCGTGCTAGCGGCTTGCTGGGACGGCCACAGACCCATTCTTCCTGAGGAAGGCAGCGCTGTCAGCCTCGGGACCCGAAGGAATATGGGAAGGTGAACATAACAAACAGAGAAAAAAGATAGATACTAGATGGCTTTTCATAATAGATTTAACTTTTAATGAGTTTTTTTCTGAAATAGATCATTTGGGCTATTTAACTATTGAAACATTAAACACACTAACAATCAACTGTTGGCTCCATATATGCACAGTGTTACCTTTTGTTCACAGCACACTATGGACATAGTGTTTCAACTTCTACACACAGCTCAGATACACCAGCTGTGTGCAGCCTGGCCATCAACATATCCCTGTGAATGACTACCAGACATTTCCCTGCTCAGACTACTGTATGTCCTGTCATGAGAAGTCTAGCCATTTAAATATTCTGTATAGGAAGTTTCAGACAATAAACGGTTCTCTGTTTCCAGGCATATGGCACCTAGCTACATCCTTCTGCCCAGTTTAGTTCCAAGTTCCTTTTACAGATACTTTTGATAGACAGTGAGAGCACAGCAACAAAGGAAGTTGAAGTGCTGTAAGAGAAAACTTATGAGAAGTATGAAAAATTCAAGTACAGTGAATCGCTGGGACCAGAGGGTACCCGTCTGAGAGTTCTTACAGAAATAAAATTCAGAATACTGGCATCATGGGTGAACTATGCCCTTTAAAAATGCAGTTTCTGCATATTGTGAAGGCCCTAATGGATTGCTGTCTATAAAAGAAAAGCCAAAGAAGGAAATCCAGATTAGAGATTGGACAGTTTCTCTGCAATTCCCTGGAAATCCAATGCTTGATTTAAAGAAAAAGAAAGACTGCTCCAGTTTTCATTGTGTTCAGATTTTTTGCTATTATTCAGCCAAGAGACTTGAGAACAGAAAGCATGGCATAACTACAAAATAATAACTACAAAATATGTAGTTATGTGATATGTGTAGTAGGTACATGTGATTTTGTGAAATTAGTTTGCATATGCATCCTGCCTCAGTTATTTTTGCTGTTGTCAGATTTATAATGACCATTTTACATCTATTCCTGACTGCTCCTTCTATGTCTGAGGCAATTTCCATGGTACAAATTTTCATTTGTATTCACCTCTAGAATCAAACTAAGGGAATACTGAGCTATCAGACCAGTACATTTGGAGGTCTATCCCAAAAAACAACGTTCCATCTCTGAACATTGAGCAGGCGAAAAAAAACCACATATAATGATGAATTACATGAACACAGACTTAAAAATCAGTAGATGAGTACAAAACATGTTGTGGGTATCTGCTGACTCTAGAATTAGTTTAAGCATTCAGTTACCTGTAGAATGTAGAAGCTTTAACTAGGGTTGTACAACGTTTTAATAAAAATGTAGACACCTGTGGGAGAATAACGGAAGATTGGCGAGGAGGATTGTAAACATGCTCAAGTGACTTGCAGCTGTGGTGTTAAAAAACATATATATCATACTAATTGTTGTTTGGACTTGGGTGTTGGACAAGTAGAACCTCTGTGTTGAGATAACATAGGCCTGTGATAGACTCAGAGGCATCCTGTAGAACATGCTTAAGATTCCTGCCCTGCTGTGGGAAAGATCAAAGCACAGTGGTAAACAAGCCTACGCGAATCTCTGTAATACGGGCGAAAACAGCAGGTTCATTTATTTAGCATGGGCCGAGCTCTGCAGTGCCTGCGTCCCCGCTTATGTGCCTCTGCTTGGGTGCTGCTTCGGGGATCCCCTGGTTGGCAAGGTACTGAAAATAAATTTACTCTTTGCATTTCATCCATGGGTTTGTGGTTGTTCCTGTGTCCTGCCTGTGCCAGCTCACACAACAGCTAGCATGTTTCTATGACTGTATTTATATATATATATGTAAAATATACCCTCCAGGTTCTCCATGTAATGCCTAAACAGAATTAAACATCTAAGAAAAGTATCTGGCCACAACCAGAAAAAAATGAAATGTATATTACTTAAATCAGGACAATGGGAAACATGGGGGAGAACATAAAAAATTCAGGGCCAGTTATACTTTCCTTACATGAACATGACATTCAGGATGACATACTCGGAAGCTCCCATGAATACGCAGTAGCTTCCATTTTTTTTAAGTGCAGTAAATGCAAATGCAGTTGTATGAAGTCAGATTTCTTGAAATCTGAACTTTATAGTCTAAGTTTGTGCATCTATATTTGTGCATCTATATTTGTTCATAATTACTTTTTTTTTATTTATTAGAGGTTAAAAAATATTGTAGAACATATGACAAATCTATGAGAAATCAGACGAGCATAGTTTCTGAAATAAATTATTGCCTTTTTAACATGTGTGATTTCCTTGGAGATGTTTAGAAACAAGTCACCTGGTAGACATAATTTATTTGATTTTTTGTAGCGATTTAGATAAAAAAAAGCTTATAAGACTATCAAAGGCATAGAAGATAGGAACTCAGTGATACCACTAAGCCTTTTATTGCCACGATGTTGGACTGTTAATTTTGGTTTCATGGAATTACACAGGAGGATTTACCTTTTTTTCCCCTTTTCTTTTCTTTTTAGGCAAGCAATCAGAGACAGAATTATTTTAAAATATATTAACAAATAGAAAAACTTAAGTATTCTGAAAATTATGAGTTTAAATGAACACTCATTTTTAACAACTTTTCTTTCCCTTGCCTGAACCAGTGGTTTTCAGAATCCTATGACAAACACATATTCTTTTATGGCCCTGGAAGAAGAAGGAAAGTGAAAGGGGGAGAAGATTCATTGACTGTTGGCTTAGGCATTTTTATTAAATGAAACCTACCTTTAGGATAGATGTGAGAACAGGAGAAAGAGAAGGAAAAGGGAAAAAGAAAAGGGAGAGGGGGGAGAGGCAGAGGTGGGAAACAGACTGTGAAGCTCATTGGAGAATGTCTTCATAACTGATAGCAGGCTGAATTCAAAAGGAGTTGTCTGCCTTGTCAAAGAGACAGTAACTCACTTGTTCTGCTAGGGGTAGGGGTTTGTTCTTGCTGGCTCATTTTAACAGTAAATTGGTTTGATCATTCATGTCAGCTTTTCTTGCAGATTATAGTCAAGAGGATAGTGAACAGAAAAAAAAAGAATATATTCTGCAAAATTAAACACTTTGTAAGAAGCAACAAGCATAACTTGTTCTATACTACTGACTACTTCATGAATACATATCAATAAGCTCCTTAATCATAGGCTACAGGTTCTCCACCTCGAATATTGCTTCCCAAAATAAATAAAAAAATGCATCCTTGTATCAAGGCAAGGAAATGTGGATCTATATCTAGTTTCTTAATTAGCCACTGAATCATGGGATTTTTAATTTCTCAGGTGAAGCACATTATTAAAACCAGCATGTGTTTGGGAGCGGTCATACAATTAATGTAATAAGACAAGGCAGTCGCAGTTTGCCTATCCCCCTATCAGCCTAGGAAGGAAGAAGGTAAAAAAAAAAAAAAAAAATCAGACAAATCTATTTACTGTGGCAAGGCCAGAAACCTTAGAAAAGCACTTGTGAGCACCATAGCCAAAAAGGTCAAAGGCTCATGCATTTTTTGTAAAAATTAATATTTTTGTCTATCATCTCATCAAAATGAGAAGCTAGTTGGAAGCATTGGGAATTTTTATGGTACCCCTTGAAGTGAATTAAATACACGCTTGTGCTATTATTTTTTTTTCAATAATTAATAAGCAATGCATTGAACAGTCCTATGACCGTAAGTGGTTCTTCAAGGAGTCTGCAAATACCTGTCACAAGCTGATTCTTTATATACACTTGCACTTGGACCAATCCTGTGCACATCTGCACAGGCACCGCAGCCTGGCTTTGGTCCATCTCCCAGCCCAGCTCTGCTGCCCAGAGCTGGCCCCTGACCACTCCCATTCCAGGATTGCTACAAGACGATGCTGTGGATGTTTCTTATCTCATCACCACGGGAAACTTCACTCCTTTACAGGGCATCTTTCTGTCTCTGCAATTCCTGCTGCCAGCCAGTTTAACCCCTTCTGCAGCTGGGCCTTCTTGCCTTCCATGCCAGATCACTCCTTGGTCACAAATTACTACTGCTGAGCAGTTACCAGTTGAATTTCCCCTTCAGATGTCTGGAGAAGGACTATGCAAAAGGCTATTCAAGAAGCATAAGAAAAAAACTTTGAGAGAATAGTTATTCAGACAGCAGTTAAACTTATAACAACCTCAGAAGCAGTGCAGTCCTTTGTATTACAAAAATAAAACAACTTTTTACCCATTATCTGAAGTACTACCTCTTTTGAAGGTAGTACTTCAAAAAACAGTGAGATTTGAAATGAAAAAAAGAATTTTTTCTATATTTAATTGTAGATTATTGTAACTAACAGCTGCAAAACCATGGGGGAAAATACTGCCACTAGTCTTGAAAAATAGCTAGGTTCTTTTGCATTTGATGATTTTTGCAGCCATGAAAAGCAAAATAATGTTATTAGTTAGTTAGTAAATAGCATGAAAACTGTTTGAGTTAGGGATTGCTCTGAAATTAAAGATAAATGGAATGCTGAGAATAAAAGTATTTTCTTAGGTCTGCTTACAGTCCTTATCATACAAGATGCACTTGTTTAGTTAGTATAGATAAAGTCAAAGATAGTGTAGCTGAACTAACTCTTTTCATGTTAGCAATTCAGTATCATTTATTTTCATTTTTTATTAGCAACTCAGTATCATTTATTATAAATGTTTTTTTTTCCGAACTAACATGGAAAGATAATCACTAAATTTAACATTTCAGAAAGCACCCTAGTCCCTTGAAATACCATGGAAGAATTATACTTAGGTTACAGCCTAGGTACAAATCAGTATATTCCTCTATATTTCCCCTGACACATATTTAGTCATTCTTATTTCTGTTTAAAACATTCTACTCAGAAACCAGATTTTCAATACCCACTAAATTCTTCTAAGAAAGTTAATGCAAAATGAGTTATATTGGCTTCTTTTAAGTTTGTAAATAGAAGTTTGGCTTTCCGAAAATCTAGCTTTTACTTTAATATATTTCAGAAAAAGCAAGAAAGAATAGAGTTCTACACCTTTGAGTTGCTAGTTAAAAAAAAGGATATATTTATGTCTGTCTTTGAAAAGCCTCATACTGAGGTGTTGGAAAAAGTACTGTGGACCTCTTGAAAACCAGCACACATCTGAGATTGCTGTAGGTCAATAGCACCATTTGGGTCCCACCAAGATTAAGCTATAGATGTTTTAAATACTGGTACTTTTTCATCAATTATATTTTAATGGTCAGACACTGCCAATGCATTTTGATGCTAGAGGGTGAAAAAGTCTATTTTGAAATACTAGCCATGTAATGTTGAAAAGCCTCCCCCAGCACCTTACGCACGTTCAGACAGTAGGGGTCTTTATCAGAGATGTGTTGAATTAAGACTGGTTAACTCAGATGAAAGAACCGATCTCTTGAACAGGATGAACACAATTTGTGCTACCAGATTTCCCTCATATACCCCAGCGCTCCACTGATTTAAAGAGGATGTTAAATTAAAGCAATGTTACAGCAGCAGGGAGAGAATTCCAGCAGAGATAGCATTAAAATTAACTTTTTCTTATAGCAAAAGCTGTTGCATAAGAGACTGCGGAGGCAGGGGGAATGGGGATGAGGCTGTGTTTAGTTCCCTGATATAAGCAATATCTCTGAAACTTAGGCAGATGATAATAATGTTGCAGTAAAGAGTTATCATCAGGTAGTCCAAGTTAAAATGAACCAATTTTACTGCTGCTACAATCAATGACATAATCTTTTTACTGCTTGAAGTGGAATGTCTATGATAGTATGTCATACTTCCCCTTTAAAATTTTCAAAAGAAGCCCCCACTCTCTACTCTGGGAGAAAAAATGAATTTGAAATACTTACTGTAACATTAGTTTTGCTGAATTTCTGCAAGTGCTATGAGCAAAAGTGATTCAGGATCCATTGCGTTTCTGACAGATTTTGGCAACTCAGGATAGTTTCTTTGAAATTCAAAATGTTTAAGGAAGAAGAAAAATGGGGGATTGGCTCTGATCTCAATAGCACCGGGCAGGTCCTTGGAATCTTTTGGTGTTATGAGAGGCAGTTCCTTCCAATCCTACAGACTTTTCTTAAACTGTGAGTCATATTTACTCTACAGGGAGGTCTACATGCAAGTCTCCCAGTTAGGTAGGCATCTAAGAAACCTGCTGGAGCATATTTGTCCATATTTGAGTGTTTGTTTGTCCATATTTGAGTGTTTCTTTCAGGGCAAAGTAGACTGTGATGGGGAATGGTGTGCATGCATATCTTACTTTGGGATGAAATCATCATACAGCCTCATTTGCTCACTCAGTTCCAGGAACTAATAAAAAGACAAATATTTTATATTTAGTTTAGACGTACATGCTAAGTTTCAAACTCTTCTGTCTCCAGGAGTACCTTCCCCTTATAGAAAGAACCTGCCTTAGTTCACAGCATCACAGAACCACAGAATCACAGAGTAGTTGAGTTTGGAAGGGACTCTGGAGGTCATCTGGTCCGACACCCCCTGCTCAAGCAGGGCCACCTAAAGCTGGATGCCCTGGACCACGTCCAGACAGCTTTTGAATATCTCCAAGAAGGGAGACTCCACAACATCTCTGGCAACCTGTGCCAGGGCTCAGTCACCCTCTCAGTGAAGAATTGTTTCCTGATGTTCAGAGAAAGCTTCCTGTGTTTCAGTTTGTGCCCATTGCCGCTGGTCCTGTCACTGAGCACCACTGAAAAGAGCCTGGCTCTATTGTCTTTGCACCCTCCCTTCAGGTAATTAGATACATTGATGAAATTGCCCCCAAGATTTCTCTAGGCTAAACTGTGTGTGAGGTGATCCAGACCCTTAGCCATTTCTGTGGCCCTTCATTGAACTCTCTCCAGTATGTCCATGTCTCTCTTCTACTGGGGCCTCCAGAACTGGACACAATACTTTGAGTGTGCCCCCAGCAGCGCTGAATAGACGGGAGGGATCACATCCCTTGAACTGCTGGCAACACTCCTCCTAATGCAGCCCAGGGTACCATTAGTCTTCATTGCGGCGAAGGCACATTGATGGCTCGTGTTCAACTTGGTGTCTACCAGGACTCATCAAGCTGTGAAATGTTCTCTTAGCTTACCCTAACTAAACTCAGAAATATCTATCCATTTTTGTTTTATTTTTAGTATGTGCAAGGGGAGTGTCAATTTTGATTACAGATCTGACTTTGAAGAAAACTATTTCTCTCTTGTTTGTATGTCGGTCTGAATTTATGACTAGCTTAAAAAAACTGACTAGGAATTAAGCAATAAAGGGAGCTCCTAGAACAAGTCAACAGTGTTAAAATTAATGAGAAACCCCAAATTTTCCTAAGAAGTTATGCTTTCATTAAACAATTGATGCATGCTCTCTGTTCAAGGATTAGAACATATTAATTCTACCGAACAGGTACTCATTGCAATATATACTATAAAAGCTGGATTTTCCAGAAAGCACTGAATTTTAATAGTCTTGCTTTATTTGAAAATTCTTTGTAGAAACCTAGCTGTGGATCTCTTGCTTACCAATAAAACCTGGTTAAAATGCTACTATTGTGATTGCTCCTTAACAAAAATGTCTTTCCTAGAAACCTACTCTTTCAACTGACCAAGATTTTTCTCCCACTAATGCACATTATCTAATCAACTTTCTTACCCTTTTTTCATTATGTTTCACTTAAATGTTGATAGTAATATTTCTTGTCCAGACAACAGAATACATGTAACGGTTTTCAGAATAGGAGCTAAACAACTGTTCTTGGTCTGGAAAGGGTTTCAATTAATTCAATTTAATTTTCAAACCCATTCTCCCTTTGACCAGGAGGACTGATGAAAAAACTACCTGCACTCCAGGTAGTTTTGGGTGGGTTTTGTTAGATTTTCTAAAGAAGAAGAAGATGTCAATCAGTAGTGCTGTGCATCCTTGAAATAGGGTGGTATTAAAAGGTTAGAGTACTAGGTAGGCATACTTTGCCAAACATATCTAAAAAAATAAATTAGTTCATGAATACAGTCATAAAGAATCATTCAGTGTCACAGTGGTGCAAATTGCTATATGTGATCATTATTATGCAAAGTATTTTTCATTGTTGTTACTTTGAGTTTCTCATTACAGCATTTGTAAGTGCTTAGTTGCTTTGTAAAAGCAAGAGAAGGGAGGAATATTTACCTGTGTGCCTATTAATAGCGGTAACAACTTTTAGGACAAAAGGTTTGCAAACTGTGTTTGATTATTTTTTAAAAAATGAAATATCACCTAATTTTGTGAGAGCAATGATATCTTCCTTCTTTGTCAATAAAAAGTGAACCTATTCTCCTTTCCTATCTGACCCTCACTGAATGCATGTCTTTAAATGCACAGTCTCCAAATAATCTGTTTTCCTGGACTAGGAAGATTGAAAGGAGTTGACAGAATTCTACTTGGCCTACCAGCTTTTCAAATGTCATTAAATCTAAGTGCATTAAGAAAGAGAAAGATGGGGAGAGACAACTTCCCATTGTGAAAGGAAGAAAAAACCACATCCGAATCAAATATTTCCTCAGTATTCATAATTCCAAGAAATTAGGAAATAAGGAGTTTTTAATCCATACAAATGCAATTTATAAAAAGGAAGAATTTATGATGTGTTGGAAAAATATTTTTCAACTTTTAGAAAGGAATTTAACTTAGAGCCTCTGCATCTAGCATTTTCATTAAAATATGCACTTTAATATGGCAAAGTTATTAAAGGTATAAATCTTCTACATGTTTAAGATATTTTTAATAAAGTACAGGGATGCTAGCATCTGATACTGCTTTTGCAACCAGAAAAATATATCGCTTTCAGTGAATTTTAATGTATAGTGACTAAAATTTTGAAATACATGATGTTGGTAGATCTGAATGGAAAATGTTATTTTAAAGAATCCATTTTTCCAGTCTCATATGAACAACAATATTCAAAATAATAATAAAAAAATAAATTGAATACAAAAAAAATCTGGAATCCAAATATTATCATCCCCTTTCAGGATGAAATAATTTCACATGGATTAATTGCCAAGAAACAGTTTCCAAAACAAGATTTAGATAGCTAAACTGAAATTTGTGATTTTTAAATGTGTCAATTCAAAACTACAATTTCTAATGTTTCCATTCAGAGTTGTCTTTATGCCAGGAACACATAAATTCTTTAAGTAAGTGCCAGTAAACTTTATCTTGTCTGTTTTACTTGCAAATATAGATGTAACCATGAGGGCAGACTGTCTTAAAGATTAACCATTTGCTTACATATTTTAATATAATACATTAGATATATAGATGTATACCATTACCTCAGAACATTAATGGTATTTTTTAAGAGAGAAAACAAACAGTGAGAATGTCTTGAGAAAATTAATGGAAATTGGCAACATTGTAACCTGTGTGCACCTGCTGGCATCACTAGAAACCTTCCATATTTCACGACGATATTTATTTTCTGGAGGAAAAACTGTTTGACATGAAAAAAATGGATCACATGTAAACGTTACAATAGTCTAAGATCTTACTGCTGTATCCACACAGAAATGGCACAGTGTGCAGAGGACTTCAGTTGCTGCTGTAGTAACTATGGATGGAAAAAATCAGAAAAAGGCAGGAAGAAATCTTAAAAAAATCTGAATTCTTCTTTTAGAGCTCAGACTAGTGATTAATTTCTGTGTAAAGTGAGTAAAAATGCATGAAGAAATCTCATCTTTAAATTCTCAACCCATTTATTTGTTACAAGAATAAACTTGCACTCAAAAAAGCCATTCCACAAGGTAGATGACAATTTGCAAACTTTGCAACCTATATATTTGCATAACACTTGAATAATCTGTGCATGTAAACTTCCTAATTCAAGGTCCTGTGCATCAACAACACTATGATCTTCATGCCAACAAATAAAACTAAAAAGACAGAACAAATAATTTTAAAGCAACTTTAATCTCAGCATTAGGAAATTTACCAAAAAAAAACCCCAAACCCAAAAAATCATGTATCTCAAGGTAACACAAATAACAAAAAAAGTTAATGGGACTGTCAATGTCCGATTAACATTTCAGGCAATTGATGAAATTCTTCAGAAAACATATGCGTGCGAATTATGCTCATTGGAAGAAGATGTTCAAAAATTAGATCGACTGAGATAGGTTGATAATAGAAAATAAAGTCAAAGCTTTTGGATTTTTCTCATTTCTTTTTAACTTTATATTTTGAGCCTTCCTGAATGTTGTACATAGGGTTTAGAATTAAAACAGTACTTCTCACTTTTAAAATTAACTTCTTTTCCTTAACTACAATTTCTGCAATATAAGCCTATTTTGAACCTTGGAGTTATAGTGTTACAAAGGAATTGATAGCAGACATCTTAAAGGTTTAGTGGAATAATGATCCACACAATGAACTCTTCCTTTGCTTTCCATGTTGCTGATAAATTCAACAGTGCACCACTACTTTTTATATTAAAATAATACCGTATTTCACCAAATACAGTGCTAGAAGTGGTTCGAGATATTATTCTGAAAGAAAGTCTGTGTTTACTGCATGACACATATTAATGCTTTAGTCTTATAGAATTCTTAGTATCCAAAACCTTGCTATACGAATAATACATTCATTCAGTCTTTACAAAATATGCATTCATTAGGAAGAAACATTTTGTATTCCCTTTCTCAACAAGATGGAGTTTCCTCATTAAGAGATGCATTTGATTTGTTGTTGAAGTTCTCAAATTAAAATGTGTAAGAATCACTCAAAACCCAAAATCACTCTCATTCCCCAGATTAGAACTATAATTTGGGTTATGCATGGGTACATTTTGCTGTTTTCAAGACACTGTATGAGTGTTTCTATTTCTTTCTTTCATTTGGGAACTAGAGAAAGGTTTCATGATAACAGACAGACATTAAAACTTCTGAGAATTTTTATAGCAATATCTCTGACACAGACATGAGTGGTAATATACTCCAGTGTTAACACTTCTGCCTGTGTGTGAAGATAAAGAATTTCTCACAGTTTAATGCTGTATAATAAAAAATCCTTATTATTTAATACTTTATGGTAGTTATAAATATGTTAAGTCCTTCAGTGGAAACATGGGAATACTTAAAAAATGGACTCAATGAAAAATAGGAAATGAGAAAGAAGGAAAAGATAAGAAGGACACAGACTGGATAAATAAGATTAACTATTGTTTAGCATGAATACTATGCACAACCGTGTGGAGGATTAAAAAGCCCACGCAGAGTAGAAACTCCACAAAGCACCTATGCTGAAAATGTAGATAAAGTTTAAATAATGATGAATCAGGATGAGGCTAGCCTGGTGCTCGGGAAGATAGGTCACTCATTTGATCATTCCCTAGGCCTACATACAATAGTCCCATGACCATGACAGCTACCACCAAAGCTGTTAAACAGCTGAGCCTTTTGTATCATCTTTTCCTTATAGAGAAAGATTTAAAAAAAGGATGGTGACTGATGCAACATCGAAGGAGAGACAGAAGAAAAGCAGACAGCTAAAATGACTAAATGAAGGACAAAGAAATCAAAGTTTTTAACATGAATAAGGCAGGGTGGAAATTCCCTGAGGGAGAAACCGTACAAGGTGATGGTGGCGGTGACTGTCGTATGCCCTCACCTAAGGTGCCTAAAATGTGTGCGCGGTAAATGAGTCTTATGCAGGTGAAACTATATAGCCGTCAGTATACACAAATCCTGTGCTGGCAGGGGCAGGGAAGGTCTCTCCCAGGGGGCTGGGGCAGCCTTTGTTAGTTGGAACCAGTTGGATCCAGTTGGAGCCAGTTCCCCCTCCCCACGCTCACGTGGCTGTCACTCCAACGAGGTGGGGGCAACCACAGCCCTTAGTGTCAGAGTGCAGGGGGGCACAGGGCCTCCCCTGTGGGGCCCCCAGAAGGAGCTGATGGGTGGGGGAGGCAGGGGAGAAAACATAAAACCAAACCCGGGCGGACCCAACGACCATGGAGGAAGAAACTCCCACCATGAACATCATGTTCCTCCCGCTGAAAGACTTGAGGCGGTGGTGACCCTGATGCAAACCCCCTTCTGCCTGGGGAAGGTAGGTGCTGTGGCCCGTAGAGCCCGGACAAGCATAGGAAGGGTGAGACTAACTCCCCAGTAAAAGGATGGACACCAGGAGATCTTTCTGTAACAGTAATGGTATTATCAGTGAGACGCTATTGTAATAACTCGATAGTTTGGACTACGAAAGTTTAGTACTGTTATAACCGGACTAATAATGACTGTATAGTGTATTTGGATTAGATTGTCAAGATTTTTATTAAACTGACAATGATTCTTACCTTTATGCATACGATGACTTCCTTTTTGCCCGTAACAGAATTTTTAGTGTGACAGTGACTCTCAAATACAGATTAATGAACAAATACAACGAATGAGAAAAAAGTTAAAATACCTCTGGGTGTTACATTTGACAGGGCTCCTTACAAAATGATAATGACTCCGTTTCCATTGTTAACTGAAGGTTTCATCAGCTGGAGATAGCCTTCAAACTTTTGTCTTGGGATGGAAATATGTATTTGTACATCTGTATGCATTTATACGTGGTTTACTTTATGTATCCGTGTCTCTCCTCCTCCTTAAGTGCTTCTGCAACAGTTAAAGGAATTAAAACATGGACAGGAAACAGATATGTCTCTGAAAATGAGGGAAGCATGTTTGAAAGACAAGAGGCTCCAAATAAGTTAGAAGTATCTTCCTAGTCAACAGTTAAACATACATGCTAGAGATGAGGAATCTCTTCTATTCCATGGATTAGATAGATCAGGCAAAAAAAAGATACAGAAAGCTGAAGTGGGTATTTTCTTTTTTAATTTTTGAATGAACTTATTAAAAAGACTAAGAACCAAGACAGAAGCTAAACAGACCATTTTACTATCTTCCCTTTGCACTAAGGAGATAATCTTTTGTTAACCATTTACAAAATTTTGGTCCGAAGTTATGTAATGGTTGGAGAAGGATTCAGCTTGCTCAAAATTCAGGGATAGCATTTAGTACAAGATTAAGCTCCTAAAATGTGGGTGTCTATCTGACTAATGGATCCCAAGGACATTTCTGTTATGTTTAAATATTTTTTTACACGAGAATTTTTTAGTCAGCTTTTACCATCCTCCCCTTTCCCCCCCCCCAAGGATG
>JANXJC010000008.1:11702153-11712923 GCA_027564655.1 Leptodon cayanensis
CTTTCCTAGGAGATCCACCATCGGTCCCCTCTCGGTCCCCTCCAGTAAGTAACTAGAAGGGCAGCATCCCCAAAAAGATATTCCACACCTGTGACATAGTAGCTCCCAATAACCAGTCACACATGTTAAACACGTAAGTATGTGACTAACTTTTTCAGCTAATATCAACTATTTCTAAGTTCTCCATATAAATCTACTTCTGAGCAGAAATTCTATGCTCCAACACCAGCTACCTCTGATAAAGACCTCTTTTAAATTGCACTAAACCACGCGGAGTGTTGTGCGGTAGAGAAACAGGAAATAGATTAAGATTTGTTTTCTCTTGTGATCTAAGGCAAGAATCCAGTTAAGCCACTGTAGCTGACATACTAGAGGTTAGTCTTAGAGAAAATTTTTAGGCATCGTCACTCAAAATACTGAGATTAGTCTTAGAGAAAGCCTTTAAGCATTGTCACTCAAATTATTGGAACATTGGAAAACGAAACCTCTGGTTTTAAGAATGAACACCAGCAGGCTTCGAAAATGGGGCAACTAAGAGGGTTTTTAGAAGAGTTCCTTTAGCACACAACAGGTGGCTGGGCCACTGGGAGCCACACTGGCTGAAATCCCACTTGATTTGGGCTTCAGCATCAACTGCAAGCCCAGTGACAGATTTTCTGTTTGAAAGGCCCTAGTGATTAGAGCACTTAGGGAGCTGGAGACGTTGTGTAAGGTTTTCCTGACCCTCAGGGTACTGCATCTTTCTGTTCCCACTTCCCAGAGCTTGCCCCCATTAACACGCTATAGAGTAGGCTAGATTGGAGAAAAGAAGAAGAAACACACATTCATTATTCCCCTTGCTGAAACTGGACTGCCCTGCAAAGAATGCGAGACTGACAGCATCAGAGAGAATAAACAAGAGGGAGTCTGACACTGCAGGGCAACAAGGAAAGTGCCTGTGCTCCCCCAGTGCTGAGAAAGGCAAAGGACCCTCCACCAGATGCAGCAATCTGTCCGAGAAGGCACAGAAAAACTGGCAAAGATTATCCAGGTGGAACATCAGCATCACTGACTCTTGCGTAAAAGTATTCCTTAAGGAATATCAATATTTACGAAAGCCCTATCTATTTTGTAGAGGAAAATGTGCTACATCATCCTGAGAAAACATTCCACGAGAAGCTGACCTTCCTGGGGACATTTGGTCTGCTGCCAGTAGGACAATACTCTGCTTCTGCTTGGTGAAAATGGGAGTGATGTCATTCCAGCCTGTCAGATTGTAGTCCTGTCTTCCTGGCGCTGCAGATCCGTTGAAGCAATATTAGCTCTCACAGAGGCTAGAAATAATTCATCAAAAGGATCTGACTAAAGAGTTACTTTCTAAAAGTGACTAATTATATGACCTCATTGGAGAACAGCTTGAAATAGTTTCAGCCAAGATCGGTGCACTACCTAAGAATGACAGACAGGAAAAATAGCTTGGATAGCTTGAAGGAAAGTGAGGTAAAGGCAAAATAATTAGAGACTGGTCTGTAAAATGAAGTTTCATCAGAAAACAGAATAGCTTTAAGGAATCAAATTCTCATCACTGAAAATGCAGAGAGAGATATTTACAAGGACTATGAAAACTGCTATAGCTATGGCAGGTTGCTTTATTTAAACAAAACCACAAAAAAATGGAGGCTGTACATGTTAAGAATGAAGATTAAATTTTCAGAGAAACTAGGTTTCAATTGTCATATTCCTGAAAAGTGGCTAAACATGTCATCTTAGGGTTCTATGTGTTGTATTTCTAATGTTTTTTTCAGTTTAAGAACAAAATCTTTTATCACTAAGCACCAGCCTTGAAACTCACCATGGGGTCTAGGAATCAAAGTCAGCTTTTTCAGTTTTTCGTAGCATTACCAGTTTTGCAGTAAGAATTTAGCTGAGGATTCTATTCGGATGTAACCCAGAACTGTCAATTATGTTCAGTCGCAGGTACATAATATTGGCCCAGCAAAAGCAATGGGGTTTTGTGAGAAAAATGTATACAAAAGGTCAAGGCCAGCTAAATTTCAAAGTTCTTTATTTTTTTTCCCTAACTTTTTGATCACAGTTGAATTTCAGTATTTGAAGCTAAAAAGTATGTTTACCTGCAGTACATCAGATAAAGAACCTTAGATATGTGCTACACATCTGGTGCGTATCTGCGAGTACAAACGAACAAGCAGGAATTAAAAAATAATAAAAAGCAGACTTCTGCTGAATTTTCTCCTGTTGCCAGCCAAATATATTGATAAATTGCCAAGAATTTAAGAACTGCATTGTTGTCACAAAATTTAAAGCTAAACATAATTCACATCTACCAAACTCCTGACTTAACACATGGTATTAACTACTAGCAAAAAACATCTATATCTATATCTATATCATCTATATGTACTCACAAAATTCCTGAGGGATCAGAATAGATTATTGATTTATATTTTACATAGTATAAATTAAGGGACAGGAATAAGGGACTGAGAATCAAAATACTACATAGGTGACCAAGAGAGAGAGTGATGAAAAACAACCACCAGACTGCTTGGACAACCAAGAGGACACCTGCTTTCCCTAGGGTATACTCTTTGGTGTCTGCAGTTTTGCTACACCACGTGCCCAGAGCCACTGGCACCTTAGAAGGCAAATAAACATATTCTTTCCGAAGTTCTGTTGTGAATTAGGATTCATTAGCTGTGTGTCCCTGCAGGTAGGAAATGTAACGCCTCAGCCTGAGAAAAGCTGCTTAATGCAAAGTCTTCTTAATATAAGGAAGTGAATGTAATGGAGGAATTAAATGCAAAGCACAAGCAGCACCTTACCTTTTCACCAGGCTGCAGAGCTGATGTGCCTTCTGTCATTGGCCACTCCATGGGTTCTCTGATGTCTCTGCAGGGACACTGCTTAATGTGGCTCACACCACAGTAGTCTAATGATCAGAGAACCTGGCAGAGAAAAAGCCATACCCGGGTTCTGGTTCCTCCACCTTAGACTGTTTATAATCTTCTAACAGACATGTAAAAAACAAACAAAAATACTTTGGAAGGTAGAGAACAAACTCCGTATTTTGCTACATCCCACTTAATGGATCTAGGCAGTAGTCTTGCCTCCGGATAGAAACAGAACTCCCTTAATCATAACAATACTGACTGTGAAGCATAAACATTAGTCTACAATTCATGAACTAAGGATATTGCTAATATTTCTGATTTAAAAAAAATATATGTAAGGCACTACCTGCTAGGTACTGTCAGTGAACGCTGAACACATAAGGCTAGTATTACATAGCAGCAAGTGACGGCAGAGGTTATCCTCCTTTCTGTCAACAACTTGCTGGCTTTAAAATTCAACTACGCAGTGGGAATGTCCTACCTCTGCTTTTGGAAAGTGAGTACCTCTTAAAGAACCAGTTTAATCAGGAAACCGTTGAATAGAACAAGAATGAGGATGTGAAGTTTTTAAATGTGCCATGGTAGTGCTACTTTGTCAATGGGATGGTAGGCTTCACTTGTGTAGTCTAGTGGTCCGTGAAAAGAGAGATCATACTTAAATTAACATAGCCAAAGAAGCTGATACCAGGACTATTTCCCTCTTTAGTAGAAGGCTACCTGAATGGGGAAAAAAGTTAAGTTCACTAACATTTGATTGCTGAAATACACTTTCTTTTCCACTTGTCAAACTTACACATCTCCTTGGTTAGCATGCTCATTATTTCAATCCAGTGTATCTGCCTATACCCAATTTTCTATCTAATTCAAGCCTGTGAATTGTGTTAGCTTAATAGATGCTTAAAATTTAGAAGCAGCAATGTTCTGATACGTAGAGTGCAATTCCCACTTATAGACCTCATTCTACTTCTTAAACTCTGATTGTTTTGTTGTTTTTTTTAATTCAATGTTTTAGTTACATGTTTATTTATCTTTACTTTTTATACAGAGATAATTTACAAAAGAGAGCACCACAAGGTTTAGAACAAAACACAGATACACTTTTCCCTGCTAATTTAAGCAAGAAACTGAACTGACCATGCATGAAAAATTGTAGTTGCTGAGGGGAGCAATACAGTACTACAAACTAGGAACAATGTTTAAATACAGATCTTTGATACATGTAAGTATATGGCAGCCTCCTCGTGTAACCAACAGAAAGTATATGCTGTTCATGAATTTAATAGTAGTAGTAGAAGGATATAAGCCTATTAAGATTTGAGCATGAAATTCTGAGGTCACCCTTCCATTCATTCACTCCACTTCAAAATATTCTTAATTTAAAACTACTATAGTTAGATGAATTGTTTATCATTTGCTTTTTGAGACTTGGATTGATTTAGGAAATCTTATCTTTGACATATAAGGAGGATCACACACTGCAGTCCCCCTTGCTTCTACATAGTAATGTGACAGTGTATCAGCATATAAGAAAGTTAGCTATATGACAGTAGCTGCTGACTGTGTGCATTATTTCCAAATGTCCTGAGAAAAACCCACCAAGCCAGTACATAAAATCTGATCTGAATAACTATGATAGATTGTGAGATGACATCTAGACACAATCTAACAAGTTTACACACAGAACTGGATAGGAAGACAAGAATAGGAAGCATTCTGTCCACAAAAATGCTAAAGGCTAGAATAATAGATGCAGAACTGTGTTTGTTGGCACATAAACTGTAGGCCTGCTATGAATTATGGCAGTCTTCCTGCGCATGCACAAGTAGTACAATACTCCAAGATAAAATCAGTCTTAGGGACGAATTTACACTGCAAGGTCCTGGAGCCAGCCTGTGCCCAGGCGTAACTATAAGAGTTGTGGGATGGCTGCATGCATTCTCCCCGGCACTTCTACCTGCAGCATTACTCACTTGGAAACCCTTCGGACATCTTCACAGAAGACAACATAAAACCCAGGCAAACTACTGCGAGAACCATCAGGTGTTGAAGGATGAGGGTCTGGGGCAGAAGCTGAATTATCATTGTGTCCTTCCATTCACACTGAACTCGCTCCTCTGGAGAGAATAGAAATGAAATCTACATAAGGACCTCTGCAAGGGGAGTTGAGAGAAAAAGAAAGTGATGCAAAGGTTGCATTCTGGCTTTTTTCTAGTATGTCTGTCTCAGAAGTTGTGTGCTATTACCTTATGAGACTGGGGAGAGCAATAAAAATTTAAAACAATAGACAGTGCCACTTCTGGTCAGTAACAAATATTACAGAAAGAGAATGCTTGCCAGTTAAGTCACCTACAGTGACATGCAAAGTGGTCTGTATTTAAATCTCATACAACGTTCTTCTGAAGTCTTATTGCTTGTGAATAGGGAACCGTTACTCCTTTCTACAATTAATTTGATTAGATGTTACGGGTTTTTTTCTGAGCAAAAGCAGCAATACTGTACTCTGCAGAGCTTTCAAGTAGTTCTGGGACCACCTCTTTTTATACTCTTCCCCCCCTCCCCTTTTCTAACCCTGACTCTACATGTACTCTTTGTTTAAATCTGCATTACAGTAGTGCCAAAAGCTGAAACTCACCATGAGAGGCTGATTTTGCAGAAAGCAGCTAGGCGTACTTTGTCACACCGAAAAAGGTTTCCATGTGGTTACACAGAACGTAAAGTCTATGCATTAAGACATCCTTCGATGTAGAAAATTTGACATTAATTTCACTTTTTTGGGGGGGGTAACTTATTGTTTGTATTCTAACACTAAAGGACAATCAAAATCAGTAATCAGAAAAGTTAGATATTTCCCCTGTCCACAGTGTTAATACCAGTGCTTGACAAAATTTATTTGTTTCTCATCGCCTCACCACCAGTTATAATCCCCTGTCTGACAGAAGAGAAGTTAAAACACAGAAAGACTGAATGTAACAAGGAACTTAAGGTTAAGTTACAGGCATCTGCAGAGAAATACGAAATACTGACAGAATTGTTTAGGGTCTTTCAATAGTACGTAGCATGTGGTTTTAAGTAACAATTTGCCAAATTACAAACATTTAAACAGGACATTGTTTAAATATAATCAGTTCTATGAAAAAGCCAGTAAGCATGAAAATTGGCCTGAAATTTGATTGTTTTGTAGGTTGCTTATTGCCTGCAGCACTGACTTTGATGCCTTTGTCTGTTTGGAGTTTGCAGCATGCAAAATTCCTTAATAGCTTTGCTGTTCAGTTTGCTTTTGTTCATTCTGTAAATACTAAGGATAAATACCTAAATCTTTTATGATATAGGAAATCAACTATATCTGCATTCCAATGTGAAGGTTTAAAGAAAGGTGTTTGAAAGCTTCATTGGTGTGACCTCAGCCTTGCTTCATTGAAGTTCTATATTATTATGCAAAAAAATAAGTTATTTTATTCTTATTAAAAGTTTGGTCAAGTCATAAAAAGAGACATGTGAATACTTTTCCCCTGTAATTAATCAAGCTCCATAGTGGCCTATCTATTTGTAATTCTGTGAAGAATTTTTTTGTGAGGAAACAAAAATCCCTGCAGAGTTAGAAGAAACAGACCTACGCTATTTTACAGGTTGAAAATAAAAAAAGAATTTCATGTTTCTTTAAATCTTGAAGTACAATAAACTCGTTTTACAGGAGAGTTCAGCTTGGCAGGCACCTTTATCATTAATCTTTGTGCACTTGTAAAAAATCTATCAAAAGTTCTAACAAGCTCAGGGAAAGGTTTGGCTTGGTATAGTATCAATTTCCACTTGTAAAGAGGATGATTAATTTGCGGGGGAAGTAGAGTAGAAAATGTTCAAAATAGTTATTTGATCCAAAGCAGAATTAATGCCTTTTGTGATTGGTTGGATTCCTTTCTAGCGAAACACTGCACGGCCCCAGGGCAGGGTGCAGGCATCTTCTTCTCTGATCACACCTTAACAACCAACTCACTCAGATACAAGGATCTGGCAGAAAACCCCCTGAGTCTGACTAATGTCCAAAGAATTCATAGAGGAGTTCATTCTATTAATGTAAATGTGAGAGAATTTTTTTTTTAAACAAACAAACAAACCAGTGTTAAACTGACCTAGGCTGGTAACACAGAGAAAAGCACCCTTGTATTCTTAGGTGTTCAGTTAAAAACTCTGAGAAAGAATGTTTGGGAAAAGTTACCTACTTAAGGAAAAAAAAAACCCAAACTCTAAAACTACAGGAAGAAATTTTCTTAATGCTTAACTTAAGTACGTCGGTTTGACCACATACCAGAGCAATGTATTCATACACAGTGTTGGGCACAGATGTTATAAGAATGTGTGTGTGCGCATGCGTGTGAGTGTCTCTTAAGAGTTTTGGGGGGTTTATTTTAATATATCTTCTCTTCAAAATCTATTGATCTGCAGCAATTTTGAAAAGAAACAGATTGGTCAATGACGGGTCAAGTAGTAAACTCCTGCATTTGTAACCACAGAGGAAACTCAAAACGTGTTATGAGATGGAAACAGTAAACTCAACCAGGGAGGAAACATGTTTGGAATTTTTAATATTAAAAACTCACACTTATTTGTGGAGATGAATATTTAAATGGAATTGGATGTAAGGCTATTGTAAAAATAAGATAATGAATGGATCACAAATTGAGTAATTTTTTATTGTTTATTAATTTATATAAATTCCAGACTGGTGTAACAACTGTATTTTGTTACAGAAGCAATATAACTGATTTATCCAAGAGTGTCCTGAGTTTTCTACCTGATAAAATAGATTCAGAATATAGGAATATGAAATATTTATTCAAAAACAGATTATGCATGGCAGATGTTCTGAGTTTATATCTACTTAATTTAATCTATCAAATTATAAAAACCGGAAAAGATAAACTATGCACAGTGATAACTAAGTCCTGAAAAGAATAAGAAGAAGTAAAAAGAAAGACATACATTTCTTTCCATTCTTATATTGTTGTCACACTAATGGATGTTTCAGAATTTCACACAGCTTTCACTTTCATAGTGAAAACAAATATCAAAAAGTAACACAAATATAAAACCTGATGACATGATGTCCTCTGAAGGCAAACCTGACATAGATTCATATTTTAAAAACATTGATGTGTGATGAAACATATAGTGCAAACAGCTTTGACTACTTTTCGCATGAATTTAAGTACATTCATGTTAAATTTAATTCTAACGATCTTTGTAACTGAAGGTATTGTTTGACAGATAACTCTAGAAGGTGAAGGTGTTATTGAAGTGTTAAGCTGGAAAAAGTCTGGACCTGTTCTGTGGCTGTCATCCTCAAGAGCTAGTGTTTGATTGCTCTTGGCCCCCGCCACAAGGTGAGGGCTTGAAGGTTTGAAATCATATGGCCTTGTTGCAGATGGAAGAAAAAAGCAGCAGAAAATTGCTTTCCTTTCACATCTTTGATTTTCTATACTTCTCTTCATCATTTTACTGAAGGAAGTAGCGACACTTTTTTCAAAGATGGATAAATTAAATATCAGATACTATCAATATTTCATTGGCTTTGTAGGATATTTTGGCTGGCTATTCAGCATATGAATTTGCAATCTGATAATTACCATTGGTCTTGTAATGGTAATTCTCAGAACATTTGTAAAGTATTATTTTTTCATCCATTTTGTGTATTAAGATATTCCTTCAGCTCCACAAGCAAGAGTTGAATTCCTGCTTCACATGGCTTTCTTAGTTCTAATATTATTCAGAGATGCTTCAATTCTCAAAATATTTCTTCTAAACCTGAATATTTCAAATCTTTTCAGTTAAATACTCACTGAATAAGACATAAACTCTTCTTCATAACAAGCTTTGTAGAGGGTCTTTTTATCTTTCCAAATTTAGTAAGCAGCTGTTTTACAACAGCTGACGATTCAAAACACAGTTATTCTGATACTATCATTCTTACATAGATATTTAGCTTTATTGTTCAATTACTTGATAGTATTTGTGCACAAAATGAAAAGTAGCAGCAGAGAGTTATTACATGAAAGTACAAACATTTGCAAATAAGCATCTCAACAGAAATAAATGCTTAGGTATATATAAAAAGAACTTAGGATTTCCCCCATATATGGACACACAGGAGCAGACATAACTAAAATATTTCCCAGCTACATATGTTCTCTCTGAAGTTAATCCAGTTAAGACTTTAAAGAGCTTACAAAAGACCTAGCTTTTACTTAGCATAATGTAATATCATTTTATGGGGAATTAAATTAAGTGTTAATTTTCCAGAGAGGAGGTTGTCCTTGTTTCCAGATCTTCAGTGGGTTGAACTGCTTTTAAGAAATGTCTTTCTCCACACTGAGAATGAAGGAAATTCATTTCTTAAGTGAGGCAAGATGAATCTGGCCACATTGCTATACAGGTTTCTGACGTACTGTGGATGTATTTCTGCTGAAGATTTCATTATACATTTCTGCTGAAGACGTTCTGTGAGAAGCTGCCAATCTGAAGTGGCACAACAGGGTGACTAGCAGTAAAGCCTCACACAGGGTGTCCCAAAGTCTACCGAGTCATGAAAAAGAAAGACCCTACTACAACACACCAGCTTGGCTTGGCTTGACAGAGCAAAATCTGTAAGTAGCTTACTTACAATAAACTGTAAAATTTATCAAGTATGACCATGTTTGCCTAACAAAGAACTGTGAGAATGTTCTAGAGACATGCTTTAACCCCAATTACCAATCATATATTCCAAGCCCTTAGCTGCAACTCCACAGCACCGGAGAACCAAAATTTAACAACTTATGGATTTTTATGAAAAAAAAAAAAAAAAAAAAAAAAAGACATAAGAAAAAAATCAACTTAAAGAATGACATAGAAGTACTTACTTTAACAAAGCTGTGCTCTGAATTGTTCATCAAAAATAGTAAGCATATATAAGCCAGTGGAATCATCTCCACAACCAATTTAACTCTGTTATCTTGGACTATGAGAAAATCATGGCATGGAGCACTCAAAACATCTGAGTGACACCATTTGTTTAAAGAATAAGTAGACTGATCACAAATGCATTTTATTCTGATATTAACCTCTCTTCTTTTTATGCCTGAAGGTGGATCACGCATGCTACAATACTTGCTTTCTTTTCTTTGCAGGCAGAAGTTGTAACATTGCCAGATCTCATTATAAATAAGTTTTTCTTTCGGTGCCTCTTTACCCAAATCCATATAATTAATGAGGATTCCCCCTTGAATAAAATTAAATTTCTCGTTTTTACTGCAGTGGAGAAAAGCTTGAGACCATGTTTCAATCCATCTTAAAAGTTAAAAAAAAAATAAAGTTTTTTCCCAGAGCTACTATTATCTTTAATTCTTCTGAGGGGTCTACCACCATTTTCAGATATGCCAAATTAGTATTACTTGGAGGGAACGTGGTTTTGCATAGATGATAGATTTTTCTGATTGCTGTGAGGATATATTTAACTTTTTAAGGTTATGTATAAACAAACACATACAGACACACAAACACGTAAGAGGGCACATGGTTTGTGTGTGCATAAATATATGTTTGTTTTCTTGAGGGTTAGGAGAATTAATTACAGACTACTTCTTAGCATATTTTAAACACATGGAGAAATTAATGTAAATTCACATAACTGCATTTAACTCCATGCAGACCTATACATTAAGAGCAACAGAATCTGGCTGAGGAAAAGCGTTTCAAACCCTCATATTAATAAAGACAGGAAAAAAGCTAGTGAGACCATCACTGAAATCACAGAATACAATGAAAACTGGTCATGCTCTCTAGTTTTTCATCCTATGTAACATGATGGAGAAGAAGACTGGCTGAAATTCATTAGACTTTTTTTACT
>JANXJC010000008.1:11713023-11728789 GCA_027564655.1 Leptodon cayanensis
TCATGCTCTCTAGTTTTTCATCCTATGTAACATGATGGAGAAGAAGACTGGCTGAAATTCATTAGACTTTTTTTACTACCAGAAATAGAGTACACAAGAACTGTCTGTGGCCTTCGCAGGCGCAGAAGTCCAGCAACATGCCAAATACTGTTAAACTAAAACAAATTAAAAAAAAAAAAACCACCACCCACCCACCCCCTGCTGACCACTAGCTATGAGATCCTGGATAATAAAGCCTAGAAGGTATTATGCTTCAGCAAGTTTATCACCCTAGCTAATTGTGAAGAATTTCAATCCTACCCCCAGTGAGCTCTATGTTATTGGATAAATAACATTTCACCTTTCTGTTAAAAAAGGAGTAGCTGCATCTTATGCTTATCTGCTGTTACACTTCTAGCAAGAGGTAGGTCCCATAACTTCTAATATGCATCACAATGTGTTTCAGGGTCCTGGGTCCTTCGTTATTGATACTAACATCTACGCAGAGAGCCTTATGGATCGCATGCACAGCAAAACCCCAAGGTTGGTTCGTGTGAGACCAGTAGGAGAGAGCAGGCGGTCCACCCCATCCCACCGGGGAAGACAGGAAAGGAGCGCCAGGTCCCCGCGCAGAGAGCCCTTGAGGCCACTGCCAGGCGCTGTGCGCTGGCCTTACCAAAGCGAGTATGCAGCCGTAAGGCTGAACTGCTCTGCAGTAACAAGTCTTACGGGAACTGCTGGTCAAATCCTCGTACACTCGAGCTGTTCTATCAGGGACAAAACAGATTCCGGTGAGTTGTTTGCCCTTATCTAGGCTACAGAATCGGCACACGTTATCTGTATGGAAATAGCAAAGAGGAGGCAAAGTAGCAAGCTATTCTGCAGCTGGCAGATGATCACAAGAGAAAATCTGTCCTGTGATTTCCCATCATGAAAAATTTTTCTAAAACATATAAAATTATCTGTACCAAAGATTCCTGAGATCTACTGTTACAGAAACATGGGCTCACCATAAGAGTTCAGAACTCTGTCCCACCTAGTGAGATGTTCTGATCTTGAGAGTGACCACAGCCAGGTGCCTCAAGCAATGGGTCAAAAAACTCTGTATCAATTGAAAATAAAGTAAACACTCATTTCTTACAAAGTGTGAATACTTCAGATATAAATCTGTAAACTTGCATTGTTTTGCAAAAGTACCATTAAGATCACAGCCTTGCACAAGAGTAGTGGTGAATTCTCAGGTAAACACACAGAAAACACAATTTTTTTGTTTGTTGTGTTTTGTTTTCAAGACATGCTATTGGAAAATGGTCTTGGTTCAGTCCTTTAAAAACAATTACTTGAGTATTTAAATAATGACGTTGGAAACATTTTGTGCTGTATCCAAAATATATGGAAAAGTGCTCATCTTTTCAGTTTGAAAATATCTATTATTCTTCCACTCTACATTTAATTCTTCCAATAATACCATAAAGTAAAAAAAATTCCAACATTTTATTTTTTTAAGTTTTATTCTTTTTCTCCTTTTCTTTAACAGCCCATTATCTCTAAGTTACCTTACAGTTTCGATGGATACTGAAAACAGTAATATTCTGTATCCCAAAAGACAGGCATTTGCATAACCGATTTATTGAAACATGCTGAAGCAATTGGCATTGTAAAATATTATGAGTGTTAAAAGTGCTTTTTTCATTAATCACTGTAAATGGTTCTGACATTTTTTAAGGGCCAATTTTATGTGGAAATTATCCAAACCCTTTGGGTAATATGATTTGTTATTTAAAACCTCTTAACATGGAGTGGTGATACTACTTCAATTTGTTTCAAGAGAGAATTATATAGCCTTTTGGGGGAGAACAATAACCATATCTAAAGAAAGCATTTATTGAATTTAGACATTTTTAGTTATATTTGTTATCAGTAACTAACATTATAATTGTGCTTTTCTGTGTAGAAGTACAATTTTTATGGTAAAAATGAGTAAAAGATCAACCTTTCATTTCAAATATTTATTTTAACAACTTATTAACACATGATGGATTTTAACAAGCCTGAGATATTCCATGGTTTTGTGAAAGAAAAACAGAGAATTTTTACTCACCTCCTTACTACCACAGCACTTTGAAAATTTCACACTCATACACTCAATTTTTTTCATATACCTTAACTTTCCTCCTTAACTTTCCTCCCAGAAAACAAACCTATACATTTCAATGTTGTTAAATTATAAAAATTTTTATTGCTGGAAACAACTAGTTCACATCAACTAAATTTCCTATGGGAATTATCTTTTGTGTTCATCATTAAGTAGAATTTTTCAGTTCTTTCAGAAAGGTAAGGGTAACTACACATCATATCTGCAAAATGTCCTGGTCTTGCCTATTGAAACTGAATATTCTTTCAATAGTTTCAACCCAGATGACTTCATGAATCTGCCCACTGAAAAAGTCTAAAATGTGCATTCATATTTCCTTCGAAGGCTGGTAAGCAGGAAAGGTCTGATCTTGTCTGATCATCCGAAGTGCCAGCTTAGGTGGCCTCATAAGGCTAATAAGCAGAATGTTTGAAAGGATTTGAGAGCTTAAAGATGATAGTTTTAGTTCATCATGCTGCTTTCCTTACAGCACCGAGTGGTAAGCATTATCTGTGTACTGCATTTCTCACGTCTGAGTGGTTTTTATTCCTCAGGCTTCTGAAGTGAGGGGCTGGGGATAACAAATATATCACTGAAAGCGAGTGAGAAAAAAGCAGAAAACAGAAAAAGAGCTTTTCAGAATAGTTTCCATGGTCCAACTTCATCTTCTCACTGAAGGAGCACTGATGCTTTCCCTGAATCTGACCTTTGTTTACTTTCTCAAAGTTTTCTGCCTACTCCTCAGACTGAGTTTTAGAAGACACCCAAGACCACACCGGCTTGCTTCTGCAAGGCTCTATTCTCCTTTTCCTTCAGTCCCTGCTATGATAGAATCCAGTGTTTTGTTGCGGCCATGTGACTCCAGGCTGTCTCTGTGTAGGTACAGTAAGTGAAAAAGGTAGACAATGTGAATTAATTATTTTACATTTAAAAATACCTTTGGCAACAACAATCAAGATCAAGCTTTCATGAAAACTGACAGTTGAGAAAACTTTTTTTTGTTTATAAATTATTGGATGGTTTTCTTCTATTGTAGCTGTTCTTTTGCACAGTCCAAGATTATTAACACTTCAGACGATTTGTGTATACGTCACTGTGCTGGTTTTGGCTGGGATAGAGTTAATTTTTTCCACAGTATGGGACTATGTTTTGGATTTGTGCTGGAAACAGTGTTGATAATACAGGGATTTTTTTGTTACTGCTGAGCAGGGCTTACCCAGAGCCAAGGCCTTTTCTGCTTCTCCCCCCACCCCACTGGCGAGGAGGCTGGGGGGGCACAAGGAGTTGGGAGGGGACACAGCTGGGACAGCTGACCCCAGCTGACCCAAGGGGTATCCCAGACCATAGGACATCATGCTCAGCATATAAAGCTGGGGGAAGAAGTAGGAAGGGGGGACATTTGGAATGATAGCGTTTGTGTTTCCAAGTAACCATTACGTGTGCTGGAGCCCTGCTGTCCTGGAGATGGCTGAACACCTGCCTGCCCATGGGAAGTGGGGAATGAATTCCTTGTTTTGCTTTGCTTGCATGCGCAGTTTTTTCCTTTACTTGTTAAACTGCCTTTATCTAAACCCACGAGTTTTCTCACTTTTACCCTTCCAATTCTCTCCCCCATCCCACTGTGAGGCAGGTGAGTGAGCGGCTGTGTGGTGCTTAGTTGCCGTCTGGGGTTAAACCACAACAGTTGCTTTCTCTGAAGATTGCTCTTTAATATAAGAATAAGCTGACGTGTGAGGATTGTACTTCATTATTTGTCTCAATAGCACAATATCAAAAATGTATGCTTCCCTTATGTATTTAAGATTATTATATTTTAGAATAATGTGATCATTGTTCAGCTATATTTAGTAGCTGAGGCAAGAATCAAGAAATCTGATTATGTCTGAGGACACAATCACACAATTATGAATACTCAGTAATGCCAGGTTTCCTGTAAAATCTTAAAAAATCATGGAGAGTAGTGTTGATAGCACCTTCCAAAGTCTGCTGGCTACTGCCTGCAGCTGACACTCCAGCCATTAATTTCAGTAATCACCTGCTCTCCAGCTGTTTTACTCAACTGTTTCTGGTAGCTCAGGATAGAGCATGTCACCAGTCACAATGGGATGTGCCAGACTGTCTCCAGAAACCAGACTTCCCCAGACTTGCTTAGCAGCACAGTTTTATTGAGTGCTTTTTCATGGACATTTCTTTACTCATATTAGTATGATAAACAGCAAGTGTATCACTCTGTACCAGTATCACACGATGGGTTAAACTGCTCAGGAACTCAAATCCAGAGAATTCAGCTATGTCCACAATTTATGCATATTTCAATCAACTCATACTCCATTATATTATATGTTCTTCTATATGGTTACTATCTTCAATATGATTCCATCATATGCTTTCTATTTCTAATTTCTACTTTGTTCTTAAAAGAAGTGTGTAGAAAAGTTTCAGTCACTGTTTGTTTTTTGTTCAGTTCATGGTACAGTTCTTTAAAAGAAATACATAGACATTTAGGGGCCTTTAAAACCTCCTCTTCAAAATGCCACTTGTCTTTTGGTAAGCATACACTTTCACTAGTACTTCGCTGAACATCAGAAATCTTACTTCAGTATCTAACTACCTATCTGTCATATTATAAAGCAGATCTCATTTCAGCACAATTATAATATTTAGATTTCACATTTTTATGCTTACATAGGTTAAGTTACAATGGTGGAATATTTGAGTTGTGAACATCTCTTTTTAGTCTGATTTCTTTTACCCTAAGGAAATTAAGCTTATGTGATAATTCTGTTCCTGGCTGGATGCACAAAACACTCTGTCTGCCTTGCTTCATCGCAATATCTTTTGAACTCTCTGGTCAATCTCCACCAGAATTGCTAGAACGATCAAGACGCCATACAGATAAAGATGATCAAGATGTCATAGAGATCATGGACACCAAGACATGCTTCAAGCTTCTGAAAATAGCCAGCCAAATGAAAAGAAAAACTTACATACTGCCCTCATACAGTAAGACTTCAGTGAATGTTTAGACCTAATTAGACTCTGGAGAAACAAGTTTTTAACTGGATTTGCGCCAGATACCAATGAATCCAACTACATGACAAAAAGCCATAGATAATCAGACTTTGTCAGTTCCAGTGTGCTTGGAAGTTGCTTCTATAGAAATCACCTGTAAGATGGTACCTCCAACATTCACCTATGATCGTGATGGGCACTGCTGCAATAACATAGCTAGTTTATTTTCTCAGCTTTGCTGTATTACTTTGCCCAAAGCTTTATGTCTAGAATCTTCAGCTTTAGTATTCATGGTTTTGTGTGTCCTGCCTGATGCTTGTATTTGTGACAAACTACATTTATACAAGGATCTGATCCAATAAACGATGAAGACATTGCATTCATAAATGCTAAAGTTTTTTTTAAGTGATGGACCAGGACAACTTTGAAAGACCTTTGAAGCCCCAGCGGAATATTAGGTAAAGGAAACCCCAAATCCAAAACTCTGTTATCATATGTAACTTGCTGGAGGCAGCTGAGTTGGCAGCCTAACAACAGGTTTCTGAACACAAAGAAATCCAGAAAGATACCAGCCCTTTTCATGATGCCTAAATAAAAGTGCCCTGTACTAATGAGGTGTGTTACTATTATGCTGGATCCACACAACTGGAAAAGCCACAAAATCAGGAGAGAAACCTGGTAAAGGTCTTGATCATAAAGTGAAAAAAAAAAAAAAAAGACTGAAAGATAAAAGAAACCATACTTAAAATATATATTCCCAGAAGGGTTAGTATTTTATGCAGGCTTTATATAAAACTCGTATTTCTGTTTGGTGTATTAAATTGCTCCAGAAACCCATCTGGAAAATAACCCTGTTTGCAACTAAAAATCAAATCTAACTTTAACATTTTTTCCTTCAGGAAAGGTCTTTAAACAAAATACTCTTTCTCACACTCAGCTGTTCTCTTTGTGTAACTACAGGTGTGTCCCTTCTAACTTTTACCCTTGTTAGAGTGGAATGTATCTTATAGTTTTACAAATCCTGAGAAAACATCTTATGAAATGTAGTTGGTCAAAAGTGCTTGATTGCTAAATTATATTAAAAGCAGATGTTTCAATGCAATTGATTAGGAAATAGCAATCAGATCACCCTCAGTGGAGTTCAATCACTTAACACATCAACAGTGTGGTTTACTTCTGAACCATAACATCTTCCTGTCAATATAGGTAAAAAACAATTTTAGAGCGTGAATTATCTGACTTATTTTAGCTATCTGCTTTAGGAAAGGCATAGTGACTTAAAGAGTCAACATCAACATCAAAGGCAAATTTGGCTAGCTACCTCAGCTGTATATTACAACAGTTTACAATCGGTCAAACAAACATGCTTTCTCACTAATGGCCTCTTTCACAGCTGATACTGGACAGGTGAACGGATTATTCCTTGCAACTAAAAGAGAAAGGAGAAGACACATGGGATCACTGCCCATGCTTAACTCTCTCAAGCAATTTTAGGTGCAAGCGTAGTGCTGCTATAGGGATTTTGAGGTTATGATTGCTATTCACCTTAAAAAGTAGAAAGGTTATACTGCAACTCTGCCATGGAGCAGTGTTTCCTATGCTTGGTGTCTAATACTTTGCCATCATTCAGAACAACAGTTGCAGAGTGCTACAATCACAGGTGATTTTCTTTCTTATGGAGGAGGAATTAAAAAGAATGACACTATCCAGGTCATGTCCTGGTATGGAGCCATGACATGACTCCAACGTACATCTTAAGCTGGGCTTCTAGATCCAGTTATATGCATGTGGACTGTTACAATAAAAAATACCTTGCAAAGCAAAATATTCTGGTTTGACCTTATTGAAACATTTCTTATTTGCTTACATGAAATTATGTCATCAGATTTGAGACATTACTGTTCAATGTTTCAAGTTCTGTGAAACAGCAGTTGTTAGAAAAAAACTCTGAAGAATGAAAATGTTTTCTGCATTCTTTTTTTTCTTTTGAATTTATACGAGCTCCATCTTCTGTAATTTTGCAGCACACATTTTTTTCATGGAGGATATTACTTGGTTTAAAATAGAGAGAGAGAGAAAAAGAGAGAGACAGAGAGAAAGAGGTGGAGAAATGTATTATTTATAGTTCTGCTTCAAAAATATCTGGCTACTGCACAGTAGCTGGCAACTAAAAAGTCACATACCTTTTTGCCAAAATGCGTATGCCATATGGTTGCCAAAGACAAACCATCTGCAGCAGATGTCCTTTGGGTATGTAATATCTTGTTTCCTGAATGACCAGTTTTACTTTGTCCAGAATAAAGAAATGTATAGAAAACAAATAATATGTTAAAATAAAGAAAGAGCAGCTTTCCATATTTGAAATCTGAAATTATACACATAGAAAGAAACATATTTTCAAAAAAAAAAAAAGGCTTTTTAATAATGTTTTCCTAAATATAGATTCAAATTCTGATAACGTTTCTTTCTGGTAAACCTGTACGCACTTTTACGGTAGTCACCCACTTAAGTTATTTTAACTTCTCTACTGGAAAAGGTTCTCGGTGCCTTTACAGAGATTGCACAGTAGCTAAATTTTCATTTCATTTCATTTCATACACACAGACAGATTTTCATAATGTCATGGAATCACAGAATCAAAAAACGTTTTGCGTTGGAAGGGACCTTCAAAGATCATCTAGTCTGACCCTTCTGCCATGAGCAGGGACACCTTCCACTGGGTCAGGTTGCTCAAAGCCCCATCCAAGCTGGCCTGGAACACTTCCAATGACAGGGTATCCACAACTTCTCTGGGCAACATGTTCCAGTGTCTCACCACCCGTGTCATAAAAAAATTCTTCCATACGTCCTATCTAAACCTAAATCTACCCTCTTCCAGTTTAAAACCACTGCCCCTTGTCCTAACACTACAGGTCTTGGTAAAAAGACTCTCTTTTATCAACCCTCTTTATATATTGAAAGGCTTCAATAAGGTCTCTCTGGAGACATTGATTGATTCATTTATGTGTTCTAGTAGTCAATAAAAATGTTTTAAATCATCTCCAAATTGATGGTAAATCCTGCAAATGGATTAGAATGCAAATATTGTACAGCAATATCTAATTGTTTATGAATGAATTGGAAATAATTTACATATTATGTGGCAATTTGTTAATTTAAAAATTTCATTTAAATAATTACTTTCAATCACTTATCTTTTAGATATCATTGCTGTGTTATCATACTGAATATCTATTTTACAGTTTTAATCCAAATATAATTAAATTCTACATCCTTACAAATAGCACTTGTTCATTGTAGTTTCACACTTGCTTGCAAGATTAAAGAGGGTCTGATACAATGATTTCAGACCCAGCGCATTTGCTTTCATTTATTACTGAAGCATGTAATTCTTCCAGTTCATACAACTGGTTTACTTGTTTAAATCCATTCTGTGATTTAAACATCTCTATATTCTTATTGTTTGCATCTCTCTTCCTCTCTTCCAAGATTCATAGACAGTCATATTCAGCTTTGAGGTGCCTTGTGAAGTATTTCTTACCCTTCTTTTCATATTAGTTTTCAAATCTCATCTACTTTTCCCCTCTAATTTACTCCATCAGCAGTGATTAATACTACATTTTTTCTGTATTGCTCTTGCATTAAAAAAAAAAACAACAAAAACAAATCCCCAAACTGTAAAACAGCCTCACAAAGGGCTTGCCAGTGCATAGCAAATAAAACTGCTTGCTAAATGTGTTCAATCTGCACTTCCATTATGTGGTATAGTATGATTTTCATGGTCCTAATCTGAAAACATGAAACACGCCAGCTGTTTTTGGTTTTGCTTTTGTTTTATTTTTTTTTAATTGAAATCTGTTCTAGCACAGAATTTATTAAGACGTTCTCTATTAATGTCTGTCTGTCAATAAATATTTTCTAAATGGAATCTTTTAGATAAGACTTCCGTAACACATCACTTTTTGACTGAATTGGTCAAAGTACTGCATCTGTTGTTTATTAAACACATAATTCATTACATCAAAGTAAGTTTAAACCCATCCAAAGACTTCTGTGACAGCCTATGATCAATACAAATTTATAGTGTCTATCACAATTTTGGTATCTGCATCTGAACTAATTACCCTTAGGTTTCCTCTACAGAAAATGGAGACGAATGAGCGCTTTAAGACTGTAATTTCTCTGACTTATTTTAGATGTTAACATTGGGACTAGATTTATCATATCCAAAGGACCATTCTCCATTTGGGATAAAGGAAGACTGTGAGTAACTAAGATACAGATATGAACATCATGTGTGGCAGGAATCTCAACCTCACTGTGCCTATCTCCTCACAGTTTTTAAAGCAACTAGTGTTAAAAGCTCTTTGAACTTTTGAGAAAGTCTTAATGGGTTTTTTTGGAGAAATTCTTAATCAGGGAGCTGATTATTGTTTCCAGATAGTGAATTTGCTTCATTTCCGTTAATTACCATTCCCAGGTTATCCACATTCCTGAAGATCCATGCTACAATTTACCTGAAAAAAATGCCATTTACAATCCTTTATAGTCCATCAAATAATAGTGCCTAATAAATAGGGTCAAGAAAATATTCACAGAGGATCAGAATATCTTATATTCTTCAATATATGCAATCAGCTCCATGTGCCCTAATCTTAAAACTTTCTTGAACAATTTCTTAGCTTTGTTAAAAATGTATTCCAATTATCAATGAGAAGGAATGAGGATTTATTTTGCAGAACGTGAACAGAAAACAAAAACCAACCAAAACAGGTAATGACTCAGTGATTATAATATAACCATAATTTTAGATGTGACTGGAATCGCTATGGAAATTCAGCAGGTGTGCAAAATCATGTCCAAAGTGAAAACAAAATTGATTAGATGCATTGTAGTTCATGGAAAGTGAAGAAAAAAGAATTACAATCCCTTCATTATTTCCTGCTAAAGGTCTGGGAACAGACTATGTCCTCTTTCGTAAATGAAAATGTAAATGTACAGTAAAATAAATTATTATGTGAAAGGTACCAAAAGGAATAGAAGGCATTTTAAAAGTGCAGTGAGTGGCATTTGTGTGCCTTTTTTCTCTAGAATAGTAAAGAATACTTTGAAGTATGAAATTCATATTTAGTCAAGACTGTACAAATTTCTTAATTTAGGCTTCCCTTTCTGATTACCCTGAATTACTTTTCTACCCACTTTCTGACCAATCCACAACCTTCATTACTGGCCTTGACAGCACTGATGCTATCAATGTTAGCAAACGATTATAAATATCTAAGTCTCGATAACAGAAAGAAGTATGGTGATGGCAATATCTGCTGAGTGATATGAAGAGAGGTAAAAAAAAAATAATAAAGGAAGAGAGAAATGTATCCAAAATGAGAAAGTAATATGTGAAACATCCAAAACCAAAGAAGGGAAATTGTATAATTAAGTGGGATGAAACAGTTTCACACCTTCTATCAAAAATTAAATTTGCAAACTGTTATGAAAGACGTGTTTCTACCTGAGGAACTCACTTATATTTTCTTCCCTTTCCTCTTTCCCCCAAAATGTCTAAGACTGAAATTTTGTCAGTATTTTCATTTCAAAGTATGAAAAAGGTGACATTTTAAATGTTGTATTTCTGTTTTTCTTTTTCATTTCCTTCATTGTTTTTACATTTTTCCCTTTTCCATTTTGCTTTTTTCCGGACAATTACTCTTCATGTTTCCTTTGTGCATGTTCCCTGTGTGCTTGTACTCTTGTGTGCTGTTAAAAAACTACTTAATGTATAAAGATTGCTCATTCACTTTGAAATGATTAACTACATCAGAATGCAGAGTGTATACTTTTTGCCTTTCTTAATTCATACTTACCTATCTATATACACACCCACAAACATGTTCTTTTGTGTATATGTATTTCCAAATATCTCTTGAAGGCCAGACACCCAAGGTGATGGAAACCAATCTGAAAATGATGAATTTGTAAAACTATCTGGCTAAAAAGGACACAATATCCACCTTGAAAGAAAAGAAAATAATTTTTCTTTTTCTCTATGCAACAACAAAATCAACGTTTGTTATATTTTTTCCCCAGTTCTTTACTACCTAAAATGCTTTTATAGCTATCTATGAAAACATGATTTCCATTTTCACCATACTGTCAATTTTGTCAAGTGATCTCACTCAAAGAACTGCATTGAAAGAAGTCAGTTTGGATACTAAGAAAAAAAAAAAATTAATCACACTTTCTATTTGAATCTGGAAGCAAATTTGGTAATTAATTACATATAATTCATATGATTACAAATAAAGACTACAATTATTTAATTATACATTTATAATTATATATTCTTATATATGTTTTAAGAACAACATCATTGTGCATAGATACAAACCAACTGTTGCATAATACCTTTTCCTCCTATCCCTTCTATAAATAAAACTCACAACTTAAAACATATCTCTTTGAACTTTGTAGGTTGATTATTTTTTTACTTAATCTGTGAAATGTTTGTAGAAAGTTTGTTGTACTCTCTGATGTCGGGTATTTGTTTCAGGTACTTATTTGTTTTAGTTTCTCTTTACTAGACATTTTAAATCATACTCTTCCTGTGGCAGTGATTGATCAACAATGAAAACAACAATTTTGTTTCCACAGAAATTGAGAAAATTTTCCCTCTGCACAATATTCACTAGAAACACCTGTCACAAAAAAATATCTTTCTTCATAATATCTTGTTTTCCTCCTTGCTCTATGGACTGTTTACCATGTTGTATCACATGTATCTTCCTCACTTTGTCTCAACTGCTGCACAAGTCTTTACCAGTTCCCAGCTCTTATCACAACTTGGAGTTACAATCATGATTTTTTTGCAATATGCATCATTATCATCTTTAATATATGTCACACTCCTGAATACTTTGGAAATAGCTCAGACTATATATTTTTATGCATCTAATTGTAATCATCCGTATCACTTTTAGAGATATATTATCTTGCTTTTTTGACTATGACTTCAAATTATCTGAATTGTGACCAGTATTCAAGACCTGAAGTAGGCAGTGAAAACAGGCCACAGTATGATTTGCATTATCACATTATTTGGAGCTAGCAAGTAAACTTTTTATTCTTTGCTCCACATTTCTTTATCTGCTTTCTGTTGTTAGAGCAGGTTCTAAAAAGTTGCTATATTTCCTCTGAAAAATGTCCATTTGTTAATTTATTTATTTTAGAAGTAAAGAAGGAAAGCTTCAGCCTTAGTGTACTTGTTCCAAAAAACAGGAAGAAAAGAGAATATAATATGCATGCACATATAATTTGAGATAATGGCAGGGGTGTAAATCAAACACCAAGGTACCCAGAATACAGACCTTCTGTGTTTCAGACAGACAGGAACAAAATCCTAGATCACATAGCTGTAAAGTTCTTCTTTGAACCAGCAGTTTGTGACTGGCAGGTAACACAAGGTTATGTGATATTTTTGAAATACACTGAAAACTTGGTAAAACCTGGTTTGTGTGATGGAAGTCTAAATGAATGAACACTTACAGCTTCAAGGAGAGAAAAAAACACACCACAAACAACTGTCAGGGAGCATTCCACAAATATCTGAAGATAGGGCTAATACAACTTGCTTGGTAGTCATAGCTGGCAGACCACTTCTTCTGAGCTTATAGGTAGTGCACATTGCTGTTGGTTTATATGTCATGCAGAAACCTATTTGAACTAATCTCCCTTAAACAGTAATAGGGAGCTTGGTTAAATCCATACCGCTTACAATTATTTGGCTGCCACAAATGTTAAGTCTTTCCTAAAATAAATCATCATTATTTTCACTCGGAGATACCTCAATAAGTATTACTGATATTTCACTGGAAAACCGTGGTTGAAAATATCTGGCTATGCTCATACCAGTAAATTAAATATGCCCAAGATTGTTCAGGAGCATTGAAGCTGGCTAAACAGAGCGGCCTACGTCTGCTCTGCGATGTTCTTTTTGCTTTCGGCATAAGGTTTCTGCATGAGAACTGCCTATGTTGAATAGTCCCTGGAAAATTCAGCCTCCCAGATCATGCCCAGAAACTGTTAGGGACAACGCTATTAGCCATAAGACAAAACATATTTGAGGGTCTTCTAACAGGGCAGTAGTATATGGAGTTGTATTTCAGGGCCCAGGAACGCTACTGAGTGCTGTGTGCTGTATTATTAAAGGCATGGACTCCGGTGCTTCCTGTAAGATCCCATTTAAATAAGTAACACGTTGTGAACAGTACCTTCTCCAAAAAAACCACTGTCTTTGTTTAAACACTGACTGTGTTTTGTAGGATTTAATTCTCTCTGATGGCTAAGAGTCTTTCTCTTTGTATTTTGTTTTATTTGTTTCTCCTTCAGTATGACTCTCTGTTCTATAGTAACTAAATGAAGCTGAAAAGAGAAAAAAAAAAACATCAACTCTACATAAGGATTTAATATAGGAGTTTTTTTCATTTGTTTTTCAACTCGCTCATTTTCTAGTAAATACCACAACACAATGGCACAGATTCTGTAGTGTTTAGTAAAATAAATTAACAGAATGTATAAACCCCCAGACTTCATAGATCAAATAACCATGAAAAGGGGCACATTTTTATTATGACTGCAGAGTTTGCTTTCAATGACACAGTACATTGGTTCCCACAGATGTCACAGATTAATTTTTGCTTAAAAATGGAAAAAGAGCCCCTTAGCAGTCATTACACAATTAAAAAGAAAAAAAAAAAAAGGAATATCCACTCATTTCCAGAATCTGCTCCTCTTTTATGCCCAGAAGATTACATTATTCCTATTAAGCCTCTTTTGAGCATTTTATAGATAAAGGAAACCAGAAGCTATACCTATGTGTATATGATTATCTGAAAGTCAAAAAAATCCTTTATATGACTCCTTATAAGTACAAAACTTCTTGAAACAACCTTGATTTTTCACAAGACAGTTACCAAATTTTCAATGATTTCTTCTTAAAGAAAGCAGATTCTACTGCAAGCAAGAAAAGTATCAGCCCATTTTTATTCCCCTTGTTACACGATCTTCCACAATACAGGAAAGAAGCAGTCTTTGGTGTAGATTTTGTAAGTTCATATGAACTTAGAGGAAGGCTTCCTTTTTTTCCTCATCTTCTTCCCATATTGAGAGAAATCAGTCCCCTATCTCAATATAAATGGATCATTTTAATCTGTGTAACATGACTCCAGAGAGAAGAAAGAAGACAAGCCTGTCTTGAGGATAATGCAATCCACCATAACTACACATTTGATTTGGGTAAAACAAAGGCACACAATAGCCCGAGTACAACAGAGAGTATATTAAACATGAGACTTATGCATTACTCAGCACCACCAAACAAGTTCTGACTGAAATTTCTCATGGCAGAAATAGAAATACTAATAACAGTAAGGTGGTAGAAATGCATAGGTAAAGTGACATGCCAAAACAATACGTGCTTTAATTCAGTTCACTTTGATGACCTATTTTGTTTCTGCATCTTATTCCTTTGATTACAGTAATGAAAAAATGAAATATTACAAATAATAGAAAAAGAGAGAATGTTTAGAATACTGAGAAAATATATTTTAACAATTGTATTTTGTATGAAGTCAAGAAAAGAAAAAAAAAACAAAAAACAACAGCATCTGGGATAGAAGAAATGAAAGGCTATCAAATCTGAAGTGATAGCCTGAAAATATCACAGGAGCAAGCAATGTGCCCCATCACAAAGAAAGCTAGTGACTGCCTGGGCTTCATTAGGAGAAGCATTTTCAGCAGGTCAAGGGAGTTGATCCTCCCCTCTGCTCAGCCATGCTGAGACCACATTCAGACTTCTTGGTCCATGTCCAGGCTTCCCAGTACAGTAGAGACCTGGACATACTGGAGGGAGTTCAGTGAAGGGCCATGAAGATGATTAGAGGAGAGGAGTATCTGACATATGAGGAGGTGCTGAGAGAGCTGGGACTGTTTAGTCTTGAGAAGGCTCAGGAAGATTATTATAAGTATGTATAAATTCCTGATGGGGACGAATGACGAAGACGGAGCCAGACTCTTCTCACTTGTGCCAAGTGACAGAACAAGAAGCAATAGGCACAAACTGAAATACAGGAAATTCCATTTAAACATAAGAGTATACCTCTTTTAACTGTGAGGGTGGTCAAAGACTGAAGTGTTTGCCCAGAGGGCATCTCCATCCCTGGAAATCTTCAAAAGCCATCTGGATGTGGTCCTGGTCAACCAGGTTGACATTGCCCTTCTTGAGCACGGGGGATTGGACCAGATGACCTTTAGATGTCCCTTCCAACTTCAACCATTCTGCAATTCTGTGAAAACCTATGTAATGAAATAAAGAAAGGAATTAGAGATTTTTCCAGGAAAAAAAGATTATGATACTGATGAAGAAGTATAGTTGAACGGGAAAATAGCTGTAACACACTTAATTTGGCTGCTTGCAAAATAGAGAGAAGCTTCAATGTGAGATCTTTCATTACAGTAGATGTAATCCAAAGCTCACGGAAGGAAGGAAGAAAGGAAGGAAGGAAGGAAGAGGGAGAGAGGAAGAGAGGAAGAGGAAGAGGACGAGGAAGAGGAAGAGGAAGAGGAAGAGGAAGAGGAAGAGGACGAGGA
>JANXJC010000008.1:11744407-11755928 GCA_027564655.1 Leptodon cayanensis
CGCTGAGGGGCTCGGCCTGGGCCAGAGGCGGCTCCGGCTGGCAGCTGCGGAAGCTTCCAGCAGCTTCTCACAGGAGATGGCCCTGCGGCCCCTCACCTGCTACCAAAACCCCGCCACACAAACCCATAACATAGGGGAATCAAGAAAAGGGAATGGAGGAATATCTTTCCATTACAATTCTGAAAAACAGTGTAAGGCTTTATGAACATGATTCAACACATTTTTTTGTTGTAATTCAGTAATTATCTTGATAGGTCTCCAGGCTCCCTCCATAGACAGTGAAGGAAACTCTTCCAGGGAATATCCTATTCCATTCTAAAAAGTGTCCAAGAGAAGCAAGATGTACCACAGGCGTTACCTATTTGCATCATCAACTCATAGAAGCATCAGCTTGTGACAGAAATCTGTTTACCACCAGTTTTAAAGTGAATAGAAATGCTGTCTTTTTTTAAATAACAAAATAAAATAAGACCTTAGGTAATTAGAAAGTCAAGGCATTGAATTAGATAGTGAAGCTGGCATATGAATTGTAAAATCCTAATTTCGGGGTTGTCATAAGAGGTTTTGCCAGGCCATGCTATTCTGTCAATAATGCTTATTCTTTCTCAGAGGATGAGAAACATATTTTCTTTTAATGTGCACACTTTCATTTTATTTTCTGCTTTTCTACAGTATCAAGAGTGACCATCTCTCCTTATTTCTTCTAAGTCAGGGACCTGATTCACACCCCTATTCATTTATTGTCATTGCTCAATTCTGTAGAGAAACTTAGGATGACATATTGGAAAATTAATGGAAAGCTTCATATTCAGATATCTACCTTTTATGATCTTGCAACTCTATGGGTAATGTTCTTACTGGCTAGACTATATAGAACAATGCTTGCTTTTAACAGCTCTATATTAGTCATTCTCTTATGATCAAACCTGTACGTTGTTATTGTTTGGCATGATGTTAAAGTTAATTTTAGGCTTAAAAATTCTAGTTTGAAAAGTTACTAATACCTTTTACTCATCAAAATGCTTATTAATAATTCTAGGGCTTGTACATGGAAGCTTTTGTCTTTTGCAAAGCTACCCACATCCCAGATCCCCCAAAGAAATGAGCATGTTAAGCTACCAAGTCCTGGCCTTAACTTGACCCCTCTCTCTTCTCCAAAGTTGTATATTAAAAATGTTAAAAGCTTGATTTTAATTAATTCAAATTCTTAATAATTCTGACTGTTCAGAAGTTCTGTTAATGCAAAAATTCTAAATAATTATGTTCTGAGGACATAATTACAACTCCAGTGGTAAGTTCTACAGAAGCAAGAAGAGTTTCATTTGACTTTTTCTTTTCCCCTCAGTAGTGTTTTTAATGGATAGTTTAAGAATTGCTAATGGTAAATTAAAAATCAGACCCTTAAAGCAGATTTTATGAGATGGCAATTATCTGATTTGGCTGAAACCTCCAGATGAATTTGACATATTATTCTTTTCTTTTAATATCAGTTAAGAGGACAGACTGCACGAGGATAAACATCATAGCTTTACTTTGCTGAGCAAAGGGAAAAAAAATTCTTTCCCTACTCACTCACTTCATATAAATGTCTCTAAGGCTAACATGCTTTGGAATGAATTAAGGGAGAATCTAAGTTGCTTGTTACCCTGTCAAGCAAGGAACTGTAGCACTAATAAGGACTAGAGGAAAGATGAACCTAAATCAGACGCCAAGAATTATTTAGCTTTGTCTCAAGCTATTCAACTTCTGAAGGATGAGTCAAAAAATGTTAGATAATGAGCTGAGCAAGACTGAAGAACTGCTTTCTTATTACATCCTTTCTCCTCCTCATTGTAAACGTAGTAAACTTCTGAGCATTGCCTGAAACGTGGCTTTTAATCTCAAGAATAATTTCAACATAGTAAGATGCATTTCTCAGCCTCTGTACTTCAGCAGCTGAGGATGAGAAAGTTGGTTGATGCACTCAGCATAGTCAGTCATATGGGTGGAACTGCTCAACAGGTTGTGTGAGCCTTGTACCATGTTTCTCACTGTGGTTGAGTGTGAAGGCTGACAAACCTGGCATTACATAACTTAAAGAATTCAGAGCAGAATTTTTCCGAGATAGGCGCTACTAACCTGAGCTTTATGGAGGAGCTGCTCCATGCCTTTTTAAATCAAGCATAGGAGAAACAGTCCCTAATGGCCCTATGCATGGTAATCAAATTTCCTGGTTAAAATGTGTTCACCTGAAGGTCATGTGTCAAGCCCTCAAATCTTGATGCAGAGATCTGCAGTATTGCTTGACTTCTCAGCAGAGGGCTGCTGCTTTGGAGGATAAGGAAAGATTTACATAATAATGTTATACAACTCCACAGTTAAAAAAATCAACAACTCCTGACTGACAGTGAGAAAGAAGATGTAAGATCAAAAGAAGGTAGCAGCACCTCTGCAAACTAAGTACTGGATTGCAATGTGGGTTTGTTTGTTTGTCTGTTTTTTCCCAAAATACATATATAATTGGAGAAAAGGGGCTTCTGCCAGCTTTTTTTGTGGTGTGGCTTACCTGGAAGGAAGTCACTTTTATAGTCTGGAAAATTTAATATAAAAATATACTTACTAAAATAGTGAAAACGTGCATGCCAAATTCCCTATCTTAGTTGAAGTGTAGATAATTTTCTGGTTTTCTGTCAAATGACAGAATGGCATTTTTGTGTTTCTGTAGCCATTACTTAATGCTCCGGTCACTTAGCCTACATTAGAGTTTAACTTTGTGGTTTTGAGACTGATTACAGTTTTAAGAAAAAAAAAGATAGAACTTGCATGAGATATTTTGTTCAAAATTAATTTCTCCTCTCTCCCGAAGTTTTTTCTCAGCCGTAAGTGTTCTCTTTCAGGCATACACAAAACAAAAATCTAAATTATGGTCACAGTGAGATCATCATACCATGATCTTTGCTCTCAATTGCCCTGTTGTCTCACTACTGACAAGAGGAATGCCTCAGTTCTCAGTGCCTCCTGTGCTTGCCGCAGTGACATGTGTATTTCTAGCTAAACTGTGCAGTAATTTTTTCCTATTTCTGTTAGCACCAGCTCAACAACAGTAGGCAAAGGGCATTTACAGGCACTTTGTCTAGTATCTGACTCTGTAGCGAAACAAGCTTCAGCTATGGCTGTTTTGCTGGAGTTACACAAAGATATTGTACAAGAGGTAATTCAGTTCAGTGTGTAAACAGGGTGATGACAGTAACAGCAACTGAATAAAGCTGTTACTTCATGGCTTCTCATGTAGTCATTACTTACACTCCAGCAGAAAGATTTTTTGAAATTCAATACACTATTTCCTGCCCTTTTGATCTAAAAGAGGAAAATGATCCCCTCTTTTCAAAGAGCCAAAGTTTAAAAGAGTGTAGGAATGAACATTTTACAACTGTAAACTGTAAGCATGTAAATTACTGGGAGTATTTGCTGCCTTTGTTGCTGGAGGAAAAATGAGAACTTTGTTTAGCTGGAGGCACAGTGATTGATAAGCTATCCTGAAGGTTTTCTGGCTTCTTTTTGGTTTTGTTTTGGGGGTTTACTTTCGGTTTTCATTTTGGGGGTTTACTTTTGGTTTTCGGGTTTGGGGGTTTTTGTTTGGTTGGTTGGTTTTGGTTTTTTTTTTAATCCAAATTAAAATTTAAATACAGAATCCGAATTCAGTGGATTTTATTAATTTGTGACAAAGTTGCACATCTCTTTACCTTACAATTTGATCACACAGGCTTCTATCCAAATTACTTCCTATGATTTTTAGGCAAGCATCAGATAGCTCATTATTTCTAATCTAGGAAAGCTGGTATTCAAAGGGTGTCACTTGTTTGAATATTTCCATGCATCAGAGCTTGAAAAATGTTGTAGAAACTTTTAAAACAGATAGTTTTTAAAGACATGACCTAGATTAGATTAATTTATGACAACTAAAAGTACTTTTATTGGATTTCAGAGTAAATAAATGAAATGTAAATACAGGAAACAGTTTAGGAAGAATTTCAGGCTTTCCAGTTATATAAAAAGTAAATTAAAACAGTTCTCACTCATGGCTTTCTCAGCAGCCTCATTAAGAAGAAGAACCTTTTGGCAATGATCATCCTAGAATTACATAGACTATCAAAAGTACAAACTTTAAAAAAAAATCTTCCTTTGATTCAGAATTGTAGGTGGTGATAGCTACAACAGCAAGAGCAGTGGCTAAGAAGTCTATTAAATCAATGCGTTCTTGTGGGCAATTCTAATACAGTGGGATAAAGGGTGGTAGAGAATAGGATGGAAGAAAATAAGAATCAATCAGGGTTGGTTATGGCAGAGTAGTGAATGGAGAATACCAGGAGCTTGGGAGACAGGACTCAGAATTATAGAGGTAAGTGTGAATAGAGAGCTAACTGGCAAATCATTTCTGTAAGCCACTAGTTGAAGTGTGTTATACATTTACTTCTCTTCCTGATCATCTCATTTTAGAGTCTGCTTTCATGTTGCTTGGCAAGCATATTTTCATTTATTTTTATAGAACTAGAGGTCCCTGTTCAAATGATACTGAGTTTGTAATAAAATATTTTTTCAGGGAAACATGGATAAGACCACCAAAGGCCATAGATGCCTCCAACACACAGATAATTTCTCTTAAATTCTCTTCTCAAAATCAAAATTGTAATGCACTTTTATTCCTGCCCTCACCTGTCCAAGAGAAAGACAAAAACACTGACATCCATCAGCCCTTGACGTTTCATAAACTTCCTAGCTCTTTCCCTGTTGATCTGGAAGTCCTCCAGTTCTTTCATACCTATCTGGATGAAGTTGTCTGTCTCTCAGCTGAACCATAAAATGATCCAGAAAGTAAATAAAACATTGCATAGTTCTGTTGTGAAACCTGATTTGAGATATACTCTTTATGCACTTCACATATACTGACTGGCTTATGTATTGACTAAAATGTGGTCTCAATAATATTCAGGTGCATCCTTTTCAAAATGAGGTAACTGGAAGAAAAGTAAATTATGCCCACTTTTTACATACAGTTTACAGCTATGGTATTTGACCAAGAATAAGGAACCTTAATTCTATGCCTTCTCCAGTACATATGGATTAAATATAAAATTCTTCACTTTCACAAGAGTCTGTAGCATTTAAACTATTGATTAGCCTTTAGTTAGATATATAGAGAACTCTAAATCTTATCTGTTAAATACCGTTATGGAGAAAGGAATGTAATTTCACAAAATCACTGGGAGTTTGAGAACGAGCAGCAGGCTGTATGTGCTTGTGCTGTTTTCTGCAGTGAACAGTTCTGGTCCCTTCTTGCAGTATTATCTCGGGGGGGATGTTCTTGTTTTTGTTTTTGGTTTTGGGTTTGGTTTTTGTATTTGTTTTAATTTATAAATTGCTGAATTCATAGAATATGTTGTTACCCGGGTTTCCTGTTGACTACTTCTTGTTGACTTCTTGTGCTGCATGTGCTTTAGTTGAATGCATACATCCATACATGTATCTTTAGCGGAAGCATCTATTTTTCCTTATGCACTATAGTGTGCCTAGTGCATGATTTTTCTCCTGCTGTACTTCAGCTGTTGCAACAGATGACTTGGGAATCCCAAATTTCTAGTTTGAATCAGATTTTGGGGTTTGTTTGTTTAACTGGTTGGAATGAATAAGATTATCAAATACACCTTAAAATGAAGGAAAATGCTGCAAAATTGAACAACAGAAAGTTCTTGTTTCTGGTACAATAAAAATACAGAAATATAAAGCTTCCTGCTTTTAGAAACTGTGCTAGTGACTTGGCTTCTCTTAAGCAATAATTTAGGACCATTAGTCCTCAAAAAGCATTTATCTGGTAACCATAATTCTAACTATCTGCTTTTGCTCATCTAGTATTGGTCCATTTTGTACACAGGGGTCTATCTCCTTACCTGGTGGTCATCAAAGTCAGTTGTTGTGTATATCACGGACAAATCCAACAGCTCGAGCATTGCAACAGCTTTCTGCAGAGTCAAAGCATTTGCCTTAGCTTAACTTCAGCAGCGTGGGAGGAAAAGGAGGAAAAAAAAGTTGATGAGCAACAAAACTAAAGAAGCTGCCCAATTTCCTGCAGATTGCAGACGTACATTCTTGTCTTGCTAGTGACTGGGGCTGCCACCCACCCATGTTCCTCACCTGCTTGGCGAGACAAGTTGCAGCGTGCACTGGGCTGGCTGACAGCAGCACCAGTGTCTTCAGCTGGTCCTCAGAATGGGGTTCAGTAGTAACCGCCTTTCATTTGATGGGACATCGATTTGGATCTCTGCCCTCCAGCCAACTGCCAACTTTCCCAAACCCATTGGGAAATGGCTTATCTGTAAGACTCTCTACTCTTATGTCAGTTTTGGTTAATGAGACATCAGATTCAGAAGTTACTGGTGTGAGACAGATAGACAGATGAAAAAGTACAGTGTTTGCATAAGCCAAGCTTCTTTAGAAAAGCAGGCGAAAGCAAAGTAAAAAATAAAATTAAATAAAATAAAAAATAAAATCTAAAACCAGTGAAATGAGAGCAACAGAAATATTAGAAAGGAAGAAAAGAACTTAAGCACAGATAACTAGACACAGAAAGAGACACTGAAAGAAAGAAAAAGAAACAAAGACTTTAAAGCAGGAAAGGGATATAAAACAGAAATAACAATAGACAACAAAATAATGGAGAAAAAGAATGAGAGCTACCCTAAGAATTAAATATAGAAAAAGAAAAAAAACATGTTCAGAATTAAAGTAAAGCAAAAATAAGACAAAAGTGTGAGCTAAAGCTGGAGACAGACAGTTAATTTTATTTAAATAACACTTCATTTCACTTGTGCCAGGTTAAGGGTTTCCAGCAAAACTTCTGTTATTGTTGCACTGCTCAGCCTCCCTGGATATCTTTACTGTCTCAATCTACCCATAACATGAATCTTTCAGTTTCTTAATTATGCAGTCTTAAAGTCTTTAAATTTCTATTACTGTAGTAACTGTAAGCTAGAAGATTGAAATATTTATAAAATTGCATCAAATGTATAAACTTGCTTTACACTATCTTAGTTTGTATTTAAATAATGTACTTTAAATGAAATGAAATTTCATAAATTCAGTGGATTTATTTCATAAAAAATTCTGTAGATCTTTGACATCTCCCTCAGTAGTCCCAAAGTTCTGAAATAAGCATATTTATGTTTAAGCATTTTGAGAACCATAATTTTGCTATACAAGCTTGCAAATTTTGATCAAAACAAATAAACAAAGTAATCTGACTTAGGGTCCCATCTGGAGTTCATTGATCTCCAATTCTAGAGGCTTGCTTTCTTTACTTACTTATTTAGTTAGATACTTGATAGACTATACTTGGTGGAAGGCCTTTTTGATTAAAATTTAGGTGCTTCTGGTTTTGAAGCAGAATCTGTAAGTCTGTGTCATCCCTAGAATCATCCTGCCATAATGTTACCTTCCAGTCCCAGAAGTTTTGAATTTTGTTGCAGTGCAGCACAAAAAGAGAGAGAGAGGGAGAATTCCATTTCTCCTACCTTCGCTTCCTTACAATGTTTTAAAAGGAATATTCTTAAGAGCTGAGTTTATAGATGAGGAATAGTGAAGAGTAAGCCTGCTGCTAATCACATTTTTGGTAAATACTATCACTACTAAATTATTATGGAAATTGTGCATCAGAGCTGTTTTAAATTTGTATTTATTTTGTTTTTAAATATTTTATTTGTATTATTATTATTGTTGTTGTTGTTGTTATTACTATTATTGTTGTTGTTGTTATTAATTTATTTATTAGTTAAGACTAACGCATTTTGAATTGAGATCCTCAAGGGCCTTAAGTAAAAGAAAAGCCAGGTGAGCCATATGCTCACCTAGTCTGGCTAGGGAAGTTGCTAACATGAATAGAAGCAGGACTCTTGGATCTGGAATGTCTCTGCACTAACTTTAGGCAACTCTGTTGTAAATAGTTACATTGCAGATACCCAGCTTAGTCTCACTTTAAAGTTAATGAAGAGAAAAATGTCACTTCATGAAGTATGATTCACCCCATGCTAAGGTATCTGTTTAAAATAGGTCAGTCTCACCCCAAATATGTATAGTTCTTTCTTTTCTCTATTTTGCAGCTATCTGAAGCTAGGGCAAATATCACACCTTAAGAGCCTTCCAAACTTCCAAGTCAAATAAACCTGTAACTTTCTTTAAAGAGTTCAGATGCCTCAAGGCTTAAAGCTGCAGGGACATTTGGATCACAATTTGGGTGAAGACATCTAAGTTTCAACTAAATCCTGCTTCAGGCTTTACAGACTGGACCCATTCTGTAGTGATATAAGGGACTGTTGCACAACTATTTCTTTTAAACAATTGCTAGTTTACCCTTTGCTCTGTTCCCACTGAAACTAGGAAAATATTTTGTAGGGTGAATTATATCTAATTTTAAAACACACAAATAGAGAAAAAATAACTAAACCATTTCAGGTTGCAGTGTTTACTGCATACGTGATAGAAGGATATAAAGCATTCATTTGGAATGACCTACACCACTGAAAAGACCTAGCCATTCCACCTTCATGTCAACAGAAACTTTATACCATAACATATCATCATTTATTTCTGCTATCCTTTACAAGTTGTAGAAAGATGGTAGTAAAGCTCAAAGGAACAAAAAAAGGTAGACATTTTTATAATAGTATTATTGAGAAGTTATTGTTGCAGCAAAAAGGATACTGAAAAAGGAATTCCCAATCTAACCCACTGAATCCAGTAATCCAATACTAGTGACCTTCCTCCCTCTACCCCTTAATGCTTAAGGTTCAGATCTTCCTTCCCACCCCCCCTTAATTCTTAAGGTTCAGATCTCTCATAACAGAGCTAGGCCCAGTGAAATACTCACTTTGAACAAGCACTGGCCTTATCTATTCGTTCTATAGACTGGATGAATCTGAAAACAAAGTCAATCCTCTTCCCTTTATGCAGCTCTAAGGTAGCTCTGAGGTACTGCAGGCTGATCTGTATGGAGCTGGACAGAAGCAGAAATGTTAGCAATTCTCTAACTGGGCTTTACATTTTAATGACATTAAGTAAAGCATTAGGTTAGAATTTGCATTATAGAGGCTTTAACCTTAAAATTTAATTCTTCAGGGGCATAATTACAAGTAATGATGTGGAAATGAGTCAATTTGGCATTTTGCGATATGCTGGTGTAGCGTAAATTTTATACCTAATGCAGGACTATTTCTTTTAAAGCTGTCCTTCCCCTTGTCCCTACAATAAAGCTGTTAAACAGGATAAAGTATGTCCATCCATTAAGCCAGGATGTGTAATCTGTTTTCACTGACTCTATAAATCGTTCAGCAAGAGGTGTGGAGATCAGGAGATCAGTGTTTGCTGAGGAAAGCTCAGCTAGTATATTGCCCCTACAAAATGTCAAGGCTCTTTGGACCGAAGGAATTTCACCGTGTGAGGTGATTGAAGACAGTTCTTTGAAAGGAGGTTGACAGAGCACTGCCAATGAGTCAAATGTTAAACATTAAACATTTCTCCAAAAACTTCAGAGAACCTTCACTTCTCCTTAGTTCTGCATGAACAGTGGTAAAATATTTTTCTGTAAAGTTATTCTTTTCACTCTTCTCAATATGGAGTCTCTGCTTCAAGTGTAGCCTTGTAATTTAACTTCTGCATTAAAAATGGTGGTACACTTTCCTTTAGGTTTAGTTATTATATTTTAGCTTTATAAAGCTATATATATGACTGTTTTATGAAAGCTTTGTCAACAAGATATTTGGGAAGAAAAACTAAAATTAGAAATCTTCTGTTTTTATGATGCTAACATAGAGAAGATTATACTGAAACTAAAGATTCACTGGGGTATAAATTTTACAAACACACAGAAAGTCCCTTTTCTGAAAGAACAGAACATCTGAATATGAAATAAAAAACATTATTGTCCCCTTCCTATATGAACAGGCTGTCTATGTGACGTAATGACGGTGATCACAGCAAGGTCTTAATAAGAGTCAGAATGAGTTCAGTCAGTGCCCTGCTAACATTAGTATACTGTTTTAGGACATGAACCTGTAACACTGTGACATACCCACAGTGTTATCCCAGCAGACAGAGACAGTCTATAACAGAGTGAGATTTAAACCTAGATATCCTGAAGTCTAGTTTAGGGTCAGACCAGAATGCAGTCTTTCTCTGGAAGGAGTAAGATTCACCACACCCGAATTTAGAAATCTGCAATGTAGATTAGATGCAATCTACGTTTAAACTAGCCATTCTATAACCCCCTTAAATCACTAGAAATGGCACTTTTAGGATATTTATTCTCTGATTTATTTCAAATGTGTTTCTAGATACAGTTAAATGAGTTTAAGAGGTATTTCTTCTCCAATGTTTGTGCCAGTATAGATATCTGTCTTCTTCAGGACACATAGAAGTAAGGTTACATTGAAAGGTAGATGCCTAAATTTTCATTTTGGTTGGTGATAATCTAATCAGAACAGTTAATGGTATCTGAATTAAGTCATTCAGCTGACTAAGGTTTCTCTTTAAGACTGAGGTGAATAACTCTAGACTTTGTTGAGAATAATGGGAACTTAAGCACCAGCTGAGACACAGGTTCCTACATTTTAAACACTTGATTCTAGCAGTCTAAATCAAGGGCTGATGCCCTTTACCCCAAGATGTCTCCTGTGCAGATTTTTAATTCAGTTAGATGTCTAATGCCACTACAGATAGTCTAGGGTATCTTGCTTGGCCTTCAGCTGTCACTCCAGAAGATGGGTTTTTTTGCAGGTATTGTGGAACATCTACCAGACTTGTGTGGGTATTTCAGATACTTCAGGGTGTCAGACATGTAAATTATCAATCCTAAAGTGTATGTCGAAAACATGGTCAACGTAATTATAGTCTAAACCCGATTCTTTATTAACTGCCAGCAAATTAAGTCAAATATAGCTACAGTACATTTAAAACCATCGCTTAAAAATTGGTAACTATTGTCCCTGTGGGTCATAGAATCATAGGATCACTTAGGTTGGAAATGACCTTTAAGATCATCAAGTCCAACCGTTAACCCAGCACTGCCAAGTCCACCACTAAACCATGCCCCTGAAAGCCACATGTACACATCTTTTATATACCTCCAGGGATGGTGACTCAATCATTTCCCTGGGCAGCCTGTTCCAATGCTTGACAACCCTGTCAGTAAAGAAAATTTTCCTAATATCCAATCTAAACCTCCCATGCTGCAACTTGAGGCTATTTTCTCTCGTCCTATGGCCAGCTACTTGACAGAACAGACCAGCACCCACCTCACTACAACCTCCTTTCAGGTAGTTGTAGAGAGCTATGAGGTCTCCCGTCAACCTCCTTTTCTCTAGACTAAACAGCCCCAGCTCCCTCAGCCGCTCCTCATCAGACTTGTGCTCCAGGCCCCGCACCAGCTTCATTGCCCTTCTCTGGACACGCTCCAGCACCTCAATGTCTTTCCTGTAGCGAGGGGCCCAAAACTGAA
>JANXJC010000008.1:11768401-11787502 GCA_027564655.1 Leptodon cayanensis
AGGACCCAGGGAACTACAGGCCAGCCAGCCTCACCTCAGTCCCTGGGAAGGTGATGGAGCAGCTAATCCTGGAAACTGTTTTGAGGCACATTGAACAACAATAAAATCATTAGGCATAGTCAGCATGGCTTCACCCAAGGGAAATCATGTTTGACCAACTTGATCAACTTTGACAATGAAGAGGCCTCAAAGATGATTAAGGGACTGGGATATCTGTCCTATGAGGAAAGGCTGAGACAACTGGGACTGTTTAGCCTAGAGAAGGTCCAGGGAAGATCTTTTTAATTTATATAAATACCTGAAGGGAAAGTGCAAACAGGACGGAGCCAGGCTCTTTTCAGTGCTGCCCAGTGACAGGACCAGAGGCAGTGGGCACAAACTGCAACACAGGAGGTTCCCTCTGATATCAGGAAATACTTTTTCACTGTGAGGGTGACCGAGCACTCGCTCAGGTTCCCAGAGAAACTGTGGAGTCTCTATCCTTAGAGATATTCAAAAGCTGCCTCCACACAGTCCTGAGCAACTGGCTCTAGGTGGCCCTGCTTGAGCAGGGTGGTTGGACCAGATGACCTCCAGAGATCCCTTCCAACCTCAACCATTTAGTTTCATTCTTTCTATTCATCATGAGGCATCGTTTCTGTTGTGGAAGCAGTGCTACACAACGGAGTTTTCCGCTTTTCCTTCCACTCTTAAAAACATCTTTCTCAGACACTATGCTACTAAAGTGTTCAATTTCCTGACAAATCACAGGACTTGACAATCAAGCCATGGTCTTTTCCCTTCCCACTTCAGAAAACTGAGAAAAAGATGAGATAGGTGAGAACAGACAAACAATGAAAAAGTTTGGGAATATTTTATTTCTTTGATACCTTCATGCATGCAATATTTTTAAAGCCTGAACTTAAAAATTACTGTATTTCCTTTCAAGTAAATTTAGAATGGCATCAAAAGGTAATTTAGATTCAGACAAGCTTGGTTGTTTCACTTATAAACACATTGTAGAGCAGAATAAAAATAAAATTCACATTATTATTTTTATTTTAAAAAAGTGAACATAAATTGGACCTCCTTTTGAATCCTTTTTGTCTGTTCAAAGACATCTTATATTTGGCCCTGGCCAGAAAGTCAATCATGGTACAAAGCATGAAAACAGTTTTATTAATTCAAAGTGCCAGATGGATGAATAACACTTATAATGGCAAACTCAAGAATAATCATTGATGAGATATCCTCATATATGACTGCTACATGCTTTGTATATTTATGTATATCAACATTTCTCTTGGTCTCTGTGCCAGTGCTGCATCTCAAGTCTGAGGATTTATAATTTTATACTGCCTTGGACTGTCTTACGAGTGTTACAAGGATGTACTGAAAGCATAATAGCAATCATTAACAAGACAATCACAATATCCTTGTTTTTAAGCAAGTTTTTTTCAGTAACCAAAAATACATTCAGACATGAAAGAAAGAAAGAAAGAAAAAATGTTTATACTAAACTTCCTCAAATTGTAAAACCCATTCTTTCACATCTGGGGACACTAAAAAAGACTCTGAAAACTGTGATCAGAAAAATATGTACAAATGCTCTGGACAAACATGCAAACATTAGACTGGCTTCTCACTTTAAATGGATTGTCTGAGCTCCACTTTCTTCTCCTGTTCACTAGTACATTTACCCACCTAGGTCTTCGTGCTGTTTTCACTTGCTTCCCTGCTGCTACATTTTGATCTTTGCTTCCTGTCTCTCTCCCCTGCTGTTCTTTTCAACAGTGTTCTGCTTTTTGTTTGATGAGCACTGAAAATTGCAAGATTCCTGACCTCTAAAGAACAGACGGAACTTCAGGAATCAGGAATCTTGTAAATTGTACTTGCCTGCTGGTACATGGAATACTATTAAACATCAAGGACGAATAATCTTAAAAAAAAAAAAAAAGGTGTATATAAAAGGTCTCATGCTGCACTATTGTGGATGGAATAACTTCAGACTCTGGCATTCATTAGTACATGCATTCCTGGCAAAGCTTGTTTGTTTTCAATTTTGCAGAACAAAAGCAATTTCAAGTTAAAGGCTGAAGTAATTTTTTCCCCCAATTACAAAACTTCTGGAACTAAGGGTTTATCATTTACAGTATCCAAATTGTTATTACTCTCCTTTTTCCTTTCCCCATTTGGACAAAAAAAGTGGAACATTATGCACAAGAGATGGTGGTGGTTTCATGGTTAACTTGCATAATCCCTGTCTCTTGAATACCATAAAGATTCCATTTTTCTAAAAGCCTGTCAAGCACGTCAGAACATACAACATCTAGTCTTTAGTACGTGGGAATTCAGGTATATTTGGTATTCTATGGTATACAGCAGTCAAATCAGACAGATATGTTAATTAGTTTCGCACATGCATGTGAAAAAATAATTCATGGAATGGTAGCTAAAAGGTAGTATGCACATCTGTACAGAAAAGCAGTAAGTTCTTTTGAGACCATCTTTACCTAATGCATGGCCACTTAGTTCACTTCGTTCTTGGGAGGTCAGTGAAAACTAAACAAAATTTGTACTGGTAAATATGAAGCGAAAAACTTTCATGTCAACAGTTTACTTATTTTCAGGTATAGGAACATTTTTAATAAGTTCAGAAATTAAGTACCTTATAGCGGTTCAAGCCTCCAAAATACTTTAAAATTCTTTATTCTCATGCAGCAGTGAATCAGCATCAAGTTGGATGAGTGCAGCTTTCACTTCTAGAAAAATCTTATCTGCATATATAATTTTCTATTTTTAGCAGTATACTTTTCAGGGCTCTGAGTGTACTAATAAGCCTCAGCTGCCTCAACCAGCCTTGCTTGCAGCCTCAGCACTCTGTTTAAACTCAGGTCTGATCACCCAGACCTTGCCTGAGCCATGCTGTAGATACATCTGTACCAAACTGTCCTGTTTTTCTAATTAGAAGATAAAGTTAGGATGCTTATGGGTTTTGAACTGCTTGGCAGGGAAAAGAAAGAAGTACAGTTCAACACTTGGCATATGATTCTAGCACAATTTGGGTAGAACTTCAAATGGGAAATATGAAGCTGTCTAGAAATGGAAGAATCTGAGGCCACCTAAGCCATCCGGAGGCTGGGCTATGCAAGCTACCTATGTCAGCTGAGCAACTGACAACTCTTCCTCATTAGCCCTAAAGCTGTAGCAATCTCTAGTCTATGCCCATAGATAACGCATTCTTCTTTTAGCAAGAACATTCAGTCACAGACATCCTATGAATAGCTACTCCTGTCCAGAAAAGAGTGACCAGACCAAACACTCAGCAAATACCATCTCTCCCACTTTTCTTTTTCTTTGTAAAATCACAACAAATCTGAAAAAATCTCCTAAATTGTTACAAGAAATCTCATCCCATCCTCCTATCCAACTCCTTAGTTAAGTAGGGACAGTTTGTGATCCTGATGAGAGTAGGCTTGGTAGGGGTACTGGGTTTTGAAAAAGGAGTTACCTGAAGACATACTGGCATAAAGGCAGAGGTGTAGAGTGAGTTACTGTGAGGTGTTATGTTGTTCACATAAAAAAAAAAAAAAAAGGAGAAAAGGAGTAAATAAGTAAGGAAAGAAATACATTTTCTGTTGGACAAAGGAAAATAGGTAGAAAAAGGAGGTGTTTTTTTCCTTTCCCTTAGGAAAGGAGATACTGATTTAACTATTTCAAGGTATTGTGTCATTACCCTTTATTATGAACACTACTCATGTAATCATTTCACATGCATTTCCAAATAAACTTCCAGGTCAAGTAAGTTTTCTCACTTTTACATGTCAGAGTGGTTATTTTCAAGATGTAGAAATCCATCATTACAGAGCTTTAAGCTAGATCAAATCCACATAAGTTGCATATTTTAAAGTCTTACTTGAAAACAAATAAAATAAAAATAAAATTACCTTGCATATAAAGTACAGAAAGTCATAGTACATATCTGTATTTAATGATTAAAAGTGAGGATACAACAGGACAAAATATATAGAAAAAGCAAACAGTATGTCAGCTAACGTGTTCTAATATTTTGTCTAGAATTCAGACAAATTGGCTTTTTATTAGATATGTCTGCATCAGTAGATTTCTTTGGCTGAAAGAGCACAAATTTGTTAACATACAGGAAGTTGGCAAACTTCTCCAGCCTCTTAGATGCTGGATCTGAGTTTCTCTATCATCCTCAGAAATAATAAATAGTAGCTGCTAGATGTGAAGTCAAGCCTTTCAAAATGGAGAATGCTCTTCCAGCTGAGGTCAGGACAAGTATCCAATGTTAACTGTCACATCATTCATTGCTCATGGTCCTGCAGCAAAAGAAAATTGCTTAGCTGTTTACAAAGTAAACTTTGCACTAGGTTCCTGTTAGCAATTTATTTCCACTCCTGTAACTGTGATCTCTTAACTGTAACCATCTCTTTTCTCTCCCTGGGCTTTTAATGTGAACAATAATTTAACTAATTGAGATTCAGATGGGAATAAATATCCTTGCTATCACCTACTGTTCGGAAATACAAATACCATTCTTTATTCAAGACACTTTTCTGCTGTTTTTTAAATACTTAGTTCTAGTTAGGACATTTGGAGTATTATGTAATATCTCTTTAATCTTCTGTTCATAGTCTGGGGCTTAAAACGGTTACTGGTACTAAATGAAGTTCTGACAGTGATGCAGCTATGCTGCTAAGATTTTGTTTTCAGTAACATATTTAGAGAAGTGGGTTAGTCTGACCAGGGGTGAAATATTCCATCTGTAGAAGTAGGAATGGTATACATTTTATTGGCAACCACAGTTACTTCATGCTAGGTTTTTCTGAAGTCATTCTGGGAGCCCGGCACTGAGGCTAACAATTAGAATGGAAGTGTAGAATTAAGCATTGGCTAATTCTCTCTCAATGAAATTATTCCGGTGTGATATTAATGCAGTTGATTACCAATGGACTCTTTTTTAATGTTCAAATAAGAGCAGAATCTAGATTCCTGAATGTGGCTGAAGGCACATAAAGCTATGCCTGCACCATCTCTGCCCCTGCTGTGCTTGATTCCTGAATGTTTTTGACCTTGCACAGGACTTTAGAACAGTGAAAAGGAGATAGAAAATTATCCCACTCTGATTGCTGGCATAATACATCTCCTTTAACATGGCTATTTGATGTAAAGGGCATGAAAAGGGGTGTCCCCTTGTACCAGTTCAGTGGATACAAAGACATTTGTTGAATTCTGTCCCTTCTGTAATTGCTAAAGCATTTTTAGAAGCACTCTGAAACCCCTGACCCCCTCATGTCCTGGAATCATTAACAGGTAAGGTATTTTGTAAACTGCTTAGATTCAGCCTGAGCTCTGTCTGACTACAAATCCCATCCACCCTTGCAGCAAGCAACAGCAGAACATTTCTAGGAAATACTAAAGGTTTTCAACTTAGAGCAACCTTGGAGGGTGCTATAAGCACAGGACATATCATCCCAGGAATCAGCAACACAAGTGTCCCTACAGCCACCCTCAAGCATGCCAACTGCTAAGTCATGTGGGACTGTTATGGTTCTGGCCTGGAGCCTACCCTAGGCATCGCTCTACACGTCTTGTACTATATCCTCTCAGAAGGAGCGAATTCTTGCTGCGCATTGTTAAACGTTGGATCCAGCTTGGAACTATCAGTAGCGAAACTGTCATTCTGACTAAGGGATGCATGTTGAATAACTTTCCTTATGTGTTTACTTTAGTTATGGTTTTGAAATTGACGGGAACACCATGGTTTCGATATTTATAAATTCTTCTCAGATTTCCTTTTCTGAGAAAGTTCTTTCTAACTCACTAAGGAACTAACAGATTCACCTAGTAGAAGGTGAGGGAAGAAGAGAGCTCCAAGTATACTAAATATGCATCTAGCGAATTATATTCTTTAAAAGCACTTACCTGCAGCTGTTTGTAATTTACATAACGGAGACTATGGATTCAGAAGGATAAGATCAGTGTGGGTATTGGAAAGAATAATATTGTTATTTATAATTTGCATAGCAAATCTCATTAATTGTGTATTTAGTAGGATGTTGAATTTGGCTTGCTAATGGCTTTAATTTCTTGCTCTTGTTTAATTTTCACACAGACAAATTTTGTGTGTAGACTTTTTGAGATTCTTACATGGAAGATTTGTTTACATATTTATTTTAATTGCATATAGTGTGGCATGATGACTATTGCAATTCCCTTTCTGAAGCTGCATCAGACAAACAGCTGATCTGAATCCCTAATCACAGTCCCTGTGAGGGACTGGAAAAGTCTACATTTTCAGGTCACCCAACAAGCCAGTTGCATAACCAATCCATCATCCTGATACAGCAGCTTGTGATTCATAGGGATCCATCATCTTGTCTATTTTCCTGTGTTCCTTGTGTTATTTTGCAAGTGTGCCTTTATCTATAGAAAGATTTTAGTAAGGTGGTCACCTGTGATGTAGCATGAAGAATTTTGTAAAATAGGAAATTAATATTTTCTTTAAACCTTTCTAACTGACATCTGAATCTCCTGGTTTGATGAATCCCGTTTCTGTAAGTGCTAAGGAGTATAATGGATTCTAGGGAGTAAGCTTCATGAGATTATGATGAAGGACAAAGACATGTAAAAACTCAGGAACAGAACACTCCGCAGAAATCAAGCAAAACATAGTAAAATTGAAGCTGAGCAGAAAATAGGCTCCATCTGAAGCTAAAGTGGTACGTAGGGAAGAAAATATTGGTTAATGTTGTGAGCAGCTGAGGGGGGCAGTGTACAAAAGACTTGGAAAAGGACAATCTGGAGGAACGGTCTCAGTTCTCAAGTAGGAGGTTAAGGAATCAAAAATAAATCAAAAACCAGTCCCCTGTCCAGTCTGAACAGTCTGAAACAGAGAAACAGTGGCAGAGGAGGGTGCTGTACCCTGGTTATACCTGTAGCTTTAGGAATCTGATTCAAGCACTCAGAAAGAGCTGGTGCATCAGCATGGCAACAATGAAGGAGTCTCCAAAGGAGCATCACATTCAACACAACATCCACATAATTTACATGCCTTTTTGAATATCAACTATTGAGGGCCACACAGTCACAACTTGAGAAAAATGAAACCACTACACTGCATCAAGATGCCAAACTAAGAATAGTTATATTTTATCTTGAAATAAAATGACTTAAATCTCTGCAACTTTCTCATAGAAGCTACCCATATGCTATGAGTGGTATATGATTTACTTTTCAACAGTCACTTAGGGCTAAGGAGCCTGAGGGAGACCTCTGTCATTGATAGTGGGATCCACTCTACTGAACTTCCGATGTCTGCACTATAGACACTTGCATCTGATTTGTTTACCTGGGATCATTTTATATTTGATGGAGAACATTGGATATTTTTATAGCATGATTCCCTCAGCTTACTTTGGACAACTACAGGAAAGAAATTCTCGCAAAGTAAAAATTCTAGCCTTCTCAAAATACCTCTATCAATTCTGATAGAAGGGGCTAAGGATGACTACTCATCTGTAGATATTGTTTTTGGATGAATGAGTTCCACTTCCAGTTTTGTTACATGAACATGGTGTTATGACTGGACATGAAGTAAGTCAGCCACGCTTTGAGCAGAGGCTTACATCAGATGACCTCCAGAGGTTCCTTCCAACCTCAATTATGATATCATTTTATAATCCTATGACTTCTAGATCCAAATTTGAGACTTGTTCATTACAGTAACTTCAGTAAGCTACATAACTTCTCTGCCATTCATACCAACTATTTTAAGAAAAACAAACAAATGGCATTTCTCCCTATGCTTAAAGGACAGTTGAAGACCCAGTAAGAAATACAGTTTTGTAATCACAATAGCAGAAGTAGAAGCACAAAGAAGTTATTCCTGTGATTTGGCTACAGTCAGGTAATTATTTTTATTTTAAGGGCTTTTATATATTACTTTTCATTACCTTCTTAAGTATTTTGAAGAAGTACATAAAACGTAAAAGTAAACCAAGATAAACTATGGCAAATAAACTATCTGAACGAAATCTTTCTATTGTACCTGGCACTTCTTGCTTGAGCCAAGCTCTTTGTTGTGATATTGGGATTTTGCTCACTTACATGCATTGCCCAATCCCATTTAGAAGTCATACATTCTTATGGTTAATGATCATACCAGGCTTATTAGCAGAACAGATGACTCTTAATCATCATTGTTGTGATTTAGAGATAAACCTTTTGCTGTCCTATACAATCTTTTATTTCCAGTACTCAGAATATAGATTCTCATTAAACAACTAGTTTAAAACATTTTACTGGGCATTAGCTAATGCTACTAGAATTTACTCTGAGATGTGTCTTAAGTCAGTTTGGGGACATTAAATTGTAAGTAACTCTGTGAAGTATAGATGTTGCTTTATTTAAAACTGATACTTGAAAAAAAGAAAGCACAGCACCTAAACTGCAGTGGCTGATGGAAGGAACTGAAAGCAAAATTCAGCATATTCAAAGACTAAACTTTTCAGCAGTTGCTTATGACTAGAGGTAGCCATAACTTTAGCCACTTGGCTTTCTTTGTAAAGTAAGATTCTCAAAAGCCTGTTATATTTTATTAAATTAAACTCAAAAATATATATCCTTTTTGACCAGTTTAGTTTTCTAGTAAATTCTGTTTACTGAAATGGAAAAAATAACAAGGATATAATTTATCCATTTTTTAAAGGTATTTAATTCTTTTCAATTTCATAAATAGAACAGCAGTAACAAAGGGCAGGGTGTTAATATTTTCATGATGTTATCTCTCTAATTATTACTTTTTATATCTTTTTTATTTAATATTTCTTGGTCAATGGTTCTAAAATACTTGTTATAATGAAAAGGTTTGTTTTTCCGTTATCGAAAGCAGTGAGATAAGTATCACCGTACTGAGAGATAGGCCAGACTACACAGCCAGAGGAGGAGATAGATAGTACCGCTGCTTGGTGAAACACAGAGAACGCTGATCATTCTGACCATCTCTTTTTGACATCTAGCAGTTGCTATTGTATGTTTGCAGATTAATGCTTTTTCAGAGTGATCACTTGAAGCTGCTGAAAGTAAAGACATCTGCCATTTTTATGCTTATGTGGTCTTAGACAAAACCGCCTCTGTTGTTCTCTTGACAGAGGAGAATACAGCTCACCTTACTGTAGAAAGCCTGGGACCAGACTTTCAACATCAGGTCTTTTTGCCAGACAATACCTTTTCCATGATCAAAGCATACAAGGGATGTAGCAGTCTCATTCAAGTTCATATTCACTCTCCTTTGCGGACAATGGAAAGTAAAAGGAAGAAACACGTTTAGCCCAAAGAAACAATCTAATTATTTTCCAGAAATCTGAATTTTACTGGAGAACACAATTTCTGATCAAAGATATAAGTAGCAGCATTTGTTTAAATTCCCCTGTTGCCACCCAGTCCACTAACAAATGTTTTTTCTTTGAGGCTTTCTTTAATATCTTATTCCCAACGTGACTTTTCAAATACTCCTTTTCAATACATAATTTTCTTACTTTTTTTTTGCCCTAAAGCCCCTTATTAAACTAAATAAATATATCATGTTTAAAAATGCAGTCACTGAAGTGCAGTAACATTCATAAACATGTGATTACTGATGATTAAGGAATATTTTAAACCTCTTATATTTTCCCTTATTGACCGATATGGTGTGCAGTACATTGATTCAACAGGTGTATTAAAAACAACTGCCAAATTAATGGATTCTTTTTTGTTTGGAGAACCACGTATTTACAGCTACTGAAAATTGGTCTGAAAACAGAACTTGTAAAAACTACTTCTGTGTATACCAGCTAAACATGTATAGTTTAACATCATCAACAGTGTATTTTGATTGAATCTGTATTTGCATTTGTTCATTGTCACATAATGTCATATTGTCAAATTAGTTTCATTAGCTTTTTATTGACTATTAGAAATTACTTTACTAAAACTGTAACTTGCCTATGCACTAAGTTAAACTACTGGCATTCATTTATGAATGGATATATTATTTTAAAGTTTTCAGCACCCTTGAAGCACGGTAATGAAAAGTTGTGATGATATAAAAAAATCAAACAGTAATGTTCAAATATTTGGGGTTTTATTTGTATTTTTTAAATAATGTATACTTGCATTACTGTTAGGATTATAAAAGACATTTTAATACTTTTAAGCAAGACTTATCTATGGCTACTACACTTTAGACTGTATCTGAGCAACCCACAGTTTTCTTAACCTGGGAACTTATTGTTTGTTGCCTTTATTTTCATCACTATTCCACAAAAAAAAAAAAGGGGGGGGAAAATAGTCAGAGAAGACTAGATTATGACTTTAAAAATTCCACAAAAATTTATGCAGGCTGTAATGCTCATGTCCAGAAAGTGACTGTGACCTCCATATTAATTTCCATCAAATTCCCATGGTATCTAAAATCTGTTGGGGTATCTCTATTTTTGGGCTCCCTGTATGCCATCTGTGTAGCTGCTCTTATTTGAAAAAATGGCAAGAATTAGTGCAGAGGCATCTATAGTCTTTTGGAGCTTTCAGAAGAGTCCAGTCAGTTAAGCATCCTCAAATCAGTGAGGTAACATCAGGTTTAGTTTATAGCACAGAAAAAGCAAATAAATTCACTTTTGCATGAGTGTTGGTAGTTATCATGGTAGTTAATTCACAAAGTCAAAAATCTAGACTGAAGTATGCCTCAGCCTGAGGTCTAGTCTAACAGTTCCCCTTACAAAGCCCTTGCTCTGAGCACCTGGCTAAGTCAAGGCAAAAGTGTCCTTCCATTTCACTTGCAGATGCCTCAGCTAGGTTGGCAGCTATGTAACAAATGATGAACTCAAAAGCCAGATGCAGGAAATTCCTTTAGCAGAGTTTTCAAATTCAAATGAAATCACACCACTGCTTTGAAAAAAAAAAAAAAAAAAAGTTGGTACTATACTCAATGAAGTCCCAGTTTTCTATGTTAAAAGAACTAAATTAAAACTATTGTATGGATTTGACTAGGACTGTAAATGCTCTCTGTTCATATTTGAAGCTGAAATCATAGGTAATAATTTATAAATTATATTTTATTCTCTGGCTTTTATAACTCACGCAAATATATTTATGAAACTGCCAAGTTCTTGGATAAAGTCCATCAGCTTCCATATGAAGAATGCAAGTTCTCCAATTACTATTTTGAAATAAGGCTAAATATAATGATATATGCAATTCTTCTGAAACACAGTCTTAAAGGAATCTTATAAAATGCCTTTTTTAAATGCATGTGTTGTCAAATCAGTCATTTCTGCACCTTACAAAAATACTGGGTAATCCTGTAAGTATTCTGGACATTCCAAGGAAGCCCATGTGTATCACGGACGTGCATTTCATGATAAATGAAAAACAAATAAAGAAATAATTTTGTTGATACATATTCACTGTTCTGCCTAACAAAGGAGAAATTTATACCATGCATATTTAGTCATAATAATTTCTTTACTGTGAATTTTATGTTAATAACTCCAGTTTTCTTCAGAATCTCAATATAGTCTTACATTCACCCTTCCCTTATTTACCATCATCCTGATATACTGTTTGTAATCAATTTATGATATGTTTTGGGAGTATATGGTAAAATATATTGTTACTACTAATATTAAGCAATGTATATTAATAAAATCTGCTTTACTGCAGCCTAGTTTATCTCCAGTCATCCACTGTATTATTGACTTCTTTTAACAGAAAACTATTTTAAGACAAATTTATTTACTAGGAGTATAACCTATAAAACAAACAAATTAAAAACTAATATAATGTTTGTCTACTAAAGAAAAAGCTACCACAGACTTGTATTCTAATTTGCATATCCAATTCCATTATAAATAATTAGAACTATTTTTTTACTTCATGTGGCTTACAATTACATAAATATACAATACTGTACACATATACATACATATGTGTATACATATATAATATACCTATATGTATATTTTTTTACAATAAACCAGAATTCAACAAGCTATTCTCACACTCCTCCCAGTCATTTAAAATAAGCTTGACAAATAATTTACATTAGGACCTTAACTATTATGCCCTCAGCAGCAAGCTAAGTATTACTAACCTTACATAAAATGTCATTAAACTGTCAACTAAAGCAAGTTTTAACACTCAGCTTTGAATCTCAGCAAGATTTTTTCAGTTTCTTGGTTTCTCCCCCTATTATTACAAAACATTCTTAAACCTGGCTTGAAACCACATTAATCTCTGCCATAGTTATTTGCAGTTGCATAATGGATGGATTTCTGCCCATGTAGTTTTACATAGATGGATGGTATGGGCCTCACCTGCTGGGGATGGGATGGCACCATCAGGATGGAGTCACTTTGCATTTCTAATAGCAGAATAACACTTTTGTAATAACAATTGTGTAGATCCAGAAGAAAATCATACAATTTACAGGAATTGAGTAAGCAGCTGGGACCTTTGGCAAATGTTGCTATTCTTGCCTGCCATTGAGTGTTTATTCTAAAAGCATCTGTAACGCTGCAGGCGACATTTTTTTCTGAGTGAAGAACCCTGTGTGTTAAGTGTCGAGTACCTCACATTTCCTTCAAAAACAGCATGAAAACTCTCCTGATTTTGAAACTTTTTCCTTTATTGTCTTGTGAATGAGGCAGGAGATAAAATCTAACAAATACAATACTACAAATACACGATATATTTTTCCCTTTAGAAATGAAGCTGATTATTGCATCGACAACAGTTCAGGATTCCCATGTGGATGTTCGACTATATAAATTAGTCAGTCTACAGCTGAAATGTTTCTTTCTTTCTCAATAAAACTTCTGTCCACTTTGTGTCCTCATTCATTTTCATCTTTATTATGAATAGTTAAATGAAATATGAAAGTCCCTAAACCTACAGAGCAAAATTCCTTCTCAGTTTGGCTGTGTATTGTCAATAAATTCCTTGACTATTTTTTCTTCCTAGATTTTTGTTAATCATTGAGGCATAAGCACCTTATGATAAAGAAAGAGAAAAAAGTAATTTTGGGAGGCATTTTAAGTAGAAAATAATGCAATATTTACTCAACAATGATGCTTCCTTACAGAAGCCTTTAGAGAGCAGAATAAAGAAAAATGAAGAGACTAAGATAATTAAGAACAAACTGATAATGCTTCTGTCAGTCTTCTTAGATGGTTTGTTGGTGCTTTTTATGGAACATTTCTGACTGGGCTTATGGATTGGCTTGTATTCCTTTCACTTCATGTTCTTGAGAACTTGAAGCAAACACGTTGAACGAAAACTTCCGAAGATAATTTTTGAAATATGCTGAAATTTTACTCTTGTTTCTGTTCTATTTTTTAATCTTTTACTACACATCTTCTTGAATAGTAAATAGAACATTCTCGTGTGTCCTCATCAATTGCTAGCTGCATTAGAGGTTGCTAGATTTTTCAGTCTTGAAGTGTTTATTTAGGTTTTTCAGCACTTCTGATGGCTATGGTACACATCTGGGGGAAGTATACAACATGTTCTCTGATCTTTTATTAGAAACATTTTGTTACAGCACAAACACAAGTTGCATGTTTGTTCACAGCCCCTCTCCCTCACATTGCTCCTCTTCCAGAAAATGTCTTCAGAAAGACTTTTCATTATAATTAATGAAGCAGTATGTCATCTGAGTTCTGTTTCTCTTCTAGAACAAAAGAAAATTTATTAAGTAATCCTTTGCAGGTAATACCGATTTGTCTTCATCAAGATTTTTTTTTTTAAGTAGTCAACACTTTTTCCAATTTGTATGCTAATTATAGAAAAAAAGGCATACAAATATATAAGAAAGCTGTAAGGACAGTAGTTATTTCTTCTGCTGTTTTCCATTCACCTTCCTCTTTGCAGCCCAATACTTAAATAATTACTGAAGAACAGGTATTGAAAGGGGGAACAACCTATCTTCAAAAGCCTTAACCCTGGTGAAACAAAGAACATCTGAAAATAAACTGGTCATTTATTCTGAATACTGTGTTATTCCTGTGTTTAACACTAACTGGATGTTTGACTGAAGGTAATTTATAGTTTCACAAGGCTATAAGTACTCCATAATTTGTAAAACTGGTGCTCTTACTAAGGTAGGTTACCTTAGTAAGAAAACTGAAGAAAACTACCAGTTCTTGCTAAAAAAACATGATGATCCAACTTCATCCTTCCATTATTCCAAAATATTTCAAGTAATTCAAAGTTCTCCCTCATCCCTTTGTTTTCTGGCACTGATCTGACCCATTATTTAGATGATCTGAGTCAGTAACCTGGTTCTTTTCTGGTTTTTGTTTGTTTGTTTGTTTGTTTTATTATTTTTCTGTTGGTTTTTTTTTTTTTCCTTCCTGCTGGGCTGAATTTTTGCTGCCATAGGGAGCTTAACTGTCCATCTGAAGTTAGTAACATCAGTATGATGTCACTTTACTTGGCATGGGATATAATATTGCACAGTTCATGTCTATAAAACAAGCTAGACTGGAAATCCAAGGTGGTCTGTCATGGTGATTTGTTATAAGCATGAGAATATTGCTCTTTTTGATGTATGTTATTAACCAACATTTGGAGTCCAGCAGATTGTATCAATTATGAGAAGAAACTTCCTCTAAGGAACTGTTTAATTTGATGCAGTCTTGTTTATTTATAAACAAATTTTGTTTTAATCCTGATCACTGCACAAATCAGATAAAAAGAGAATTGGAACTGTGATCACAGAAACCCTAATCTAAAACTCTCTAGAGACAGTATGCCCCTGGTATTTGCCAGGTAATAGCCTTTGGTTTTCAGCCTTTCTCTGAACTCGATTTTGAGGAGGGAATTTCTATTTCTCCCTCAAATGTCATATCCACTAAATATCTGTGAAATATAACTCACATTCTAATCTTGTCTCAGTCTTGGGTAGTGCTCCGTTTGTTTTGGCACTGCAGAGCTTATAAAAAGAACATTTCAGAGCTTTCTTTATTCAAACATTAATAGAATGCCTATCCCAAGACCATTTTGAAGTTTTTTAATCATTCAGATTCTGTTTCATATCCATGGGAGTTTGTATATTCCAGAGTGAAAGGTTTGGGGACTGTTAAGGAGACAGTCAAATAATTTTCCTTTTTAAGCTTTTTTAATGTGTCTAATGCAAATATATAGTTGCAAACAGAGAGCTGACATTTAGTATGGTGTAATAACAACATCTGTAGAGGCCAGTCAGTTGTATCCTTCATATGACATGAAAAATGTGAATTTCATTGCAAAAAGTTATGATTTAAAGTAAAATTCATATTGAAAAAAAAACCCCATGGTTTCTGAAGAAATGAAGGAGTAATGGAATGCAATAAAAAAGGAGGATGAGAAAGGAATTTTGAGAAACAATATTTTGAGATATTTATGTAGCAAGCGGGAAGCACTAGGACTGGATCCACTTCCTTGTTAGTCTACCAGTAGTTAGAGTTTGATCAGTTCAAAAAATCTAGTAATATTATAGTCTGTTAGGCTACAGAGATTTAAATGTAAGGAAAAATAATATCGACTTCAGAACAAAATTATATGTTACTTGTCTTGATTAATTAGTTACAAAATAAAGTTGTAATTAAGTTAAATATGTATACCTGCCATTTATAGTGATTGCTAACTACTAAAAATGTACTCATCCTCAGAATGTTCTTTTTAAGGTCAATAGATAAATTCTCTTAAGTATTCTAAATTCTATTTCTTTATTTTACTGTTGATTCAGCACTTTACAATGTGAAATCACAGATCACTGGAACAAACTTAGAATTGTTTTAAATGAGTTTTCGAAAACTAATATCAGAATGTTAAACAAAGCTGAGACCACATTTGTTTCTGCTTACTATAAAAGTACAGTTATGCACACTTAGTGTGACTAGTGTTAAGTTTAACAAAGCCTTTTAATGGTGCTTAAAATAGAAATGGACAAAAATGAAATAAAATAACTATAAAAACTTGCCTAACCTCAGTCTCCAGACTGATGTTACCTAGATATGTTACCTAAATATGGACAACTAAAGCTTAGGAGCTAAGTCAGCTTCATAGACTTCCTCAACAGTTAGTTGAGAGAGAAGTGATAGTGGAGCAAGGAATTTATTTCACTTGCTGTTTGCTTCTTTTTCTTTATATGTACAAATGTGGAATGGTGTAGATCTAATTCGCAGATAGCCAGATTTAGGCAAATTTTGTTTAGCACAGGACTTGTGCTATGCATATTATTTATGCATAATATATTTTATATTTTAAACAAATAATTTTTATCAATATATTTATGAAGGTATATATCTACTATTATGGTAACAGATAGAGAATGAGGTTGATGTAACATAAGTAAAATAGCACAGATACAAGGTCTTGAAAAATATCTACTTTTTCCCTACTTATTCATGTTTTACTGGAGAGAAGACAGAAGTCAAAACTGTCCTGCATATAAAATTATTTTAATATGAATAAATTATTTATTTATTTTTAAATTTTAAAATTAAATGCAGTCCTAGTTTCAACATGGGCTTCTTCATTTTACACGGCACTCCATCCAAGGATCTTGGAGGAGAATTAGTCAATTTTCTTTCCTTTATTTCCAACTTATTAAGTGAAAGAATTGACATGCTACTGCTACAAGAGCTGTACATTTCCTCCAGTTGGGAAGAGTTGCATCATTTTTGTGATAATGCCAATTTGTGACAATGGTTTGAGAAATATTATGGCGGTTATGAAAATAGAAAGTACAAACAACAGTTCCTGAAGAATATGGAGCTCTTTGCTGTAAAAATAAATGCTAACAAGCTGCAGAAGTACTCTCTCTTTATGGCTGATGCCTTCTCAGAAACAATACTATAGTCATCGGCTCATATTCTTCCTTCAAATGAAAGAATATGAAACAATATCATTTAGAGTTTTATTTCCCTCAAGCATTTGCAATCAAAAAGATATTGTTATATATTCAGAGAATGTTTCAGGCCTGATAACTACTTTCTGAATAGCTTTTTAGTCTTTCACCCATGTAAGTTATGCAGTATCTACCTGAAAAAAAAAAAATCTGTTTCTTACAATGTTGCATTAACAGGGAGAACAAAGACAAAAGTCTCTTCTCAGTAACAAATTAACAACAGAATATGTAGTTGTCCTTTGATCCTTTTTCTGCCATCAAATCTAAGCCACAATACAGCTGCCAGTAATATACTGATATTTGTCTAAAGTTACCACACAGCCATACCTGAGAAATTAGCTCTTAGTTACCACATAGATATACATAACTTACCAGGTAGCATTACATATTTCCCACAGTTTGTTTCAGTCTCTGGTAATGACTACTGCATTTGTAATAGTAATGTAGAATTTGAAAACAACGTATAGAAATCAGTGTCAAAAGGCAATATAATGAGACATATATTTTACACTGACGAGCCCAAATAGAGAAATATACTGGGTAGAGAAGATAACAATAGAGAAGTGTATTAGGTACTTTCTCCAAAGTTTATTACAAAACCAGACTTTGATGGCTGCAAGAGCAGTCATCTATTCTGGAAACGGTCTGGAATTATCCACTGAATTTTTATCAGTAGAGATTAAAGAAGCTTAAACCTAACCAGTAATAGTTGCAAAATTAAGATCATCAGTCTACTAGAATTTGTTTCATGTAAGAAAAACAAGAATGGGGAAAAAAAAAAAAGGCTTGCAGTTTAGCTAAATGAAGGCATAAACAGGGATAAATTTACTTGAACAGATGGGCATAAACTGGCCAGTAATAAACTCAAGCTGTAAGTTCCACGCTGTCTTGCTTTCAGGGCTCTGAGGTTCTGAAACAATTTTCAGATGGATTTCTTGACCTACTATTGTTCATATAATAACACTGAATATAGTAATGAATATATGTATGTACCTGCAACAGTAACTGAAGACACCACAGATCCCTTTCATTCCTTTGCTAAAGAAATGTGATCAAATCAAATCCACCCATCCCTGCTGTTTAAAAAAGATTTGTCAGAGGGTAGTATTTTCTTACTTCAACAGTCAGTACTCAAATTGCCAGTGCGCGTCTGCTCAAACAAAGGACTTAAATAATTTTCATTTTAAAAAGCATGTATTCTCTATGTTCCTAATACCAAATGGCTGATTTTTTTTTCCAAAACCGAATATTCACAACCAACAATTTTCTTAGAGAGATGGTGAGTTAAATTTTCAGTAAGAAAGGAAAAGACTGAAGAAAATGCATGACAAAGTATTATCCACTTGTACTTCTAAAAAAACTGCTTTTGTTCCAATGTAATTTTGAAAGCACTTTAAGCTATTTTTCCCATGAACATAAATACCAAAAAATATACTATTCTTTTCATGTCGCTTAAACTCTAAGTGTATGAAGTTTGGTATTACATTTTTCCTTCTTCTTTCCTACTGATTGTGTTTCTATTTTCTTTATGCATAATTCACAGACCCACATAACTTTTCTAGTTGTCATCTATGCTCCAGATACTGCTTTCATGCTCATCTTTAGTTCAGGGGGACGTAGGGCTTTTTCTTCAGTAGGTTTAAGGAACATTACATTATCCCTTGATGGTCTTTAATTTGCACTTACTTCACATGAAATACTGTAGAGATTCACAGTTCTTTTAAATTTAACAAAACACCAAGTCATCTCTTGACCTTTGGAGCATCTTTGTGTCTCAAAATCACACTTCAAACAGCAGGATGAAAAAGAATAAAAGTAAAAAAGAATGAGGTTCACAATTTCACTAAATATTATTTTATCTTAATTTTTGGAGAAAGGAAGAAGTCTGACAGCCTCTTAACTGAAATTTTGCCATACTGCAACCAGATTATTAAAGTCCGAGATAAGGAAATTTCTTATGAACACAAAAACATTCTCACAAATATGTTTAGTTCTTCCCTTCTGTTCCTCTTCTGAAAATTCCTAAAGGAAAACCATTTCAGGTCTGTGTGGCGGGGTTTTGGTAGCGGGTGAGGGCCCACAGGGCCGTCTCCTATGAGAAGCTGCTGGAAGCTTCCGCGGCTGCCAGCCGGAGCCGCCTCTGGCCCAGGCCGAGCCCCTCAGCG
>JANXJC010000008.1:11788093-11819031 GCA_027564655.1 Leptodon cayanensis
TTTCCCAAGTTGAGTCTGTCTTTTGCCCATGACCGTAATTGGTGAGTGATCCCTCCCTGTCCCTGTCTCAACCCACGAGCTTTTCTTTGTATTTTCTCCCCCCCATCCCACTGGGGCCTGGGGGGAGGAGTAAGGGAGTGGCTTCCTGGTGTTTTGTTGCCGGCTGGGTTTAAACTACAACAAAAATGAACGTCCAGATAAATCAGTTTTGATCTAATATTTTAGTTGTTTTAAATTTAAGCTTAACATGTTCACTCATTTCCATTAACTGTCAACTTTCTAGGTCTTGTTAGTATATCCCCTTAAATTTAATATGCATGTGAATACTGAAATCTACAAATTTTCATTTTTACCTCTTGGATAACAATATATCTAAGTGTCTATATTATAGATATTGGCATTGAGAACTTTGGGACATTATCTTCAAAATTAAGTTGATACTTTTCTTAGAGATCCAAAGGCCTCCTATTGAGCTGAAGCAGTCACAGCAAGTAGTCGTGGATAAACGTAGATAGCATTTACCTATTTTCTATTTACACAATTTGCAGTTTGCCTCTTTCTCATTTCCACACCTGCAGCAACAAAAAGGAAAGCTTACCATAAATGGTATAAGCTTTGCTTGAGAAGATAACTGTAACTAGGGTTCGATGTCACCATAAACAATGAAAAAAATTTCTATCATCAATTTAGTATAATACAGACTATTGTTTTTGAGTACCTAGCATGTTGTTAATTTATTTTAAGGAGAACCAGTAATTGAATCTAGGTGTTGTGGTTTAACCCCAGCCAGCAACTAAGCCCCACACAGCTGCTTGCTCACTCCCCACCAGCAGGATGGGGGAGAGAATCGGAAGAGTAAAAGTGAGAAAACTTATGAGTTGAGATAAAGACAGTTTAATAGGGAAAACAAAAGCCCCACACGCAAGCAAAGCAAAAGAAGGAATTCATTCCCCACTTCCCATGGGCAGGCAGGTGTTCAGCCATTCCCAGGACAGCAGGGCTCCATCACGCCTAACGGTGACTTGGGAAGACAAATGCCATCACTCTGAATGTCTCCTCCTTCCTTCTTGCTCCAGTTTTTATTGCTGAGCATGATGTCTTATGGCCTGGACTATCCCTTGGGTCAGTTGCGGTCAGCTGTCCCAGCTGTGTCCCCTCCCAACTCCTTGTGCCCCCCCAGCCTGGTTGCTGGTGGGGTGGGGTCAGGAGCAGAAAAGCCCTTGGCTCTGGGTAAGCCCTGCTCAGCAGTAGCTAAAACATCCCTGTGTTACCAACACTGTTTTCAGCACAAATCCAAAACACAACCCCCATACTAGCTGCTGTGTAGAAAATAACTCTATCCCAGCCAAAACCAGCACAGCAATCATTAACCGTATCAGCACATCCCCTCTACATGAGTCTCAGCTGCCCTGTAAACAAGCCAGATAAGGCACTCTTGAATCATGCTGTAACTTTTACCCAAATTGCTGTGTGGGTTTCCTTTCAGTAGCTACCAAGACTGCTGAGCCAAGAGGACAGAGAGCTCGTATATTCCTAGTCTGAGTCTATGTGGAATCAGGACTCTTTGTGTTTCTACACCCAGACTTGATGATTTAAAGTGTTTAAATGTTTCAAAGTTTAATAATACAAATTGAGCTGGCATGATGTATATTGCTACTTTGCCATTTCATATTGTTTCTTCTACCTTAGCAAAAGGGGTTTTATATCTAACATATTTCTGATTAAATATTTTACTATTGCATATTAATGTTTTTAAAAAAAGAATACAGCCTCTTTAGTAACATTATTGTCTTACACATGCAGTAATAATCATGCTTGTGTTCTGCATGCTGAAAGTATATCCCAAGGCCGTTCAAGAGAATACCATTTCACAAATGTACAGATGGGGAAATTGAGACTGTTACTCTGACTTCACTCCTCTTCTGCAGTCCTGCTCTGCATTCAGAGGCAGACCGAGCTCAAAACCTAACAGACAGCTTCCAGGGACTATTACTCTGTCATGAAGCTTTTTTAACCTATTCTTTCAGCAAACACACCGTGGGTATACATGTACTGGTTAGCCAGAGATTCTTTGGGGTCTCAGTGTCCGCAGAGGTGTGCGGCAAACCCTTTTTCTGGTTTTGTACACACGTAGACGACATACTGTACACTCTCTTCAATACGTTTAACCAACTGAATGAACTAAAGAAATAATTTTCTGCTACTTTTTCTCTAGATTTGTGATTTAGTTCTGTGTATTGAGGGTCTTAGTGATGGGCTGGATTTTTTTTTTTTTTTTTTTAACCACTGAAGGGACTGGCTGGGTGAGCTGGCCTCCTCTGGAAGGTGGAAGTGAATTGCTTTTTCCACAGTGAATAACGGAGAGTATTCAGGGAAACAAAGCTTGAGACATTGTAGGATTTGACGGGAGAAGGAATCTGTTGGCCACAATGATAACATAGGATCCCGCAGCTTGCAGAGAATTCACTGAGAGGGGCAGAGAGCCAGGTGTCAGAGGCAAGGCAGGAACTCTTGGAGACATCAGAGGGAAGTGGTCAGACTCTCCATGGCTGCTGCTTCTTCTTTCACTAGAAAAAATGGTGGCAAAAGGTCATGTAAACTTTTTTTTACTTTGTGCATGTAAACCTTTTTCTGGTCTAGCTTCTCTAGGTAATTTGCAAGGGGGGTTGTTTGTTTGGTTTTTGGGGGGTTTTTTTTGGTTAGTTTTTCTTTTCCCTCTCTTTAATTGTAAATTTTATTAAAGAAAATGTAAAATGAGTTTAAAAGACTGAGTCTTTTTGAAGAGCTGAGTAGAAAAAAACCCTACTCTTCTCCAGCCAATTTAGAATCTTGTAATTTCCTTTTTAGATACCTTGGAGCCCTGAGCTGTGCTTTTATTTTAGCAAACTGACCCAGGGATGACCTTTAGTTTTCCCATTTTATCTGAGGTTGATTTTCTAAAATCAACATCTAGATATGGCTTTTGCTTCCCTGACAGGATCATAGAATTGTTTTTTTTGTGTTGTGTTGACATTTATTCTTGTGATTATCACAAGTTTTGTCACTATGGCCTCAGGGATGAAGGTATTACAAGCAGATGCTCCTTTTACCTGACTTGAGTAAAAAGCAATAAAGAATAGCATCTCCTGTGCTATCTTTCCACAAAATAAGTGAACTTTAGTTTGACCTGCCCAATACGGAAATGGGCAGTAAAGGTAAAGCCTGCGGTTTCCAGATACCTGAAGATATCTGCTTGTATATAACTAAGATCTGACAGAGAAACTGTTCCTGGGACCATTCTCCATCTAAGCTGCAAATTGCAAGCCTTGTCTTTCTGTCTCTACCACTCTTCACTTCAAGAGCTTCTCGTCCCAGCCCAAGTCTAGAGAAGGTTGCCAGAATGTGAAAGCCACTCTGCAGTGGGAAGCACCAGCTGATGTTCTGGCACAGAGGCTCAGTACAATATTTTTACAGATTAACCACATACAAGATGTGGGTTTTTTGTGACCGTGCTTTGGCATCAAACGTGAACAATGGGTCTGGCACACAAACTATTTACCAGCTCTTTTTTAGAGGCTTTAAAGGACTTGAAAGTGGCTGTGTGTCTCTACTAATCAAACATTTGAAGGAGGAAAAGCTGTCATTTACCAACAGCTGTTCTTCTTCAAAATATGTATATACATTCCTGACATTCCTTCCTATCTCTTTGTCTTACAACAATTCTAAAATGTGGGACTTTCTAGCTGGCAGGTACTACAAGGGGAAGCCATGTGGACCACCCACAGAGGACAGGGTGCCTCAAATGCAGACCTAAGAATAATTCTATAGTAGAAAAATTCTGACTAACAGTTTTTATGTATAAATAACCACAAGTGTAACCCAGATGCTACTCACATCATTTCAGTTCATGACTTCTGATGACACTGCCAGCATGACTGGCAACTGGCACAAAAATATAATGACTGTTTAGGGGGGGTGCATAATTACCACTTGGGAAGTCTCCTGTGGCAATTAAATTCATTCTTACAGCCCCTCAATTAACAATAAACTTCAGTCAATACTGACCTGGGATTAATTAAAAACAACAGTCTAACAACTTAGGTTAAATCAAAGAAATACAGGAAAGCAAAATCATCTTTGCTCTTTTAATATGCTTTAAAATGTGTCTGCCTTTTTTTGCATAGAAAGACCTTAATAGTAAGTTGCATCAACAGTGAAAATAGTACTTCTGAAAATCAGAAAGTTTAATCTTTCTCTCGAAAGTGAAACTCATAATAAAATTCCCCCCCCTTTTTTTTGGGGGGGGGGGCAAGTGGTTGGAGGAAATGCAGATGGGAAGCGCTCTTTTTCCATATATGTAATTTCACAGCTATGAAATGCTGTGGGCAAATTTCACTGGAAGTCATATAATCTAATCTCATGAGTCCAATGCTCTTCCCATGCCATATTGCTCAAATATTTTTTTTCTGTTAATACAAGGTTCAAATACACAGTTCTTCCTTTCTCACTTGAGAAATGCTTATTCTAAGAAACATTTCAGTATATTATTTCTCTTATTAAAATTAAAATCCCTAGCAATTTAATAAATCAAATCAATATTTTATGTACTTTAGTCTCCATGTTCCTATTTATTTTATCCCTGTTGTATGTATATTAGGCAAACTTTTCTAAAACTAAGGTTTTCTTTGCTTTTTTTTACTTAACTGGAGATACCTTAAAAAAAATAAACCCTCAACTTTCAGAAATTTGTGAGGAAAATAAACTATTTTAAAAGCCTAAAGTTGGATAAGTAGAGACTGTAGAATTCAAACATAGTAGACTTCTTACGTTGTTACTTCAAGCTGTTATTAATACCACTGGCCTACTTTATAATTTTGAAGTTGGATCTCACTTTATTATCTTGCACAGTCTGTTACCATGAATTAAACTGTATAGTCTGTTACACAAACTAACTAAAACAAAAACCTTATTGTTAACAAATTCCCAAGAGAAAGTGCAACTATGCTACAATGTGATTTTCTTTATTCAGCTAAAATGTCGTATTTGCAAGAAACTAAGTGTAACAAAAATATTTCCATGTTTTTCAGTATGCTTACCTGTCTTGAAGGAGTGAAGATAAAATATAGTTCAGACACGTCTCCCTCATTAATTTCAAAGAGTTTCATTTGCAATTGACCTTTTGCTGATTCATAATGAGGCATTTAGAAATGTTTTAAGTCTTCCAAAAAAAGGAAATGAACCAGTGCGCAGACTAATGATGATGTTCATGAGAAACATCAGCTATTGCTTAAAAACAGGAGCTGATTTACAGGGAATAGTATACAAAAGACCTGATGAACCCATGTAACTTTTATATTATTGTATCTGCACTGATTTTAGTACAATTGCCACTGATAGGCATTTGCAAATGAGAAGAGTCATACATCCCCTCCATATTCCCTTCAGATAAAGCTGAATTTTATGTCTTAGTATTCTGTGGGTTTGAATGGATGATGACAGACACAGTTCAAAAGAAATTTGTGTGAAAATTTCATACAGAAATAGATAATAATTGTTTTCTATTATTAAACAGATTATTAATTTCAGACCTTAGTTATTCAGTACAAGCTCTATAAATAGAGAAATTAAGTAGTAGGAGGTTTTTTTTCCTGGTAAAATCAAAATATTTTCCATTTCTGTTACCAGACAAGAGTGAGGGTATAAGGTACATTATGCTCAGGATAAATATGTCAGTCTCTTCAACATGAGTAAAAATGGCTGAATTTCAATACATTTTTTTAATTATTATTATTTTACTATCTAAACTGTGAACAGAGGAAATATGGCCCTAAATCAAACAGACATTGACTGTATTTGCAGATACTAAAATATTGTGACTTTCTTGAAAATTATTCACCTAGAGCTGAAATTTTCTCTATACAAAAGGGTTTGGCTTTTACTAAGCTTTACTTTATTCTGACTGAAATGACCTATGTTTAAACACACTAATTCTTACCATGAATTAACTATTCAGGTAAAGTAGATTTTATAGGCCTACTTCATGGAGAATTAAATTAACAGTAAATGAAATTAGAGCAGACTAATATTTGTATGGGAAAATCACTACTTCACATTTGTCTTAGCAGTCCTCCAGTTACAGTCTATTCTGATTTCATATTCCATAGAATAACTGATATGCTTACCTGCCTTCCCATCTGCTGAGCTGACTGTTTGCAAGTTACCTGCTTAAATGCTGGCAGGGAGCATAAATTAAGCCATTTGTCACTGTATGCTTGTAAAATGAAAAACATTTCAACATTAGAATAAATGCATACAGAAAACTGCTGCAAAGCAACAGCCAAAGAGGTTACATCTCTGTATTTAGCAAGGTCAAATGAGGAAAAGGTTGGAAAAACTCAAGATCAAAAATCTAAAATCCCACCATGTTTAAACCATCCATCTAGATTTTGAGAACAGTGAAACTGGAAAGCATCCAGTTTATCCTTTTCTTTTTCTTATTTGTCTCCTGCTGGGGCAATCACAGCAGCAAATTACTTCCTCTCTCTGTGTACTGAAGGCAGTAAATTTTCCTTAACCCTTCCTTCCCAACACAATAAAATCATGAAGAAAGCTTTCTTATTTATTATATTTACTAAGTAGAGCACTATCAAAACTAGGCACAACCTGAATGAGTTTCCCTCACAGTTTGATCAATATGCATCTAGAAATTATAATATTCAAAGCACTTTGAGAGGTATTCTATGGCACTCTACCATAAAGCTGCATGTTATATATTTCAGAGCATCTACCTTTGCAATTTATGAGTTATGTGTGATGGAAATTTACTTATCCTTTTTATTACATGTATTTTAGAAAAAAAATAATTTGGGCAAACACTTCACAGGTGAAAATTCATATGCATATGGAAATTTGTAGTGGAAAAGCATTAGAGAATTGAGAAGTTGAAGTCATTAAGCCCTAAAATTTTTGCATTGTCATTACAAATGATTTTCAGTAACCTTCACAAATACTTTCAAGAAACTATAAGGTGGAATTTAGAATTCTGAAAGTCACTAGTTGTGTCTTTAGTATCATGAGAAACTACATGGTAAATATCTACTTACATATTAATCTTTCTCATTCATTTCTACAGCATCTGAAAAAGATTCCTTCTGGGTAAATTAAACATTTTCCTTAGACTTCCTAAATAATTATCTTCTCTGCTTCTTTTTCCTGTAGCTAAGCAATAGATTATTTAGTACCGGGGCATGCAATTATTAGCTTGGACCTAGTAATTCCCTTGGCTTCCCCACCACAGACATACTTATCCCCCAAAATCCTGCTTCGTAATCCACTGGTGTGACATAGCAACAACTGTATTTGTCCTTTTTAACCATTATTTAACTCAAAGGTACACATTTAGCATCTAAAGACTTCAACAGTGAAAAATGGGCAGATTGCACCAGAATTCTACTTCAGGCCTCTAAAAAGAATATTACTTGACATCTTGTTCAGCTCCCTACTGGGAAGAAGGAATCACAAAAATTGTGTAAAGGAAGGGGAAGAATGGAAAGATAAATATTAAGAACAAAGATTTTTCCTGAGATGAGATGTGATAAAAGAACAATATTTACTTTTTTTGGACAGCTTAACTGTCATTCCCATCAAGATCACATTTGTCAGCCTCCCAGTTCAGAAATCTGACAGGAAGAAGAAGAAACAAAGAGCAGGCTTAGAAGTTTCAGAGAATCATCAAGCATACAAAACCAGAGAGATGAAGTATGTAAAGGACTTTTCTGAGCCTGGGGGCAAAAATAATAATTTTGGTTGGAAGAAACCTGAGGAAGTCATGTGGTCCAACAACCAAAAAAAGAAATGGCTTATTAGCACTTTACAATGATCTGAAGCTGAATGAAATGTGATTTCAATATTAAAAAAAGTGGTGAAAAATGCACAAAAATAGGGAACAACGTGGCTGGTCTAACAGTATTGTCAGCGATTGTGGTGGGAGTATCATAGGATATGTAGAAATACACTCCTTTTGAAGTAACTAGCAGATTAAATCTTCCAAGTAGGATCTACAAATGGATTTAAATGAACAATTACCACAAGGAACATGAACAAAATGAGAAGTTTCAAATCCCAAATGATTCTCAGTTTTTAGAGTTGTGCTAATATGTGTTTGGAATAATTGCGCTGCTGCTACCTCAAGAAAGGAAAAGAAAGGCAGCTAGTGGGAGGAAGATGTGTGTGGAGAAACACATCCCAAGAGAGGCCGTGGGCCCAGAGGGCTGTACCCAGCGCAGGCACCCTACTCCTCCTGCCTGGGACTGCAAGGAGCTGGTCTTCTCTGCAACACCTACCACTCCAGGTTGCGGGAGAGCGGTGCAGCCAGCCAGGGAGCCCCAGAGTCATGGACAGGGACACATAACACCAGAGAAGAGTAGTTAGTGTTAGTCACACCTTCTGTGTAACCCTTGCAAAGGTGTCATTAATGAAGATTTTCTGTATTAGTTTGGAATATAGCTATTAATATTTTTTGTAACTAAGTAAAGATAATTGTTGTATTTTGATTTGGATTTTAAGAATTTGACTCCATATAAAAATGTTGTAGAGGATTTTGTCCGTAACAGAACTTAGTATTTGAAATGTGACAGTATTCTTACAGTGAAATTGTATATGTTGAATAAAAATAACATTAAAAAAATGTTAAGTACTTTATGTAGAACATGATAGTCTTCTGTCTTTATTGTATTCTAGAAGTTCTGCGTAAGGACAGAATGAAAAAAAGAGAAAAAGAAAGAAAGACTAATCTAACTGAACAGCTGCTTTTTTATTTGGGTAAAAAGGAGGGTAGAAGAAAAGAAGCATGCAAAGACTATTAAGGGTTTTGGATAAGACAGCCTGGCAAGCTTGCTTTTCTGCTTATTAACTTGCCCTCCCATGAGCAAGATCCACAACCTTCTTAGGCTTTGAAGGTTGCAGATACTTTCTAACAGGACTGGTTATTGACAGCAGATCTTTATAGCTTCTTTGCCTTCTTTAATAAAATGGGATAGAGAAACAACCAAAGTGTTCAGATGGAGACTGAATTATAATGAGAAGGGAAACAAAATAGTTTTGTAGAATTTTAAAAGCTTGAAAATGCATGTAACTTTCGTTGATTAATCAAAACAAAAATAAATGACTTGGGGGGAAAAAAGGCTTTGCTAATGTTCCAAACACCTTCCCCCCCCCCCCATCTTAGCATTATCATGAAAATTTAGATGGTCTGATCAAAAGTCTATATCCCCTATTTACCTTTGCCATGTGCAGTGTTCATATTGCAGCCAGAAAGTGAAACATGAAGAAACCTTTAAAGTATGGATGTAATGATTTTGGCCACAAGAAAGGCAAACACTTGCAGCTCACACCCTCAGCAGTAGTTACATCATTCCTTCAAATCTTGTTATGAATGTAAGAGGAGGACAGAACAGATTTATGCATTTTAACCTGTCTAACCAACACCTTAACTTGGAAATACATTGACTGATTTAGATAGAACATTCTTTGAATAACCGTAAAGCATCAATTTTTTGGAAGAGTTTAGCATGAATTATAGTGTTTCAAATGAAGGTGTTTGCATCGAAACACAAATCGTTTGTGTGCATCCCATTCTGCAATGTCAGTGTTGTTTTCAGAATTAGTGATGATTGTAGTGCAGCTGGGTAAACATCTTAAAGTTACTTCTTTTCTTCCATAATCTCCATTAATCCCTTCCTCAGGCAGAAGAACTAAAAAAAAACCAGTGGATGTGCAATGTGGATATCTGCTCCTATGTGTTCCTCTCCACGGTCTGCAGGGAAATGCATGTTTCTTTGCCATCACTTCCACAGGATGCAGGAAACTGCTCCACTGTGGTCTCTTCCGTGGGCTGTAGGGGAGTATCTGCTTCTGTGCCTGGAGCACCTCCTCTCCCTCCTTCTTCTCTGGCCTTGGTGTTCACACTGTTGCTTCTCACGCTTTTTTCCTCGTTCCTCACTGCTGTGTGACATTTTTCCCTTTCTTGAAGACATTTTCAAAGCAGCATTCTTTCTATGACCTCAGTGAGGCTATGCTAACATATACCTGCTAAAGCTGTGAGCAGTGGAACCAATATTGTCAGTTGATCCCACAGATACTACCCCCACAAATAGTTAAAAAAAATTCTTTCCTGAGCTTTCAAAAGATTCTTTTTTTTAACATTCTCATTTACACATCTAAAAATAGTCCAAACCTGGTGGGGAAAACCAGAATAGACAGAATGAAGCAAAAATGTTTTGAACATGTTTTTCAAAATACTGTGACATATGGATAATTAGCTAGCAAATGAGTAATAGGAAAGCTAGAAAGATTACATTAGCTAGCATCATTCATACAAAATGTACTTCTAAATAATTATTCTTCTTTAAAATTGCTTCTCTGTGCCAGCTAAGCACCATAAAGCAAATCAATCAGGCTGGACATTTGATTAAAGAGACAACAACAACAGCAAAATCAGAACAAACCCTAATGAGTCAAAGGAAAAACTTTTTTTAAAAAAGAAGCTTATTGTATTTTATTCATCGTTCATCCGGCATTTAATTCAACTCAACTATGCTGACAAGTCTGCATATTTTAAAACTGTCCCTGTATTTGCTTAATTTATGTTGTCATATTTACATTTTGGAGTAATATAAAGGCTACTTTTTGGAAGAAACTATATATCTGATCAAACTAAGCAGTTTTCCATATTACACTTTGGCACCATATAATGAAAGATAAAAATGCTATTTTTAGATTTGCTTCTCATTTAGAAAAGATTAAATTCCTCTTCTCCAGTTTTTTTAAATTCTAATTCCCTCCCTGACAACACATCTGTAAAATTTCAAACTAACAAAACCAAAAAGCTATAAAGGAAGTTTATCTCAAGTCCATGATCAACAAAACCTTTGAAGACTTGCCTTTTTGCCATTCTTATTTGGCAAAAAAATTAAGTTAATTGGATTTAAGCAAATGTTTGATTTCTTGGGTCAATCTGAGCCTTTAATCAGTATTTAGATTTCATTTCTAAGGCCCTAACTCTGAAGGAAATCCAAGGTCACCTGTATATAATTAACATACTTCTGTGGATTCTCAGCTCAGTGTTACAATTGAATGGAGAGACTTGGCAACCTCCTGTGACCTTAGAAGAGGATTTTGTAGAGTCCTATGAGAGAATCATCTAATTCTGTCAAACAGGGACTAAAAATGACTTTGTCTTCTATGACTAAAACCATGAAAAATGATTCTTATTGAGAAACCTTGAATGCATTCAATCAAGCTATATCAGAAGTCACATGCTTATCGTGAAGAGGTCCCTCTTCCAATGGTTTCTAGTGACTTCAGAAACCTAATTATTTTCAAAATATACTTTCGTCTGAGCAAATTAACCTTTAAAAACACTGGTTATCTCTAACTTACAGATTCAGTAGAGGAACTCTCAAACACAGAGGTGTTTAGCCAAGAGAAACCATGCTCATTTTCAAGCTATCTCATCAAGGAACTCTAGTGCGCTGTGTGGGAGGGATTAGTACTGAGCAAGGGTGGCCACCACTGTAAGTGTGGTGGTGGGAATCACCACTTTACTGGGGTAACGGGAAGTCCCTGCACAGAATTTAGAAGATCCTTGCTCTGCTCCAGCTCCACCAGGAGAGAGACCACCTGGAAACAGTCCCACCAACCTATAGCATATGTGTGTCACCTTTGCCTAGGTAGCAAAAGCCACCAAAGCCTGTTTTTCCAGTGTTCTGATGCTGACAAAATAGGCCCACGATGTTATTCTATTATCCTGGCATCTGGCTGAAGGCACCAATCTATTTTGTTTTGCATAGAACCCTGGTCTGGGGATCCCTTAAAACGTTTTTCCCTTGGCATTCCAGTGCTTCCCACTTCTGTATATCATCACAACAAGATCTGACTCACCTGGGACCTTAAAGCAGATTCATCAGTAACTTTCAGTTAAAATAAGCACTTCTAAAAAAAAAAAATATCCAAGCACATTTGAATTTTGCAAACTAGGCTTCAATAAAATGTCAGCTAGAAATAAACAGCTTCATAATAGATGTACTTGAAAAGAAAATATTAAAATAATTTTATTTAAAGAGTATTTTTCCTTTTTCTTTACCACCTCATAGGACAGGTGATTTCCTTTTTACTTGTTATCTTTCCAGCAGTTTCAAGCAGCTTTCTGTTTACCAGCAAGTTCTAAATAGTTCCCTCTGATTAATTGGAAAATATTCCCCCACTCCCCCACCCCCCCATATCTGACTCTCAGTTTATGCCTTCTTCCTTCATGTACTTATGTCACTGTTTCCCCACTGGCAATATTTCTCATCACCAGCCTCATCTTTGTTTCAGAAGTTTCTTCCCCGTCAAGGACTCATTGCTGCTCTCTGTCTCTTCCCTGCTCCAGAAAGATCCGACTCATTTAGAGCGCAGCAGCCAAGATCAGTCGAACAGACAGCCTTCTCCTTGCTACTTGCATGAACACTTTAAGCTAGGTGCCATGTAAAATTACAGGTAAACAAGCAAATTACTTACAGCCACCACTTGCTTTATTCAGTACAGGTTTTAATTACTCCATTTAAGAAACTTGCATTGAAATATTAATCTTGTAAGTTTGTTCATTAATATTTTATTTCATAATAGGCAATGAAAATTTTATTTTGCACTGTTTCAGTCCTATTCGTCTAATACAGCTTTGGACAAATATAAGCAACTAAACCTTCTTTGTTTATTTAAGATCTTCTGGTATTTGTAAAAAAATATGCTATCCATTCCCAGCACCAGTGTAGTATACATATTAGAAACTACTTCTTTCCCAGTAAACAGTCAGTTCTCAATGTTAAATCATCTGCTTTAATTTTAAAAGTTAAATGATATGGTTTAATTTTTTTTCTTTTTTCAGCTGCACAGATTTTTCTGTCCTGACATTCTTATTGCTGTATTAATTCATCAATTAATTGAAGTGAACAAATGATTGAGGCCATTTGGCTAAAACTGAATAAAGAAATAATATATGAGTTATCATTCAAATGACCTTTTTCTCATCTCTGCCGAAAAGCCTAAGGTTTACATTTGTGATGCAAGGAAAAGACACATGTTAATATTTTTTATTTTATTTAAATAACAACATGGTAGTAAAAGTGACAGAATCTCAAATATCACAATAATTTCAGTGAAATCCCAGCTTGAGGTGGCTTGCTGAGGATGGAAGTGTTCTAATTTCAGAAACCCACCAAAAAATAGAAAATTTTTCAAGTGTTTACATTTTTAGAAGTAGTAGTAAAATACAAAGCCTTAAGAAGTAGCTCTTTAAACAGAGAAAATTTAGATCTACTCGTGTGAGGTGTGTTAAATAAAATGGGCTGATAACAAGGGTCCTTGGATGCACAATGTTGCAAGGTAAATCTTTCTTATAGTCTTTCTTTCCAGTCCAGCATTTTTAATAGTTTAGACTAGAAGAGACTCCAGTCTGTTGAGTCCCTTCTACCACCTCTGTCATTTGGCTTTGGGTCTCCCTTGTACTGCAGATAAACTTCTGGTCTTCTACCTATCTTTGTTCTTCTGCAGACTTTAAGTATTTTCTGTCCTTAGCCCCTGCTTACCACACCTGCAATAATGTGTCTCCTAACTGAATTTCATCAGTACTTGTCTGCCTACCCAGAACGTAAATACAGCAGAAAGATGAAGAAGCAGCTTATTTCACACCTCTTCGGTTTTGTTTTGTTTTCAAACAAGAATCATATATAGTACAGATACAGTGAATTGAAAACAACATCAGTATCAGAGGTAATTTGGGGACAAAATGAATGTATGTGAAAGAATTAGAGAAGTGACTTTCAGCTGCTAACCTGTTCATAATTACTCCAACCAGTTAAGGCATAGAGTGTTGTGTCTTGTCCAGACATACAAACAGTTCCTTATATATTCCTGTAAAGAACAGTTGGAAGAGAAAGAAACTGAAAAGTAATAGGTGTGACTGAATTCTTCTTTAAAATATTTCTGTAATAGCAGAAAGACATAAAAGTGGGAAAAGCTTGAATAAAAAAAGGATTTTCATTTGAATTACGAACTGTATCAGCCATTAATACAAACAGGATTAGAAAGGGTGACATACATGAGAAAACTGAAAGGACAAAGTGAAAAAAGGATTTGCGTTATATCCACTTAGTTGTTACAGAATGTTTGAACTCATATGGAAAGAGAATGCTTGCTACAATAGAGACATGGTGGTAACTTAAAAAAACTGTGATGAGTCAAAAATTCAATATAATATTAATAGTAAAAAGCAATAGCAATGCAAAGTAGAATTTGAGCAATAAAAGAATGGAGAAAATATATATTTAACCACAGCTATGAGTGTGTGATTGAGGTCTGTGATTTAAGATATTAAAGATCTCTTCTTTTCAGATATACTTTTTGATGGGAAGGCAAGAAGAGAATATTTTAATAGTCCATGTATCTTCAGCAAGGAAGCTTCAATAGTTATTTATATCCTGGAGATAAAAATAAATATTTAGTGTGCAATAATATATACTGTAAAAACATTTTTTGAAGCAAGTTTTCAGAATGTGTATGTTCAGCCAGCAAATGGAATATTTTGGAGCAGCCATGTCACACAAAGTTACCAGGAGCGGCCTTCTGTGACACTGTGAAGTGTAATTATACTGACATGATTAAATTTCCAATTCCTAAACATTACAAAGTGGGCAGGTTTGAATCTATGTTGGAAGTAACTGTAGCAAAAGTAAACAGAACACGTTAAGTAACTGAACAGCTAATTTGACCTCTACTGATGGTAAGTACATACAAAATGACTACACCAATACTGACATTTCCAGTGCCTCTATGACCAAAATCTCTTTTACATCAATAGCTCAGCCCAGGTTTCCAAAGAAAACCTGAGGCATTTATTTCTAGGGTACAGTTCTGTTCTAACTGACATTACAGGCAAGACTTTCATTGCTTTAATGAGACCAAGATCAGGTTTCTGCTTTCTATCATGCAATTCTTCACATGGAGGTTTTTGTCTTTAATAAACATTATATTAGCTAATACTGTGGTATGTATACTGTTGCAATCTACTGTACCATGAATTTTAGTAATTAGATCATTTTTTTACTAGAATATTTTCTCCGAATAAATTACACCTCAGGATATAAGTTTAAAGGTATAAAAATGAATACACTGTTTCAAAACATGTTCTGAAAAATGTCAAGATTTTGTTAGTTTTCCAGAGGTGAAAATTATCTCCTATGTGAGGTAAAGTTTTTAAAACTCTTCATGGGAATATTTTCCTGAGAAACTCTGCAAGATCTGCATCTTACATCTATAAGTTTGGAGTAGGAGTCTTATTTAATTTTACTCATTTGCAGTTAGATATCCAGTCTGAATTAGTTTATCAGGCTCTCTGCTGAAGCTGTCTTCCTCAGTGGAATATTCACTCCCAGAAGGAATTCAGTCTGCCTAGTTAGACACATACATCACAACAGGAAGAGTCTTGTTTTGGGGAAGCACCCGTCCTCTTTTCACTGACTGAGGATGGACTTAAATGACTGCTTCTGAATAACCATCTAATCTCTAAATGCCTTGAATTGGGTGAAATGAACCCATCCTTAAGGGCACAATGAAAACCAATAATTGTTTAATTAGTCACTTAAGTTAGTCTAGTATTTAATCTTAGACTCCATTTTCAATCAACTGTTAACAAATATATTAAGTGTACTTAAGGACAACTTTAAAATAGTATAAACATAATATTAAAAAATCTAAAATCCTTCTATATGAACCATGAATGGACAAGCAGTAAACAACCAGCTCTTCAGTCAGCATGAGTGAACATAATCAACCTACTCAGTGCTGTCATACCACTGTGTATTATTTGAGGATCCAGGTCCAGGAATATGTCCAGTTTTCTCTTTAACATGAAGTTTTATGGAGAGATCATAATGATAATTGTGACAGAAATCAAGTGCGTGTCTCTTGCTGCATCATTGCATGTGAGGTGCTCACTGAAAGTCACTTGCATGTGATTTCAATCCTTTCAATGGTCTGCATTTCTACAGAAGTATTGGTTATTTTTTCGCAAAATAGAGCATTTTTTTGTACAAGATTTAGCGGAACCAGTTCTTTGGCATTAGCACATAAAGACAGAACAAAAATTAACACTTAGTATTTCCTTCCTGTAGAGAAAGTAAACTGAATATAAACTAAGCAGATTAGATTTTGTTTCCATTTTGCTCAGTCTTTGTCAACTAGAAACCCAACTGGAAGTCTTTAATTCCACATAAAGCAGGTGGGATAGGAATCATTGCAGCAAAGATTTTTTGGCAAAGACTCTTATCTGAGCTCTGTACGTACAGCAAGAATTGAGCATCCTGTTACTGTTCCCAAAGGAATGAGCTGGTGGCAGTGAAGAAGCCAGGAACCAGATAGCCTGACAGTAACACATAGTCAAGTCCCTCCTCAGCAGGCAGGTATGCAACCTTTAATCTAGTTAATCAGAATTACAAAAAATTCTTCTGTTGCAGCTCTTGCATCACAGCCCCACCTTGAAATAGACAGTTAAGTCTTTCATTGCCAAAAGGCAAAAAAAGAAAGAAAGGTCTTCAGGTCTGGAAGAAGTGCTGATATAGCAAAGAACAGAAAGGGTCCTTAGAGTGGCTCTTGGATAGAAGAGGCATAAAGGTCCCCATGAAATCAAGTCATAATTATTTACGGCAAAGCTATTGAGTACTCAGAACATAGAAAAATGCCAAACAAGCCCTTTCTTTTGTCAATTTATTATGAAGTCAGGAATGGAAAGTGTCAGGATTTTTTCTTACACCACACTGGCTGATTTCCCATTATATAAAATGCAAGAATAAATCCATCGACGCTAATGCAGACTCATAGCTGTTTATGAGATGTTATAGCTTATATAGATCTATACCTTAGTTGCTCTTCACCATCTGCTTGGATATATAACATTTGAAAATAACTATAAAGAATATTGGTATAGATTTTTCCACAAGGGAAATTTTCTTCTTCCACTTAAATTAGGATAATCTCCTTTCATTTTCTTTCTAGGGAAGATGAATGTGCAGTCCAAACATTGTAAAACTGAAAAACACAGCCAATGAGGAATTTCAGCAGTCTGCAAGACCAGTGTGTGCTTTTCCATCCCAAAGGCTATTTTTTTGAAAGGTTTTTTTCAGTTAGATATGTTTACAGTTCCAGGTTTAGTCAATATCTGTAATTTCATTTATGGGAATGTACTTAATTTATGAGTGTATTAATACATAATTGTTAAATTCTGGCCTGTAATATGCACCCTTTCAAAAACTATTTACATTTAAGTTGTAAATTCATATGCATTATTTCATGTGAAACTAAACATTTGAAAATTTGCAGTCACGAGAAAAAACAGAAACCCACCAAAAATTACATGTTCCCTGCATATTTAAAAACAAATATTGACAGAATAATGTTAGTTTCCTGGAAAGATAAATTAAAATGTAATTTCCATCTAAATTCTGTCTTCTGTGTATTAACACTAAAATAGCAGATGTTAGAACTGTAAGTTCTGTTATGTTTTTATGATTTTAGAAAATTAACTGAGAAATAACACCATTATATGCTATTGATTATTTGCTTAAAATGAAACTGCAGTCTAGTTATCATGAATGGAATAGATTTATGGCATCCTTCTCCCTTACTAACAAGATCCTATGAGCTTTCCAGTCTAATAATTCTAAGAGCAGCTAGTATTGTAATACTTCATAATATTTGATAACATACACTATTCTGAGACATGATAGACAATCTATGATGTTACAATAACAAAAATTGGATCTCACTGGATACTACTGAGGTCATACGTGGATGCATTATGCAAGAGTAACGGATAAATCTCAAAAGGTGAAGTCTCATAACTTAACTCTTAACTGACCTGCAAATCAGTTTTGAAACAAAATAATTAGAACAGTGGCACAATTGTATATTTTTGAGGCCAGAAATTTTAATCAAAATTGATTTTCTTCTGATATGTTTTCTTTCTGTAGGTAATATGATTCCAATATTACTTTGATTTCCAAAGTATTTGGAGTTTCTGCACAATTTTGACAAAATTTCAGGTTGATTCCTTTTTTGGTAATCCAAACCACTTTATTCATCATAATTAAGGAATGAGATGAATAATCAGCTAGTCATCTTCAAAAAAGGAAGAACAGATTGCCTACTGTTCTTTGGCATTGGGAACATTGCATGTCGTGCAAAGTCCTGCTAGCATCTGCTTAAAAATATGAGCATGGGTGTATAATGAATTGAACTATGCTTGAATCACCCCCTTTCACTGAGTAAATGAAGACTTTGGAGAGTGTCTGCAAAGAGCCAGTTTTATGACCTATGCTTTGTCACGTCAGTGGTAGCTGCAGTTTAGAAGGGAATCATTAAAGTGGGAAACTGAACATATCCTAAAAATTTCTCTTGTGAAGTATGAAGCATCTGATTCTTTTTATAAAAGCAAAAATATGCATATAGAAACACTTTTTAAATATATATAATAAGAATTTTGATTACATTTTCTTATTTTATGCCACTCACATTTTAATAATAATAATAGGTTGTAATTTAATAGTACAATAAAGGGTAGATGGAAGACGTGTGGTGGCTTCTGTTTATTATGTTGTCTGGTTTTTTTCCCCAAAATTCCTTTTTCTTTTGAACTAGATTCTCTTTGTACAGGTAATCATTGTGGAGTAAATGCTAGTTTTATTAAGTAGAGTAATACATTATTCTTTAAGACCTGATTCTACTAGCATGTCATCACGGAAAGAGTCCTTATCCCTTAAGGACCTCGTGGCAGAATTGAGGACTTAATATATATTTATGAGTGCAAAAAGGATGATTTTGTTATTATAAATTTATTCTAAATGACACATGAATTTCTGACTTGATACTTTTTTATCATTATTTTTTTAACCAAGGATGGATATGTAAAACTGTTTCTGTCTTAATTTCATGTTGAAGACTTTTAGTCATTTTTTATATATAAAATTATAGGAACTAAATATAGAAATAATATTTTCAAATGAGATGCCAAACTCAGATGACTATAACCACATTGTAGAACCTTAATTTATATGATTTAATTACAAACTTTAGTTTCTATAATATGGATTTGATTTTGGTTTTCATAGAATGCTTCCAAATTGTCTCTGACACTGTCATCTGGCCTTTATTATGCAGTTATTTTTTTTATTACTCCTTTCAGAAACAGTACATCTAACTTTTTCCTTGAATAAAAAATAAATGAACTGTATAGTAATATATAGTCTTATATAATACATATGTGTTTTCTGTTTATCTGCCTAGTGATGTACATTATTGCTAGTTTCTGAAGTGGAATTGAGAGACAGACTGATGGGTTGCTTGACTTATTATTGTTACACATGATTAACCCTTTACTTGTGTTGCTTTTCTGTGGTCATGCTGGTTTCCATTTCTTACATATGCTCTAGTTGTTTAAATCAAAATAACACCTAAATCGAAACAAATCATCCATACAAATCATTGTCAGTATGACAATATGCTTGTTGATTCCCTGTTTTTCTATATTCCATTTAATTATTTTAAATGAGGTTGAAGACCTGTATTCTGTTTACTTTTCATGTCAAATTCAACTTAATTACTTCACCAGAATACAGAAGAATACATTATGAGACCCAGAGACAGAGATGAAGTCCTTCTAGTAATTCTTGACTTCAGCAGACTTTAGGAGAAACTTCAGGCTGATTTTACTAAAGCATGAATATCTGGCTTTGTTAAAGGTTTTTTTCATGTCCTTGTTTAAAGAGTGAAAGAGGACCCAAGAAAAGTATATATATATTTTTAATGTTAATATTTTAACTGCTCTGTTTTATCAGTTGTACCTCTAAAATAGGATCTAAAAGCTCAAAACTAATTGTGCAGACCACCTCTACATACTGAGGTTTGGTGATAAGCAGGAGGAACTGAACTTGAAACAGTAAACCAAACACATACCCTTTTCTTGTCTTTGTTCTTTAAATTTTGGAAAAGTGAGTTTTTCTTGTTTTCTCTTTCTTTAGGCTATTTTATTTTATTTTATTTTATTTTATTTCATTTCATTTCATTTTATTTTATTTTATTTTTTTATGGTTTGGTACATTCATTAAGCTGTTTTTTGTGTATGTTTTATTACTGGATTCTCCAAGGTAATACTCTATTGTGTGATTGAAATTATACCAGCATCCCACCAAGATCCTCAAGAAAAAACCACAGGAGTGGAATTACTGCCACTGTAACAGCAGAGAAGGACAAACTAGAGGACTTACTTAAGATCTGGAGACTGTATTTAGTTGGCAGGTATTCCAAATAAACTATACTCCCCTCACCCCACCCCACCCCCAATTTAATACAAATTCAAGCTATTTCTGTATAATTAGCAGTTATTATCATTTCTGAAGTGTAACACCAGTTAGTAGAGGATTTCAGTTGTCCTTACAATCCAGCTGAATATGTATATTTCCGTCCTCTTTTAACTCTAATTTCCATCCTATCTCAAAGCAAGTTGTTCACCTTATACTCATGACTACCTGAACAACATAATCATAAATATATGATTATAGTTATTCTAAGACGATGAAGCAGAAAAGCAGATGTTAGCATTTTCTATTAGTAAAAGGATTTTGACAGGGTGTTCTATGGGAAAGAAAAGAAAAAAATAATCTAATCATTATATGTTACTTTGTTTCCATGTTCTTCTGTTTACATTTCTCTGTTGTTGCTTAATTATAAACATAATATAAATATTTTTATTATATGTGCATATGCTATATTGAGTCTTTGAATTTAAAGATGTAAGTTGGGCATTGCAGAAATAAAATTTCATTAAAAGTTTGAATTAATTTTTATAAAATTTTGGTTTTGTTTTGGAAAACATTTGCAGATTTATTTTTGTTTATTAACACTGGAAAAGATGGACACTTCTCATGAAAAATAAATTTTTTCTGACTATGCATAAACCAGCCATATTCTGATGGTTGTACATTAGTACACCATTTCTTAGTGATTCGGAATATTGTAAGAACTAAAACAACTCTGATCTTAAAGCTGGACCAATTGGAAGTTCAGAGCTGAAGAGGAAAAGAAAAGGATGAAGTATCTCCATCTCTTACTTCTTAAAAAAATGAACCGATGGGATTAAACTCAGTTCAATATCAAAGGATTTACAATCTTTGAACAGGAACTGAGGTGATCTAACAAATTGAAATTATATGTCAGCATTACAGATAGAGCTTTTGGAGTCCTTTGATTACACTTGAAGGTTAGTTTGGGGAAAATATTTCTACACGTTAAAATTGCATTACGAAGCTTAAAACCTTAAATAAATAAAGCCAAGGGTATGAAATTTGCTTGTGTGCTTGAATCAATGGTTTATGCACAGATGAATTTCCCTCACCCTCCAAAGGCGAGGGAAGGTTTTAACTCGAAGACACACTGATGCAGAATGTTCCATAGACCTTCCAAAATAAGACTTTTATCTTTTGAAATGCCCATTCCACCCAATTGTGGATATAAATTCCAGCTGTTTTGCTGATGGATGGTGAAAGGAGTGAGATTGTTCCTGATAGAGGAGGGACTGCCAAGTTGTCATTCTGTTTCTGCTGGTAATGCTGCTAGTTTAGTTAAAGTTATTGATAATCACAGTGTATCCAGTCCTCTGACAGGACTTTTTAGACTGGGACTTTAGCAGCGTTTCAGATGAAAATCCATGTATGTAAAATGTTTTTATTTGCACTTACATTAAATATTTGAGCCCTACAAATGTTAGGAGTAGCTTATTTCTGAATCACTTTTGGCTTGAACCCCAAGATGAAAGGTCCTCTCTCTCCCAGCCCCACCAAGAAATTTGTTCTAGAAATGATGTTAGAACTTATTCCTATACATGCTAAATGGAATTATATCTATTAACAGGAATTCTGTACATTTAAGCACTGTTTAAACATTCAGGCTTTAAACAGATGGAGTCATGTAATTTGAGGAGACTAGCAAGCCCTCAGGCCTAGTCCTCTTCATCTTCAAAAGGAACAAAACTTCAAATAACGTCTGAAAAAGGATGGGAAAAACATACTCTACAGTATTACAGCACAAATAAATTACTAGCTTAATTGAAAAGTGACTTCCCCCCCCCCCCCAAGTTTACTCCCAGCTCAGCTGTGCTGCTTTCAGAAGGAAGCTGTCATACAGCAATGAAGCTGTTGTGCGTACAGATGGCTGTGTCTCCATGCAGGCAGAGCCAGCTGTACCCATCCTTGGCAATCATATCAGCACTTTCTAGTAATTATCTTTTCAATGCACGCTGATTATCCTCAGTTCTTCCCAGTAGAAAGCCACGGAGATTTGTTTTTCCTTCGCTCTGTAGAATTCATGTTATTCTTGGAGTTTGATTGCACATGCATACCGCACATACACATACAGAAATTGTAAATGTGCACAGTCACTGCACAAGGTTACTGTTGAACGCAGGAAATTTGTAAAATCTGTATCGTTGACAAATTTTGCCTAGCAAATGCTGGCATTCTGAAAATTATAATGTTTTGATTGTTTTATTTTCCCTAATCATGACAGTCCAAATCTTTGCATATTAAAAAAGAAAGAAAAAAAAAAAAGAAAAAAGATAATAACCTACAAATGTTTCAAAAGACAATTACTTCAGTCTGAAAGTGAAATGAAAGCCAACAGAACCTAAGTATTCTCTTGTTTTCAGGACTGCATATATGGACTAGGTGTTAGATTTTTTTTTTATAGCTTTTAGAAACTGGGTCCATCACTGACTGAATGTCCTTCCTCATTCATAGCAACTTTGGGGAAAAGAGCTATATAGAGCTATCTGCCTGATTCTGTGGAGGATCACACATGCAACTGTTCTGCTATTCCACAGTCCTGACCTCCACTGATACTGAGCCAACCTGTCCCAGATTCTGAGGCTGTCATTGAGTTTAAAGTCCTGGATCAAGTGTGTTAGATTCAGGTATTTGGTTGTTCACCAGAGACTCGCTAACTGCTGTAGCTCCATAAAAGAGCTGTGACTTTCGTATGAGTAGCTGTAGGATAGAGAAGATACACTGTACACTGTAAGCTATCTTGTATAAATTCTTCGATACCTTTTAACTTAATGGCTACTTATCAGTAGGGAAAGAGGAATTCAGCTGTTCCTCCTGCCTCTAGTGATTTAAGCAATCTTATTTTTTAACATAAAGGAGCTACAGTAGTGGTTGCAACCTTCCTGCAAGTCTGAACCGCTTGATGCCTTCAAGACCCTGGATGAAGGGATTTTCTCATTTCTTTGTGTACACATGGCCAGGAAGGAGGATCTGTCCCATTAGGACAGTACTGGTAGGATTCAAACTTTTAGCTATCAGTCTATCAGAATAAAGGATGTATTTAACCTGCTGGCTAATGAGGCAAATTTCCTTTCATAAAAGAAAATTTGGTGTGTCCTGCATTTAGAGGTAGTTCCAAAGATCAGCATGGGGATTCTGTGTGGGGTGTGTGTGTTTGTGTGTTTTGGTTTGGTTTGTTTTTTTTTCCACACAGCAAGATCTGTGCGGAATCACAGAATCTAAAATCACAGAACTGGTAAGGAAAAGCACTGCATGTAATGAAGCAATATACTTTTTCCAGCTGAACCTTTGATGCTTCCCTATATAAATCTAATAAATTTACAGAGGGTGGGGTGAAGTATCCTTCATGTATTTATTGTTATTTAAATTCCTGACAAATATAAGAATTAATTTTAAAAAAGAACATAGCCAATCTTACTATAGAAAATGTATATACATATGTGTCTGTATCTAGATATGTAAATTAGATAATAAAATATATTTTGCCAGAAAACTACCACACTTTCCTTTCAAATTCCCATATTTCCACAGACTTCAACATAGGAATGTACAAGTATTATCTGTGAGGTATGAAGATATGACTCAATTACAAAATTTGTGTTGATCCATTCCAGTTTCATGTGCAAATAATCATACAAAATTAGTAAATGTATGCAAGTTCTGTAAGAATATGTGCTTTCATTTGTCAGTTTAATTCTGAGCTGATGTTATGTTTTTATCCATTATATCATTTTAGCGCCATATTTCTTGTGTAGGTATTCTAAAGATGATGTCCAAGATTCTTCTGGAATAAATAGAGTATGTGAATGTCAAAAATCGTAAGCTTCAGCTTCTCATCCTAGGTACTTCTTTTGGGGTACAAGGAATCCCTTTAGGGATAGCTTTATTTGCTACAGAGGGTACCAGAACATAAGCTTCTTGTGCCTATAGATGGGGCATACAGTAAATAGCTGAACTGTCCCCTTGAATATACACTTGTATAATGGATTTAAGTCCAACAACTACAATGAAGTTCAATTTTGACTGCTTAAATCAAATCAAAGCAAGTTGCTTTTGAAATTTAACTTTATTCCCTTCTAGTAACAGAAAACTCTCCCAAGACTAGTTTAGATGAGTAGTACCAATGATATTGAAACTAGGATGAATATCTACTAAGTATTGTGTTAGATATTCTGGACTGCATGGAATAAAAGTTGTAACACTGGAGTGTATTTAGAGGGGATATTGCTTCATATGAACTCAGAGGAGCAGCATGGTAAGAAAAGTTATATTTTGTTACTAGAAATTCATTTAGAATTATTTTCTTCCACATTGTAATTCTTCATTTATTGTAGGTAGCTGTTTTGTTTAAGAAAAACATACATCAAGAAGACAAAAAATTTATATTAAAAAACCCCAAAACCCTATTCCAGGTAAATTTTCTGCATATTCATACAGAATATGGAATCAACTCCATTAATACATTGACCACACTAGTACAGGTTAGAAACAGAACAAATTACAGTATAAAATCAGATTCTGAGTGATGAAGACTTATGACAGTCTTTTCTGATCAGCACTCCAAAATAAAACCTACTACAGAAGTTCTTACACTTTTTATTAAGTATGAGGGAATAATTTACTGAACCTACAAAGAAAGAGCCAGAAAAAAACAAAAGCTTTTTCAGTTAAAAAAATTGAAAGAAACAAAAGAGAAGTAAAAAAATATATGCTTGTCACCAATGTACTTCACAAGAAGGTGGATGTCAAAGTAGCAAAGATTCAATATCTCAATTAATTGAAAAGTAACCACTCCTTAAAAAATTGTTTAGACAAATATATAGCAAGCAATATTTTTGCTATTGAGAGTATTCACTTTAATGGTGTTTATTGATATTTTAAATACATGTACCTCAGCTAACTATTATGCTTGAAAATTGTGGTATATTAGCTACAACAGTTAGAGTCAACATTTTTAGCTAGTCAACATTCAGATGATATTACTCATTGTAAACGCTGCTGTATTTAAACTATGAGGAGAAGAGGTTAACTTTAGATGTAAAACTTCATGCTCTTTTGTTAAGTGGTGACAGGAACAATTTCATATCTGAAGAATTAATAGAAACGATTAATGGAATTAATCTCATACAGCTATGGGAAAACATTCTGTGTTATGCAGTTTATCTTCCTTATGCTTAAATTAACTCCTTTCTTCTTTACATCTGGACTCATGTTATAATCATGCCACTAATGAAGCAGTACGGTTTATACTGTACCTCTAAGACCCAGAAATTTGGTTACCAAGACCCACTACTGAGATTTCAGGATTTGGCAAGAGGACAGCAGATATGTCAACAAGTCTATTATGTAACCTATGAATGATACAGTGAATTAGGTGTACAGTTGAGTACTATGATAAAGTAAGCCTATTCTCGAAAAAGTGTAGTCATGGAGTTCAAGTTCTATTGTCTCCTGACAGTTCAATAAATAAAAAGGTTATTTTTTTGTTCTTTTCTTTTTTTCTCTTCATCAGTTGATGACTGGATTGTTCAGATTCTTGATGACTGGTGTGTTCAAGAGGAAGGTACGTAGTTCCTTTTAATGCATCATCAAGAACTTTGATAGACTTAACTTAATTAACACTTTTGTTAATGAAGTTTGAGCAAGACAGTAATGCTCCTCAGTCTGCAATGATTTTATTGCTTATAATACTCATAGAAGCACCTGTATTTAATTAAATTTATTACCTTACTTCTGAATAATTTCTAAGGTAATAGTCTTAAAAGAGAACCATACATAAAGTTCTCCTGTAGTAGGATGTAGCAGCATTATTACTTGTTGAAAAGCAGAGGTTTTATGTACTGGAATGCTTTCAGAAAAATATTTCTGATTTTTGTGCAGTGTTTTCTGCAAATTAAGTTAAAAAGTATTCCTTTGAATTTCTTTCCCATCCTCCAGCCAAAACCAGATCATTCTGTTTCCCTAAGCTCCTCTTCTGCCAAAGCAAGGGGCATAAAAAATGTCAAAAAATACTTCCATCAAGGCATTCTTTTCTCCAAGACTTTCATACATTGACCCTTTCCCCCCTCCTCATTTCCACCACTCAAACCTCAAAGCTATTATCAAACCTGCAGCAAAAAAAGCAGGAAACAGGAAGTGTCCTGGTTTCAGCTGGGATAGAGTTAATCGTCTTCCCAGTAGCTGGTACCGTGCTATGTTTTGAGTTCAGTATGTGAAGAATGTTGATAACACTGATGTTTTCAGTTGTTGCTAAAAGTAGAGTTTAGTCTAAAGTCAAGGACTTTTCAGCTTCTCAAGACCAGCCAGCGAGAAAGCTGGAGGGGCACAAGAAGTTGGCACAGGACACAGCCAGGGCAGCTGACCCAGACTGGCCAACGGGGTATTCCATACCATGGGACATCATGTCCAGTACATAAACTGAGGGGAGTGGGGGTGGGGGGAATCACCACTTGGGGACTAACTGGGTGTTGATCAGCGGGTGGTGAGCAATTGCACTATGCATCATTTGTACATTCCAATCCTTTTATTATTACTGCTGTCATTTTATTAGTGTTATCATTATCATTATTAGTTTCTTCTCTTCTGCTCTATTAAAGCGTTCTTATCTCAACCCACAAGTTTTATTTCTTTTCCCGATTTTCTCCCCCACCCCACTGGGTGGGGGGGAAGTGAGTGAGCAGCTGCGTGGTGCTTAGTTGCTGGCTGGGGTTAAACCACGACAGGAAGGCAGAGCCAGATCTCTGAATTTCTTCTCGCGGCTCTGTAGGGGACATCTCTCTGGGCCCGTTTCTTGTCTCACTTCATGGAACTAGAATCAGGTGGCAAATCCCTTGGCTCATGTTTAAACAAATCAAGACAATATCTGCCACTAGTCACACTTTCAAACTTACTAAATATGTCCCATGGCTGTATGGGTTACAGTACTGAGCATTTGGGCACACAATTTTTACATAATTTATTATCTGGACAATTCACAAACATGAAGTTTGGCATTCGCATACAACTGATAAGAAACGGGCATCTAAAGAGTGGGATATTTGCATACCACCAAAGTTTGCCAAACGTTGAGAAAAGAAAGGACTGTTAACTTCACACCTTACTGAAAATGTGGTTAATTGCTCAGGTCTGTCTTGAAAGTGGTTCTTTCCTGTGCCGTCTGGTGGTTAGTGCTGTTAAAACACATCATGCAAGTAAGCGAATGCCAGCCCCGCAGGCAGGACTAGGTGCGGGGCTGGGCACAAGCGCCCCCAGCAGCCTTGTCACCGGGGCCTGGCAGAGCCCAAATGGGGTCCTGGGCCCTGGGCAGGTGGGTCCTAGGTGAGGCCTCTCGGGGCCGGTGAAGCTAAGCAGTGCCCTTGGGGCCCTGATGGCAGCTACCTGGGGAGGAGAATCGCCCTCTCTCCTGAGTCTCAACATCTCCTTCTCGTTATAGCCCATCCTACGTAAAACAAGCATGCCTTGGGGCAGTGAGATGGCGGTTACTTCACCATAGTTTGGTGTTGAGTAGATTCAGATTCTAGCCAGTCATGTAATTAATAAATACAGAAATAACACATATGTGTAAATATACATGTATGTATGGGCAGCTGACAGATGGATTTTGTCTGACTACAGAAAATACAGGGTTATTTGTCCAGATGTTTCTCAAAATGGCTAGATTGCCACAGTCACCTTGGTTAAAAGTCAGGTAAATTCCATCAAAATGCTGCTTGTACAGCAGATATTTAAGTTCCAGTTGTTTAAATTTACAAGTGTATACCACTGAAATGATTCCTTAATGAGAGATCTATGTAGTTCTGCATTACATTAATTTAAATTAATATTCAATAAATTTTCATGGAATATTGACTTATTCAGGAAACAAAAATACTGAAAACATTAACCTAGACTTTAACCTAGTTTGCATATGAAAATTCTAAAATTCCTGTCACAAGAACGTAGCTCTTTTTTCCTGAACTGAACATAAATTTTAGTAGCAGCAACTTCTCAGATTCTTGAGTCTGTCATTTCCTTTTTGATCTTATTTGTTTGACAGAAGTCTACAATTTAATTCCAACTTGGGGCATCACATATCAGTGATTTTTTACTTTTTTGAATATGTGATAAAGAATGATTATGTAGAAGACAGTGTCATAAGAGTAGAAGAAAAATTATGGAAGTGTAAACAAGAAAATGCATATTAGTACCGAGAATGTTTCAGGTTTCCTTCGGATGGTCAGATGTTATTTACATTTTCCTTCTCCCCCAGGCACAATGACAGCAAGACTGGAGTTTAAACAAGATCACAGAGGGAGGCATTAATAAGTTTTATTCTTGCATACCCTTCGCTGAGAATGAGAGCTTGTCCCTAGGATGATCCTGCAGCACGAAACCCAGTGTCTTCTATGTTTAATTCCAAAAGTGGGAAAGAATAATAATTTTAAAAATGTGAAAGATTTTAACTTCTGGACATTATTTCTTCAATGTATACCTTAGCAAATATTTCTGTCTACTTTATACAAAAGCAAACAACAACAGTTCTGCATATGAACACTCCTATCTGCCTTTTTTGCATCTAGCAATGTGTATTATAAGTTCTTCTTTCAGTTTGCACTTATGGGCAAGGAAAAAAATGTATTCCAGGAATACCATTCCAAGCAGCAGTGTTCACAGGCACATTAGAAGCCTGAAATCAGGGATAGGTTCCTTTTTTGTTACAACATAGAGCTGATGGCTCCAAAGAAATATATACTGTACCCTAAGATTGTTTGTCAGAAATTTAATGGCATGTTTTACACATAAATTATATATCAGTAGTTACAAACACTTCACTCTATCAAATCAGTATTTGCTGTCATCATACAATTCATTATTTGTAGTTAAGCTGTAGACATTTCCTCAAAAATGGCTACTGATGTGTTCCCTAGAAATCAATCTGCTCAGAAATTTAAGCAGAAAGTGGGAAGGCAAAAGCAAAAAGCAAACAAAATGCAGTGAGAGGGGAGGGGGGAAAAAAGCAACTATTTGGTTTAAATCCACAACTGAATTAGTAAGACAGATGGGGACACTTAAGACAGCCAGAAATGAAACACACATTTTTAGAGATTATGTATATCATAGATCAAATCAAGAGCGGAAAGGTTAAAAGTTGAAATATAAATTACGTTCCAAATGAATATTTATGATTCAACAGATACAATTCACAGTGCACAAATTTCCCCAAACCTATGGAAGAGCTTCTCAGAACTGTATTATCAGATAGGGTATTGCATTAAATATCTTTTAAAAACATGCTATTACTTGATTTGTAGAAGTTGGCTTTAAAATATATTCAGATTCTGTAGCAGAAGTAGGGTTGTAGTGATGATAATGAACATTTATGGTTTTCTGGTTTGGACCACTCAGCCAGGTTTACTTTCTAATGTAAATGAGAGCTTAGGTCTTATTTCACCATACTTTTATTTATTAACGCAGATGCTGATTACTTTTGCGCAAGCAGACATGATGATTATCCATTTGCTCATGAACTAGTGCGTTTCAGGTACTATACACATAAAGGAGAAATGTGCACAGTAGCTTATTCCTGCCATAATGAGCTGAGCTTTTACTTCCTCTCTTACAGGAGATCATCTGTGTGGTATTTAAATGCTACTTTCTGGATGCTAGAGTATCTAGGGAAGTTCTTGCTTGGAAACAAAGAGAACATGTTAAGAAAATTGATGTCAGAAAATTTGTCCCAGATAGGCCTAAGAGATTCAGCAGATCGTAGTAATGAGGACTTTCCCCAAAAGAGGTCATCTGTTGAACTGTCTTTGTAAGTTACAAGACTCACTTCTCCAGGAATGTTTTGAGCTTTATTATTGCTAACCTAGAGTCTGCAGACAGCCTTGTGGCAGACAACTTGATCCAAATGCCATTGTGCTAGAAGTAAAGCTGTAAGACATTGTGAAGATCTATTTCTGGATAATATTAATAATTTTTTTTTCAGATTAAATTATTTTCTTTTCCTTCAAGGCTTTTCAAATATAGATAATTCTCTATTTAATAAAACCAGTTGTTGGTTTTAATCTGGAAAATACTAGAGGAAAACAAACAAACAAAAAGTTTAAAAAGCAGAAATACGGAGATAAAATTAACAAGGGCAAGATAAGTGACAGGAAAGTGTGCTGAAAAAAAGCAAATAGTTGTCTAAATGACAGTAGAACTGCTTGAAATTTAGATAATTTTTAGAGGAAAAGAAAATGGTCAACGTAGCAACAGGCAAAAACACACGATGACACAGAAGACCAGATTAACCTGAATGTATTTTACCCCTCGCTTTTATTATGACTTCCTAATGAAAACCAAAAGGGATAAAAGCTTAAATGTTAGTGAATGTGATGAATAAACCAAAATGAAAGTGTATTGTCCTTTTTTATTATAAAAGCTTTGGAGTGGGAAAAGAAAAAGGAGAGGAGAGGAGAGGAGAGGAGAGGAGGACACACACGCGACTTCTTCGCTTCCAAGAGCTGAAGCGATTGCTCGGTAGACGCGCTACCGAGAGTCAGGAGCTTA
>JANXJC010000008.1:11823352-11840537 GCA_027564655.1 Leptodon cayanensis
GTGAAGCTCAAGGGCAGCTTTGGCTGCAGTGACCATGAAATGGTGGAGCTCAAGATCCTTAGGGCAGCGAGGAGAGCTCACAGCAAGCTCGCTACCCTGGGCTTCAGGAGAGCAAACTTTGGCCTCTTCAGGGATCTTCTTGGTAGAGTACCATGGGATAGAATGCTGGAGGGGAGAGGGGCCCAAGAAAGCTGGTTAATATTCAAGGATCTCCTCCAAGCTCAGGAGCAATGCATCCCACCAAAGAGGAAGTCAGGCAAAAAAAACCAAAGGACGCCTGAACGGATGAACAAGGAGCTCCTGGACAAAGTCAAACACAAAAAGGAAGCCTACAGAGGGTGGAAGCGAGGACATGTAGCCTGGGAGGAATACAGAGAAATTGTCTGATCCTGATCAGGGATCAGGTTAGGTAAGCTAAAGCCCTCATAAAATTAAATCTGGCCAGGGACATCAAGGGCAACAAGAAAAGCTTCTGTAGGTGTGTTGGATAAAAGGTGTGGTGATAAAAGGAAACTAGGGAAAATGTGGGCCCTCTCTGGAAGGAAACGGGAGACCTGGTTATATGGCTTCACTAAGGGCAAATTGTGCCAGACAAACTTGGTGGCCTCCTATGATGGGGTTACAGCATAGGTAGAGAAGGGAAGAGCAATGGATGTCATCTACTTGGACTTGTGCAAGGCACTTGACACTGTTCCACATGACATTCTTGTCTCTAAAATTGGAGAGACATGGATCTGACAGATAGACCACTCGGTAGATAAGGAATTGGCTGGATGGTCACAGTCAAAAGTTGCGGGCAACATCTCGCTGTCCAAGTGAAGAGCAGTGACGAGTGGCGTTCCTCAGGGGTCGGTATTGGGACCAGTGCTGTTTAACATCTTTGTCGGTGACATAGAGAGTGGGATTGAGTGCACTCTCAGCAAGTTTGCCAACGACACCAAGTCACTTTTGGATCAGACAGGAGGGCACAAATCTGGTGTTAGTCACCTAGTGTCTGTTGGGGGCTGTTCAGGCTGTTATGACCACAAATTTGGGGATACAGTAATTAGTTTTAGCATACTATTGCCTTGCTTTAAACAGTTTGGTTCAAATCTTGGCTATTGTATAACAAACTGGTGATGTGTGCTTTGATACAATTCAGTATTGAATAGTGTTCCCAGTTGCAATATATGACACAGACAGAGCACATGGAAAGTTAAAGAAATCCAATTTAATTACTCACATACATGTTAATTACACCATAACCATATTTTAACAGGAAAGAATTGGGCACAACAGAGCAGGGAATCTTGTCTACAGTTGCTACTTGCTAGCAACCTATCTTTTTTTGAGGCCATGGATATTTTCTTTGACTTTTATTAAAAATTCATGTCACAGTACTTTGATATCACTTAGAAATTCCTAGATCTGACTGATTTAAAACAATCTGAATTATATAACCATCTAACAGAACCTCTAGTAAATTTATTTGGTTTCTGATGGGATCTCATACTGATTCCCGTATTACACCTAAATAGTTCCAATTGAACTCAGTTTTCTCTTTTTCCTTATTCTTTGTCCATCCTGTTATTCTTTCTTTTACCCTGCCAACTCACATCTGTTCTCATTAGGAGTTTTTGTGTTTATATATCACCATTTCTTAACATCCCATTATTGTGCTTTCTTTCTTTTTACTTATCCTTTTTCAATAATACATGAATTATTTTTCCCCAAGTTTATTTTCTACTTTGCATTCACAACTTTAGAGTAGCAAAATGAACATTTAAAAATATCCCTTAGAATTCTACTCACTTAAAAATAAAACAAGGTTTCAGCCTCTCAAGTCTTGTTAATATTTATAATCCAGCCCCACAAAGATATCTGCTCAAGAAAATAGACAGTAATTTCAGAGACATTCTCTTGTGCCTACTCAGTTCATGCTCTCTTAATTGGGCACTAAAGGGGCTCGAAGGACTTAAGATATAATGCTATTTTGTGTGCTTTCTTTCCAAAATGAGCTTTTCAGGATAAATACACTGACATACCATGAAAACTTTCACATAGAAAATTCTCCCTTTTACTACTTATACCTGTCTTTTAAAAGTATGTGCACATTTAGAGCCAGTAAGTAGTGTTACTTAAAACTCTTACATGTCCTATTGTATTGTGATTGTTGAGGTATTATGAGAAAATGAACTATTGTTTTAATTAGCATTATATAGTCATTAAAAGAACCACAGGGATATAACTACTTTACTAGAAGGCTTGCGTAGTTCAAATCAATTCACTCAAACACCTGCTAATAAGCATGTATTGCCTTTTAGTAAAAAGTATGATTAGTAGTTGCCACATTTAAATACGGGTAAGGGAATGCTGCTCTTTTTAAAATGTTTTATTGTGTTACCTAGAGTACCTGTATTTTCCAGAAAATTACATAAGATATTATTGGTTACTAAAGAGATCTGTTGTCACAGAAACATCCAATAATTTGTCCCTGTCAAAAGGAAAATTAACATCTTTCCTTGCCCATGTATAAATAGCTGAAATTATATTTTGGTTCTTTTTGCTTTATACAAAAAAATAAACATGCAACTCGATAGTAAAAAAACCCTCTGTTATTATGGCATCCATCATACAAACCATAAATCTATTGCTTCACAGCTAAAATTGTAATTAGGTTCATAGCGTGGACACTACTACTAATAACACTTATTGCATACAAACAAACAAAAACACCTGCTAATAGAATAAAAGACATTTCCTTCAGATTTCTTTTTTTTCAGCAGGGTAGAAAAAGTAAGTACACACAAAAGGTTTTGTAAAATTTTGATAAATGAGCCAAGAATTCCTTGTTAGGTCTTCAAGAAACACAGAGAGGTAGGGCCTTGGGTAGGATTCAGGTCCACACAAAGACACCTAAAATTAGATGTCTATGCATAGTGGTGTCTACATGTTATTTATCTGACTTCCTGCTATTGTTAGTATTTGGAACTCAATTTAGATGTACATAGATGGATGTCTAGTGACAATAAAATGAGCTTGAGGCAAAAAAAGATGAGCTTCATCTGCCCAGCCATTTTAGGTGAGGTGGACTATCCTATCTAACCTCTAGCTGCTGCCCAGAAGAATGTAAGATTCCTGCAAAATACTCTTTTCTGTCTAGTAATGCTGTGTGGTCTTGAACATCCATCACACCTCAACTAGCAGCGGTGCTTTAATCTATTATTAACTTCTGCCAATAGAATCTAGAAAGCTGCTGAAATGATATATAAGTGGTTTCTGTGATGAAACAGTTTAAGAAAGCCTTTTACTTTACTGCCTGCATTTACCATGGCCTTGATCAATTTGACCACACATACTAATCTCAGGCAATTTAAGATGCTTTTGGGCATTCTGCCTGGAAGCCAGTTTTCACTCAAGATAAATCCTTCCCTAGGTATTCTCATAGATACCACACCATATCTGCTTGTCCTGTATCAGATAACCTAGGGAAACTCAAATGGCAAAAAAGCTGATTATGTATGGGCATTTGAATGAAACCACTAGTGCTACTTGAGGTGTCTGGATTATCCAACATAGACTGGGCAGAAGATTTATGAGAAGTCTGTATCCTTCTGGAGTAGCTGTTAGAAAAGCAGCTGTTGGAGGCTGGCCAGGTTTCTGTGACTGATTCTCATCTAGAGGTCAAATATGAACACCAAGGCACTGATTGACTTGCCTATATAAATGGTGTCTAGTGCCATCATTCCAGGTCTCCTAGTTGTGAGGCAAGTGTTTTCCACAAATCCTGATTACCCTAGATTTTCTTTATTGACAATGGAGTTTTAGGATGCAATTTATCACACTTAATTTAGATGAATTCTAGCATGGGACAACTCATGAGCAATGTGTCCTTGCCACAAAGATGCTAACGGTATCCTGGGCTGCATTAGGAGTGATGCTAGCAGGTTGAGGGAGGTGATCCTTCCCCTCTACTCAGCACTGGTGAGGCCACACCTGGAGTCCCGTGTCCAGTTCTGGCCTCCTCAGTACAAGAGAGACATGGACATATTGGAGGGAGTCCAATGAAAGGCCATGAAGATGATTTGGGGACTAGAACACCTCTCCTATGAGAACAGGCTGAGATCTGGGACTGCTTAGTCTAGAGAAGAGAAGACTTGGGTGGATCTTATCAATGTGTATAAATACCTGAAGGGAGGGTGTAAAGAAGACAGAGCCAGGTTCTCTACTGTGATGTCCAATGACAGGGCCAGAGTCAATGGACACAAACTGAAACACAGGAGGTTCTTCCTGAACATCAGGAAACACTTTTTCACTGTGAAGGTGACTGAACCCTGGCGCTGGCTGCTCAGAGAGGTTGCGGAGCCATTTGGATATGGTCTTTGGCAGCTAACTCTAGGTGGCCCTTCTTGAGCAGTGTGGTTGGACCAGATGACCTCCAGAGGTCCCTTCCAGCCTCAACCATTCTGTCATTCTGTGATCATGCTCTCTCCAATGGACTTAAAAGACACCCTAAGGTAGGTAGCTTAGTTGTAACATCTACAGTATAATTAAGACGGGAGAATCTCATATGTACTTTGATTTAGATGTAAACTTGATTATTCTAAAATTACAGTAGCCTGGATATCACAGAAACAGGACTTTAAATGGTGACTGTCAAAACAAGCCACTTGCTAATTTAAAGAGTACCAAAATTAAGCAAAAGGTTTTAAAGATTTTGCCTCTATCCTGTTTTAATTTTATTGCATAAATGGTCTTACTTTCTCTCTTTTTCTTTCTTCCTCATGATAGCAAATTCCAAAAGTTAGTCTTTCATTCACTGCTCTCAGGTGGATAATTTTTTCAGGTAGTAATTAGGATTACAGTAAAGGACCACCTGCTTATCAAATAAACCAAAACACACAAGATTCTTAAACACCACATCATAGCAGTCTGAAAGATTTTAAGAAGCCTACAGACATGGCTTTGAAATATTGCTGATGCAGCTCTACCAAAATGAAGTGCAGTTATTTGGGATTCAAAAGCCTGTTTTGTTGTATAAGACATAACATAATTCTTCAATTTGATGATAAAAGGATTTGTCCACACGTAAGAGTTAGCAGGAATTGTCTTTGTCAACAGAAAAAAAGGGGTAAAAGAGAGGGGAGGAGAGTGGAAGATGAAGAGGGAAGGGAAGGGTAAAACTTCCATTTAGTTGAAGTCAGCAAAGAAAATACTGGTAAAAGGAAGCAAAGCACAATAAATAAATACTCTAGTTTAAATCTCAACCATAACATCTAAGACATGTTAAACTACTATAACGTGATAAAGATTTTGACAAGAAATCTTTGCCCTTCAAAACAGCGTGAATAAGTACATACAAGCAAACAAAAATCAAAAAAGCCCAAGTAAGCAAAATCCTTCATAGTACAAGAATGTTAACATTGTCTTGGAGATGCAAATAAAATCATCTTTAGATTCAAGTGCTATAGCTTTATTTTCATAACTTTTATGTACTATTTATGACCTGCTCTTGGCAGGATAGATCAGCAAATAAGGTGATCTCTATATTGATCTACTGACATACGTCTTGAACTATTTTATTACTAAACACCCCTGCAAAACCCCCCAAACCATCTCATTTTAGAAAAGATTGCAAATTTCATAAAGATATGTAATGGAAGAAATATATTTTGATGCTGAGGTTCTCCTGTAAAAGAAATCTAGTTAAACGTATTTTTTTAAGAAAAAATAATTTAGAATGTCCATATTTTATAAGATTAAATCAGAAACCTAGTATTATGCTTAACGCAGGTAAATTTTTGTATTCAGTTTTTTAAAGGCTGTTACACTACTGCTTCTGTGCTCTTTAGACAGTGGTTTACTACATGGAGATTTGTACTACACTGAACTAAAAAATCTATGCTACTAACGAAATAATAGAAGTATAATGCAAACTGCTGTAGGGAGAAATCATATCTATTTATATACTGGAAAAGAAAACAAATACTTCACTTGAAGACAATTTATATGCTTCATAAAACTTTGACAAAACATAGCTTAGTACCATAATTTTACTGTGTTTGAGTTCTTTAACACAATAGCAACCCCACTCTTGAAAGACATACTGTGTTTAAATTATATTTAAATTACTCTTTTAAGGGAAAGTAAATAAAACAAGTTCAAATTTTTAGAAAATTCAGATCAATTATTTTACTATTCACATTTTTATCTTGACACCATTTTGGAAGGTTTATGTCCCTTCAAAAAATTAGTTTTCTGTTTCCCCTATGAAGCAAATTCCACTTTAAGCTAAGATTATATTTTTGCATATAAACACTTTCTCTGACTCTTACATAGGAACTGTGATTTAAGCAATTCAAACATCCAACTTATTTAAATTTCTTTAGCAAAAAAGGTTGCATCACTCCTAACTTCAATGATCTGTTTTTCTTAGGGCTCTCAAGAGAAGAATATAAAACATTTTCTGCTGCTTTCTATGGTAATTTTATTTTTCTTTAATTAAATGTGCTTCTGTAGAGACACCATGGTTTTTTAGCACAGACTGAATAACCCTTTCACAGTCAACTCATTCTGAGCCGAAGGCATAGTAAGCAAACTGAAAAGAGTTCACTTTGATACTGCTTCCAGAAACATGACCTACAAACCACAGAATTTTCTACAATAGCAGCCTGGCACCAATCTCACAGCCTTTTTCTTTCCTTGGGCTTTGATATATCCCGAGAAAGTACACATACTTCTTGTCTCATATCAAAGAGGGTTAGAAATCAAGGAATTATCATTTCAGTATTTAGCATATTTGTATCTGAAAATGTGTTTTTTATTCTCTGGACAGATATACTTCACTGAAAATATGATATCGTAATTTTTGAAAACAGATTGAGACAATTAGAAGAAAAGTTGAGATAGAAAATACTTGCAGAGGGCTATCAGCATGCAATTATGATTGTAGGGTGTGATTTCATTAGTCTGGGAACCGTACATTATGTAAAATATAGTGATGAGTTGGCAGAAGATCTTGTGTTGATTTTTTTGAGCAGGAATAGTATTTTTTCTGTGCTATTTTAGAATTGTTCACTTTCTCTCCCCTCATTTGTTTGAAATTTATAAATATGCCAGGTAACAGGAAGTCAGTATCAAGAGTTTACATCTTGCCAATATAACTACTATGTTGCAGACAAACTAGTTGTCTTGTTCTCCTTTTGATTCTCTTTGCAAATATACCAGTTCCAACACAAAAGGTGGACAGTATTATTTCTTTTACACTATATTTCCAGTCTTCCTTCCTTTCTGCCTTCAAATATGATATAAATGGGCAGCTAGAGAAACCTTGCTCTTAGGACAGTTACCTCCTTTTAGACAGGAAATCTAATTCCCATTTTAAGTACAATACTCGTTTTAAGTGTAGAGGATCTTACTTACTGAGATGTCCAGCTCATGCATTCTGAGAGACATAGCATTGGCTACCAGTATCAAAACATGTGATGTATATAAACTTAATGTCTGGCACCCAATTATGCAAAATTATTGGGCATTTTAATTTCATGCTGCAAAAAGGTAACTCATACTGATTCATATAAATAGAATCTCTGCCTCATAGTTAAATCGTAACCTAGGAGGTCTGAGTTCTTATATGAGTTCTTACACAATGACTTTTATGCCTCTTTCTCTGTTACAATACAGGAATTTGGACTGGAATTTAACATCTGTGCTGTTGGAATCCAGTTAAAATCAGATGTTGGTAGACATACAACAGGCATCTGGTTTTCCATGAAGTAGCATTCCTCTACTATAAATGAATGCTTCAAAGCCACATTCATAAATATTTGAGATATTTCATTGTATGCAGGCAATGGAAGAGTTTTTAGAAGTGTAGAAATATTGTGCTTACTGAGAAAATGGAATATAGCAGTGGTTATGGTTTGACTACATACAGCTAAAGAAGGGTTGTTATGGTTCTCTTAAGAATAATATATAAATGCATTTGGTCTGAATATGTTTTCATATTCTTTACAGATATAAAGTGCTTAAAGATTCATGTAATGTGCTTCAGGAATACAGCACATTTTTTGTTAGATTTTTTTTCTTCCTATATTTGTGTTCATTTTCTTTGTCCTAGATAAGAAGTTTTGCTATTAACTATTAAAATTAAAGTGCTACTACCTAATAATATGCCTTTTTTCAGTTTTAATGGCTTTTATTTTCTTTTATTTATTATATAAGTTAAAAGATAACATTGATATATATCATATGAATACATCTTAATTAAAGATGACAGTCATCATTTAAACCCAATTCTGTTGTTAACCGACCCAGTAAACATTATATCATGTGGCAGGATCAATACCTGGCATTACAAAAGACAGCTAGTATAACAGTTCTTTAAGCATAGTTATCCCCTGTGGAGTTGCAGTTACAACTATTAAGTATATTGTTACTTTGCCAAATATTGGTTTTACCTACAAGATTTTTGTTGCACTGTATCTAAACCATAGCGGTTTGCCATCCAGCAGGTTAGACTTAAGAGCTTTTCAAGTCTGGCGGTTTGGGTGTTTTTTTCAATCATATAATGTTGAGGTTTTGATCAATTACTACATTAGCTGTCATGTTTAATTTGACCTTTTTTATCTAGGTCTTTCTCTTTTACAGAGGGAAGTTTTAACTGTATAGTCAAAACCACTTGTTTCATTCTTCCTGCATTCTTTCTACCTGTGAACATAGCTACATGGAAAAAGTTTGTCGTAGCAGGTACCTTAAGACTGGAAAAGCCTGTGTCCTAGGTACCTTCCTACTGCAGACATTTGCAATTGATCCCTCAGGCATCTTTGTTCAAACTCATTCTATTTTTCCCTTCACTTGGCATTGAAAATAAATGAACTGGATATTAGACTAAAGTCTTCAGGGTATTAAGTCAAAGCTAAAAACTTTACATTTTGGGCTTCCTGGTAGTTATCCTGTGTGTCTTCATTTTTTAAAGAATTATGCATCAAGACTTTCCCATATCATAGAAAAAAAAAGGAAATAAATGATTGGTTAAGACAGTAGATCCCCTCAGGGTCTCTGTCAGACCTGGATGTGGTGACCTGAATTTCTGTCCTAGAATTTTAATCTGGCATCAAAGAAAAAGCTTTATTTTTTATATATTTTGGATTGCCTTATTCTCTGTAAATTTAATCTTACTGTGTTGGTCATCATGAAGCTTTTTTCTAAAGAATAAAAAATTAATTCACCATTTCTTTTTGTCAAGTACTATTTTGTTGTATATCTTATGATACTTGAAGCATTTAATACATACAATTTACTAAACTGAACATTACAAGGTTAATTGAGCTATTCAACATATATGCCCAAACTTTATTAGAAGACAGCCTCCAAATTTTTTCTGTTACTGTTTTTAATATATTTTTTTCTTCTTTAATATACTGAACACAAGTAATTGTAACAGAATAATTTACTACTACTTTTTTTTAGTATTACTAATCCAATAATAGCAGTATCATAGTGCATCATAGCTAGAAAAGGGAAACAAGCAAAAAATTTGATTCTACCTTATCTGTTGCCACTTGATAGCTAACTATCAATGTTTTCTTCTGGATATGAAATCTGCTTTGAGTATAAATACAAGCAGACATTGAAGTGTTGGCATTTAGGATTTATAAATATATCTCAGTTTAGCAAAGCATGCAAAGCTACAAATTCAAGTGAGACAAATAAAAAGCTAAATGCTTTGTTGAATTAGGGTCATGGTCAGCTAGCTTTTAATGTAAAGAGTAATAGTTTTGTTTGCAGCTTAATATAGACTCAATTTCATGCATGCAAAGTTGAAAGTGTAAGTAGTTTAATCGTAGATGAATTGTAAGCAACATTAAATAGTATAGTGGTATTGTATTATGCACGCAATGACACAAACAGAAGAATAATATGTCCACACACAGATCCACATACAATTTACTTTCACCTATTCATGCATATTCATCCACATTTGAATTAGCAATGTTGCATTGCTTAATACTTTAATCTGTAGTCCTCTACTGTTTTCTTGCCAAGAGTAACTGCTGATGTCTGAAATTGTCATGGCTCATCCTGTAGAACATACTTTTGCCTGTTTTTAGCAAAAATAGTTCAACATTTCAAGCACTGAAATTATCAGAGTATAAAAGATGTTTTCCCATATTAACTAAGTTTGATTTTCTTTAAAGCCTTTTAGATCTTAGGTTTTGACTAAAGGGCCTTTATTTTAGAGAGGCGACAGGTCATGGTTTAGAGGCCACCTTTTTCCTTGCAGGAAAGCCTGAAATTCTACTGGCAGAATTGTTAACTACAGGAGAATACAATTTAAATATTTCTTCAGGAGCAAAGATTAAAAACCTAAATTTCTTAATGTAAAATGGATTATCTGTAATAATATGCTAATGAAGTGCAATTTGCATGAAACGCTAAACTTTGTGAAATTTGTTTATGATACTAATATTCGAACAAATTATTAACTTTCCCAATGGCTTTTGAGTTGTGCCTACATGTGAGTTACTCATGTGCTTTGTGTTAACAGAAGTGGGCCCTACAAGATGAGCTAATGCCACCTACAAATTTATAATGTTAGTGATATTGTTAACAAAGGATTAAAACAGCTGATAAATTTTAAAGACCATCTTTCTAGAGAAAGATATATACTTTATGGGCAGTTTCATTATATTTTTTCTTGTTCCCTCTCTGCTCTCTTTTGGTAGATTTAGGCACTGTCTGATCACATGATCTCTTGCAAGTAAAAATTAATTTTCTGCTTTAGTTCCATTATCTATCATTATTATATCCATTATTATATCCATTATTTCAAAAGCTGCCTGGCCATAGTCCTGGGCTACTGGCTCTGGGTGGCCCTGCTTGAGCCAGAGGATTGGACCAGATGACCTCCAGAGGTCCCTTCCAAGATCAACCACCCTGTAATTCTATGCTTCTATCTGTAAAATTAATTTGATTTTCTCCATTCCTGCGATTGTACAAAGTAAAATTATATAACCCTTCACCAGCAGCGATCACTGCACCACTCCACTGCCTTGCTTTTTATCTGAGACAAAGGAACAGCATATTTGTAGTAGAATTTCATTGATTTAGAAATGCATATGAAGACCAGTGGAAAATCCTTGAAGAAATCCTTCAGATAAAGGCTGGAGAGAAAGGATATTCTATTCAAATTCTTTCTAGTCCTTTTGGACATAATGCTTCAGTTTATGCTGCTCATATGGTTTCCTCACTTAGTTGTAACCAACCTGAAGCAGAATAGTTCCTTCTGACAAAAGGACTTTTTTCTAATCTTGTGAAGTAAGTCTATCCTAGATGCTTAGCAAGGACAAATCTAGACAACATCTGCTTCTAAAACTAAAATGGTTGTAGATATAATCAAATAAGATGAATAAACAAATAAGCTTACATAAGGGTTATATTGTACCATTCATTTTGTTGTAACTCCTACTAATTTTCAATGATAAAAATAAGTTTAGTGAAAGGACCAAGTTTTTTTATAAATGAGTGTTGATTATTACTGATAAAGTTCTACAGATATGGAAAGACTTATAAACTTTTTTTCTTTTCTTTATTATTTATTTTTGTGGACCTCAGTCCAGTAAGAACAATTAGTTATAATGAGTAAAAATCTAGCCCTTTGATGGCTCTAGGCAGAAAAATAATGAGGGAGAAACTGCTAAAGTAAGAAAATCTAAGGAAGGGTGACCTGTTTATAAAAATGTCTTCTGCATAATGCCAACAGAACTGTTTGCACATTGGTATTTTGTAGTTTTATTTGCTATTTTATTCCTTGTTTTATGCACAGTGATCACAGGTGTCAACAAGTCAGTCAAAGGAGATTTTTTTATAATTTTAAGTTCTAGACATACAAAGAGACCAATACAAAATATTGCAGAGGAGACCTCTAAAGAGATTTTATCTTTTCTCTTAAGGCTTATTAAGGTAAGAATGGGACTATGCTTAAAACATAGGGAAAGGAAAAGAGATTATTTCTGATGAAAAAGACACACGCTTTACTAATTAGTAGCTAAGATTACTATCACGGGCCATTGGTCACAAAAATGAAAAAGGAAGAACTGGTTGAAGACCTGTAAACTTAAGGCAGCCTTGACTGCAATGACTGTAAGCCAGAGCTGACGTTCAAGGACAATCTTCTCAAATTACATTCTGAAGCGCAGAAAGTCACACATCCATGGTAGGGCAGCATGGATGGACAAGGAATTCCAGAATAAATTTAATCAAAAAATGAGCTTTCCCAGAAGCAGGAATGAGCTACCTAAGAGGAGCAGAGAGACACTGATTGAACATAAGCCAAAGCTTAGAAAAGTGAAGGGCAACAAAACAGGTTTCTCCAAGTACCTTGACAGTAAAAGATTTCCACTAGTAAGGTCTGCCCTCTGGACTCCCAGGCCTCTGAACCTACTAAGACGCTCTTTGGGAATGTGGAATAAGCAAAGTTAGGGAATATTTAAGGTAACTGGACCTACACAAGTCCAGACAGGATGCATCCAACTGTGATGAGGGAGCCACCTGATGTGTGGTCAGTTACCTGCCAGTCTGAAAGTATGGCTGAATCCTCATTCTTTTCAATGAATTTTAGACAGATTGCTATTTCTAAGAAACTAGTTTATTAAAGAATAATGTTAAGTTAGTGCGACGGCATTTACTTTTGATAAAATTCTTGGGGTAATTTACCTTTCTCATTCATGTCCAGCTGATTGATTGCTTCCTCATTCAATATATGTTCTAAGGCTGTGCTAGATTTGAGGTCAAATTTATGGGATTGTAATTTTTCAGTGTGTGTATATATATATACGTATATAATATTTTTTTATTTTCTAGTAAGGCAGCAGAAATTGATAATTTCAATCACCTTATTCAATTACCTTATATATCTATGAGGTAAAATACTAATTTTGTAGTTCTTGTATATTTGGCTTAACCTCCATCCAATACTATGTACTGCGACTGGTCTCACCAGTTACATCTTCTCTTCTTATTTATGTGTCTGAAAACCTACATGTGATTTTCCTTATTTGCTCAACAAAATAATTGGCCATTTTTACATTATTTTCTGCTTTCAAAGCTTCAAGAAATTTGACAACTAAAATATAATCCATTACTTTTTTATTACTTTTCATACACTTTATAACTGTCTAAGCTTTTTATTCAGCCCTGCATTATTGTGTGCTTTCCTTGTAATTTGGATACAGGTGCTGGATGTTATTTGTATTTTTGATAACAAATAATACCACCTCTTATTGACATTCAAATTTCTGGCATTCCTCTGTTCAAGATTGTGCCATTCTTGCTTGTGACCTAAGATAATTTCTCTGATCATCTATTAACTGTTTTCTACTTATGAGTGCCAGAATAAAATTGCAATGCTTACCACTATTACAGTATCAGTTCTGAATATTGAGGTATTTCATACAGGTATACATTCATTTACTAAATGAAACCATTCCATTAAAGATTCTCTATTGCTGTCCATTTAGTAAATTCATATATTCATATATTGTCTTCTCTAACATTTGTAAAGAAGATAATTTTAGAGATTCTCAGTGTCTTATGGACTCTTGTAGTATGTTTGACTTTGCATATTTGGATAATCAGGATATTGTCCTTGGCACTGGGAATTTAGAGTCACCAGTGACCTTTGGTTTTAATGAAACTGCTCACAGGAGCTATTGCTGTGAGTTAACAGCAAAGCTGAATGTAAAAATCACTTAGGGATTTTACCACCTTAAAGCAATTGACTTAGAGCTTTTGAAGGATTTTCTAGTACACTGACATTACAGTAGAAATTTGTCCCTTTGCAAATCTAAAATTTCAAGCAATAGAGATGTAATTTTCAAAAATGAAATATAATTAAAATAATAATGGCAGGTTGTGAGCATAAAACTTAATTGATGAGGGCTTTTATTTGTAGACATACAGATGACTGTTGCCCTGATTTCTTGCAGATTAAATGCCAGGGGTAGACAGCACGTGCAACAAGAATGAATGACACAGCCCACTTCCAAAGTGCTTCTCTTCCAACTTCAGCCATCCAGGTGCGTTCCCCAAATTCTAACCTTTACAGGGCTGAGCATGATCATAACCTGTAAATTACATCTAGTGGTTTGAGTTTTTTCTAACGTCATCTTGAAAAGGGGGAAAAATACTTTGTGTTTGCTCTTTAGGTTGAGAATTTTAATTGGAAAAAAGTTCTATTTTCTCACTGGTATTGACATCTCTAATGTAATCACACTGTAATATAATCACTCTCTGATGGCGAGCACACTTCAGTGAGTCATCTACCTTGAAGTTAAGTGATTGACTCAGGCACTTAAATTAAAAAACACAGTTGTCCTTGGAACCTTCTGTTAATGAAGGAAAATAAGTCACATCTAGAGGGAGAGTGAGACCTTAGATGGGCTGAATTGTTGTTTGATAGTATAAAGCTACTTCCTGTTACTTGTCACCTTAATCTCTTTCTTGAGCCTAACTATTCTAATTTATACACTCATTAATAGCTTAAAATTAAGTAGACTAATTCAGGCCTCAGAGAGTCAGATGAAAAATAATTGGATAGGATAGTTTTCAATAATCCTAATCAATATTTAAACATCAGAGTGTGAAGCGGGAGGAAAACAGGAAGGAAGGGAGTGACAGTAGGAGAGAAGGGCTTGTCTTTTTTAATCTACCTACATTGTCTACTCATTCTTTTGGGTAATTTATTTTCATGGTATTTTAACTGCCAGACAAAGTTTAAAAATAGCGTAAGACCCGGATAAAAGTCAGCCGAGATGGCTGTTAATAAACGTGTACCTGGCAAGTGACAGTTTAAATATACCTCCCTGAAAATTAGCAGAACCACAGAACTTAATATTCTGTAATATTTAACAAAAAGTTTAATCTAGGCTGTTTTCCTCATTTCAGTAGGCAAAAACAAAAGCAGCTTGTTTCTCTTGCACTCTTTAATCTATTAGGCTGACACTTTATTTTTTTTGTTGTTATCTACTACTGATAAGAGTTTTTCTAATTCCTGGGGTCTTTGTGAATTTAGCTGTAAAAACAACAAAGCACTAATAAACTATGTACCTGCTTAATAACAACCAAACTTTGTGTAGGTTCATTTTATTATTTCATTCACTGTATGAGTGGAGGAGGAGACATTTTAAAACCATCAAAATTGTGAGTCCTTTGATAACAACTGCAGTATTTCATACTATAGTAGTAGAAGGTGTATTAATTATATTATGAATAGAAACTCAACACAAAGCTAGCCAAAAAAAGAATCAAACGCATCAGTATCGAAAACAGAGTTACTCAAGAAGTATCTTGCATAAGCGCACTCCTAATATAAATGAGCTGGGGCAGGCACAAAGAGGGGATTATTTAGTTCTAGTGAATGGCCCCTATTTTCTACTGTTCACTATCGAGTTTCAGGAGTAGTTGATACATTGCTAGGTGAAGCGGAGCTGAAGTTTGTATGCTATTGTGCTATTAAAGTGGCATTGCTTTGCAGATGACTATTCTTTTTCATATTCTGTTGACAACACACTGGAACTCTTTTCTGTCTGTGCCTTGCGCAGTTTCTGGTTCTGAAGCAACTTCTGTTGGTACAGTAGCTAGCAATCCTTTCAGCTGTGGATTTTATTGGAAGAGGATTTTCTCCAGATAGATGGATTCAGTCAGTTATGAATTGGGGAAAAGAGCTAAAGTATCTTATGTTTTTTCATACACTGATTTTTTTTTATTTATTTATTCCAATATATTCAGCTATTTTATTTTCCCCTACTGCACCTTTCTGTATTTCAGACTGCCATTGCCCTGCAGGCACCGCAGGCCCGGCTGGCCCTGCCCAGTCCCCTTGGAACTCCTCTTCCCCTGCCCGCAGCCCAGGACCCCACTTCAACCCCCTGGGGCCATCAGCCCCCACCCCAGTGACCCCACAGAAGGACGGGTATCCACAATACCCGGCTGCGACCCCCCTGCCCTGCCCGGCCATAAGCCCCACTGAGCAGGGCCCCCCATGGGCCTACATCCCGTCCCAGCCTTGGCCTGTTCCTGTCCCCAGGGAGGTGCCTAAGGCTGGGGCTGCCCCGGGTGTCCCCCCCGCCACCCCCGCGCTCCAGCTGCCCTGCTCTTGGCGGGGGGGTGGGATGGGCCCCTGCTGGCAGGCCCTGCCTTGCCCAAGCCCCTGGGGAGCCGCTGAGGGTCCCAGTGCCCAGCCCAGGGAGCCGCCAGCCTGGGCTGCACCCTGACGCAGTGCTTGGTGAGACTAGACGTTCCGCTGCCGCTTGCGTTTTCTGCACAGGCTGTTTTCATCACTGGATCGCAAGCCCAGTGAAGTACATGACTCGGTCAAAAGATGACTGTTACGCAACCCAGAGAGCTTATTGCCATGAATGAGTGACATATAGCCTCTGGGGCTATACTGTACTGTAGGTAGCTGCAAATCTAACTTTAACTAAGAAAAAGGAGAAATACAAATCTTTGCACTTTGTTTCAGATCAACAAAACTAAATGCTTCCTAAATCCACTCACGTACTTTGAAACACGGTGAAACAAAAGGGAAAAGGTGAGGAATGTGTTTGCTTCTTTGTTCGCAGTCATATAGTTTTGCATCCAGTTGCATGTATGCTCTCCCTTAGAAAATCATATTTTTTTAAAAAAAAGTCTTAAAAGAAAGTCTCAAAGCAGCTGTATCCATGATCCATTTCTTCCCTGGGATAGCTGTCCAGGACATGCCTCTTCTGTGTTGTCGTGGTTTAACCCCAGCCAGCAACCAAGCACCACGCAGCTGCTCACTCACTCCCCCCCAACCCAGTGGGGTGGGGGAGAAAATTGGGAAGAGAAGTAAAATTCGTGGGTTGAGATAAGAACAGTTTAATAGAATAGAAAAGAAGAAACTAATAATGATAATGATAACAGTAATAAAACGACGGCAGAATAATAATAAAAGAATTTGAATATACAAATGATGTGCAGTGCAATTGCTCACCACCCACCAATCGACATCCAGTTAGTCCCCGAGCAACGATAATGCTTGCCCCACTCCCCCAGTTTATATACTAGACATGACATCCCATGGTATGGAATACCCCGTTCGCCAGTTGGCGTCAGCTGCCCTGGCTGTGTCCCCTCCCAACTTCTTGTGCCCCTCCAGCCTTCTTGCTGGCTGGGCATGAGAAGC
>JANXJC010000008.1:11863654-11890163 GCA_027564655.1 Leptodon cayanensis
CTGCAGGGGGACAGCCTGCCTCACCATGGTCTTCTCCACGGGCTGCAGGGGAATCTCTGCTCCGGCGCCTGGAGCACCCCCTCCCCTCCTTCTGCACTCACCTGGGGGTCTGCAGGGTTGTTGCTCTCACATGTTCTCACTCCTCTCTCTGGCTGCAGTTTCCATTGCCCAGTTTTTTTTCTCCCTTCTTAAATCTGTTCTCCCAGAGGCACTACCACCGTCACTGATGGGCTCAGCCTTGGCCAGCGGCGGATCTGACTTGGAGACAGCTGGCATTGGCTCTGTTGGACATAGCGGGAGAATCTAGCAGGTTCTCACAGAAGCCACCATGTGGCCCCCCTGATACCAAAACCTTGCCATGCAAACCCAATAGGCTCAGCTAGAAAGACACCCCAAGAGGAGGAATGAAAAACACCCAGTGATTTATGTAAAGAACACATCATGGAAGGCATACTTGCCATCAATTAACATTAATGTTTAGCTTGAGAAAAACGAAAATGTCAGGGCCATTCATTACAAGTGCAGTTTGTAGCAGGAAGGGATATTCATATGATTTGTGTTACAGTTTATCTGCAATACATCTAAAGAATGTCAGTTTCTTCCTTAAATATCACCCATGAAATACTATTGGTTTTAATTACTCTCAATATGTATTCAATTAGAGTTCAACATCTTAAATAAACTTCTGAATTATATTTGTTTAACATTTTATTTTGCAAGAAATACAACAGTTATTTTGTGTACACAGTCAATTTTGTGTAGCACAGCACTTGACTAGAGAGTTCTGAGGTAAAGAAGTAAAAAGTGGATGTTTGTACACCGTACACACAGAACAGTATGGAATTGTAGTCTATACGTATTTCTCAGTAATTTGTCCATTTTGGTAAATACAGCTGAAATGCTAGATCTTTTTTTTTTTCCTTCATCATTCCAGTAAAAAATTCATCATAATATAAAGCCATAGATTTCAAGGCAATTTTTTTTCTTGATATCTACCTTGAATTTACTTAGAAAAATATCCTTAAAGACAATATGAAGTTAAGTTACAGACCAGAATTGCTGGATCGTACAAAAAGTTATTTTAATTAATTTCCATGTATAAACTGAGGTATTAAGCAACTTATCTAGTGTTAAGGACAGATTGATTCACAGCTGAATCTCTTTTCTACAGCAAAGAAAAAGATAGGGATGTATTATAAAGTGTGAACTAAACCACAAACAAGAAGTCCTGTGTTATGCTCCAGGGGACAGCTTAGTCTGTGGGTAAAAAACAATATGAGACAGTAGTCTCCTGACACTAGGACAGGATCTTTGCCTCAGGATTTTTGCAAAAATGTATTTATTGTGTGCTCATAACAATGAAGAAAGTAAAAAGACTTTTGTGTATTTCTATAAATGAATTACAACATAGATTACTCTGACTCTAATCACTGACTTTTTCTCTTAGAAAGTCACCCTTGAGGCTTTCAATTTCTCTTTTCTATTTGGTTAAAAAAAAAGAAAGAAAAAATGAGTTATGAAAAAATAAGTTTTAATTCTATGGAGTTTGGTTATAGTGTATATTTGTGTATATATAGAGTATATAAACAAGATCATGTTATTTTATATGAATGAATGAAATATGCATATATATGGTGTATATAAATAAGACTATATTGTTTAATATTACTCCAAATAAATAACAGAAGGGAAAAAATATTCCTGTTTCTCACACATCAGATGTTTATATTGGAGTACGTTTCCTTTAAAGTTGTTTTTTTTTTAAAGTAAACTGACTGCAGAAGGGAACTGTACAATAAAGCATACTTCTTGCTGACTGCTAAAATGGTCACAGTGAAGGATCAAATTTGTCAACTCAGGAACAAATACTGGCTCATTTTCAGTAAACACAGATAATTCTTGCACTTGCTCATATTTTAAATTAAATGGACAAGTTCAGAGTGCTTACCTGTCCACCGTATTTCATAGGCTATGCATTTAGAATTTTAAGTAAGTGAGTGTATTTTTAATGGATACCAATAATCGTGTTGCAGTTCACAGAGAATCTGCATGTCTTACTCTTGCTTCCTTTCTATCTGGCAGACAGATGTGAAACTGGTCATTTTCTGCATGCATTTTTTAACTCTTGTCATTTAAAGTAACAAAAAGGCAATCTTATTAGTGATTATGATTAGCCAATAGAGAATCTGAAATTAAAAATGAGAAGATGGAGATCTACAAGGAGATCCCTTAAGGAATTTCTTGGCAATTAATTCATTTAAGTTTGAGTTTGTCTTCAGTTACTCAGATGACACAATGCATAGAGGGTTTTAATCTGAGAACTTGGATGACTCCTTTCATTCAGAGAAGATGGAAAGATGGTAAGATATTACAAAACAGTGAAGGTCCCAAGATAGGATAAGAGGGTAAATTACTGAAAATTTGAGAAGTCAGGAAAGAGTTAAATTAAATCGTTCAGCTTTGAAGATGTTGTCTTTACCTCCATTTGGATCTTCATTTCAGCAAATGTTCAAGTAAATTATCAGTTTTGAATGCAGTGGTGACCTAGCTGTTATAAGAAGCTTGGTAGAGAATGGCTTATGAAGTCACATAGCTGAATAAAACAATGTATTAGGCAAAGTGTAAATTGAGAGATCTGGCAGAGAGGAAATGCAAGCAAACTATTCGAGATAATGTATTCAGTTTGTTGGCTGGGTAAGGACATTCAGTCTTTAATGAAGGTGCCTGAAATAAAGTCCTCTGACCTCTCCCCAGTTTAGCTCAGGTCATGTTGCTTATCGCTGTAGTAATGTAGGATATTGTGGTACTGTGGCAATGTGGTGAGCAGGTTTATTCACACTGCTGTTGGGTTTTGAATCCCTGTCCTCCCTGCCTTGCCAGCCTCAATGATTTCCTGTACACATGAGAACTATGGGCCAAGAATGCATTTTCACAAAAACTGAAAATCCTAAATGAAATAAAAGCTGTAAAAATATTTCTGAAGTTTCATGAAAAAAAGTCTGAAGTGCTTCACACTTAGCATTTTTTCTTCATCTCTCTGTGAAGTAGGAAGCTAATATTTTCCTCTTTTTTATATGTATTATTACTAATGTACATCTGGAAAAAAATGCTGTTCTTGGTAATGTCCTTGATAATGATATCTCATTTGTGCCTTGGTCTCTACTTTGTCCATTCATGTTTTCAAGATGCAAATGTTACAGCTTCTGTGTATTTTCTTGTTGAGGTTGTAAATAATGAAGAACTTCCAATTTAGCCACATTGGTCTCTTACTTAGCAGAACTTGGGGGTTATATTTTGAATTCCAAGCCTTTCCTCCCTTTTTATTCTTTCTTTCCTTACTAAAAAAACCACTATGATAAAAAGCTAGGGAAAGGCTCAGTACACTTTTTTTGGCTGCTGGAAATTGTTTGAGAAGAATTGTTTCCCCTTTTTTCCAGATTAACATAACCCAGAGAACTTCCTTCACTCTGTGGAGCATTGCTAACTCCCCAACTCAATCACCCCTATGAAGCTAACTTCACTCAGTACGTAAGTCAGCTCCATCATCCACGTCATGCCAGCAGACAGGAGAAAAGTTCTTTTTTTCTTTCTTTTTTTTTTTTAATTCAAACAGTTTTGCCATACCTGGCTCTGTTTTTTATTTCTCATATTTGTCTACACCTCAGCAAAACGGCATAGATTCCTTTTTTTCACCTCAGCAAAACGGCATAGATTCCTTTTTTTCTCACTCAGATGAAGGGCATATATTTCCAGTGCAGAGTTTGTTGTAGCCTTCCAGATTTATCTAATTCAAACACCCTGCAACTCATTCTTATGGAGTTCCTCTATATTGATTTGGATGAAATACAGAAAAGTCTTATCTTTAAGGCTCTGTTGGTTTGCTATTTTGCTTGGGTTTTTTGTTGTTGTTCTGGTTTTCGGGGGGGTCCCCCCCTATAATTCTCATCCCAAACCTTGTTCATTATGAGTACAAAAAATTTTTCCATAGTATCAATTCAAGTTACGTTACCTAATAGGACTAATATTACTCTCTGAAAACTACTTCAAAATTGGAATTCTCCCTTGTTGCCCCATGTCAGTTAGCTATTTTGTATTTCTACTATCTGTGGAACCTCAGCATCATACTCATTTTCAAGGGTTAAAAGGATCCTAAGTTGCTTATTTAGAAAGTAGAACAGCCATCACTATCCTTCTTGTATGAAATCAGCCAAGGATGTCGGAAAATTCCCTAGGGGAATTCCCTAGCCACACAAATCCCATAAGCAAAAGCAAGTTGTTTTCTTGAATAAAATTACAGGCTGTTCTACAGTGGGTGCTGTTAAAGCTGTAACAATTTGCAGGTAATGATTCAACATCCCTTGTAGAAGAAAGAGTAAACAAAAGACATGATACTGTAGATCCGCAATGAGGGTGGTTCCTTCGAGGCGGCTTCTGTGCTCCTCTCCATGAAATTTTAATGTAAAAATACCTTCACAGTCCTTGGAGCAGTGACTAGAATGCAGATCTCCTCCAGTGAGTGTCGCTTCCTGGAATACATAATTACATTTCTTCTTGGTTTACCTGATTTTTTAAATTTTATTTTATTTTAATGAATAGAAAGGGCATTCAATAGGAGGGGTATTCAGTGTTCTTCTTGCCTCAACTCTGAATAATAAATATAAGCTTGAGCCTTATCAAGGTCATAAAATAATTGAATTTAGGATTCCCTCTTTTCATATTTATTATATACTATCATACATAATACACAATCCTATAGCATAATAGATATAAGAAGACATCACTCTTTCAGTATTTTCAGTGTCTTTTTCCCGTATTCAGTTTAATAAGGCAAAATAAACTGAGGAAAAATTTACATTAGAATACAGCAACAATCAAGTACACTTAACTGTAGTTCTGACAAGACAAACAATTATTCATATATTTTAAAACTAGAGTTTGCTTAGGAAAATATATTTAATAAATTGGTATGGGATTGCTTTAAAAGTTGTAAACTTGACACTAATCTCAAAGATTAAAAATGCTATTTCCTTCAGGGGATTCAGAACTGTGTTAGATGATGTTGTGTATCTATGTGCTCATTTAAATCAAATGTAGCATAGGAGGGAGGGTAGAAGGGCAACAAGGGAATATTTCAAGAGAATTTGGAAACTTCTGATGCAAATGAAAACAGACTGCTCAAAGTGACTCATTAAAAGTTCTCAGTAGCAGCATCCCATGAGGCATGCCATGAGACATGAGCTTGGGATCACAATTCTGTGGGTTATCAAACTATACAGTCTTATAGTTGGCTTAAGACATACCACTGACAGCTCTTTTTTTAAGCTTTTTCATTTGTCTTTGTTAATACTTTTGATAAGTGAGCAATTTCTAAAATAATATTTTTAGAATTGCTTCTTACTTTGTCTCCTTTGACAAAGCCTGAAGCTACGCACACAAACGATCAAAGACGTGGTCCTAAATTAAATCGCATTTTGTTTGTTTTTTCTCTAGGCCGTTTATAAGAAAAAAGTCCATCAATCAAAACATTATATTCCACTTTTCCTCTTTAATACAGACAGTGGTTATGCTTGTCCTCCTTTTATCATCCAAAGTGATAGAACACGTGTTTAATAATTATATTTCATTTTATAAGGGAAAAAAAGAAAGTATTTGGTTATATACAATAGTTATTTTTTGTTAAAACTCTTCACTGTAGTTAATACAAAAATTAAAGAGTCTTTTAAAAAGTATAATCATGACGACATAATATCTTGAATAAATTAAGAATATGCCATGTAAAACAAAGAAGAAGAATGTATGTATAATATGTCTGAACAGTTGGTTTCTCTATCTTTGACAACATAGTTATCTGTTCGCTTTGTTTTAATTAGATATATCCTGAATTTTTGAAGACATATTCTACTGTTTATACTACCTTTGTGTTGTAATGAGTTTCATGAATATATGGTCCTGACTCAAATGAGCGCGTTATCCAATACATACATAGGTTGTCCATGACTGTAGGTGGCCAAAGGGTTTGGTCTTAGGTGTAGGATAAAACTCAACCTGCAATAATAATATATATGCAACTATTGATCCTGTCAGGCTCGGAATTTACTAGAGTTAATATGGTGTGACTAATAGGAAGAGAACTCACTTTTTCATCTTCTGTGCAAGGACATCTTGACTGTATGTTTCAAGGTTCTGCACGTTGAGACTGAATGGGCGTACAAGATGAAGACCATGATTTGCAGCAATTGAAGTGAGAACCTAGATTCTATGCAAAAAAAAACCAACAAAACAAAACAAAAACCCAACAGACAAAACCAAACAAACAAGAAGTAGAATCTATATAAGATGCTCAATTTAGTACATTACAAATCCTTTGGTATGGACTGCACACAGTCCAACTTTCCAGAGAGTTTCCTGGAGTCACAGAATTTATGCTTAGCGCTCAAGATCACATCTGGAAAAATAATTATTTTATCTTGCAGACATAAAACTAGGCTCTGCTATTCATTTTAACATTGAATAGCACCTTATTCAGGTTTATTTTACTAATTTCAAAGGTCTGAATAATTACTTTACAAACCAGATTCAATCTGTACAATAATGTTAGGCAACTAATATTTTCTTTTCAATCAAGGTTAAGACACTTGTAAGGTTAAGACATTAGTAAGAGGAAATGAACCATGACTTAAATGTGCCTGCTTTTATCCTTTGAGACTATATCAAAATAGATATTTTTTTTAATTGTATACAAAAAGTCCAGAAAAGTAGATAGTATTTTTACATAAGAATCTCATCCTGATTGTCATGCAATTCTCAAAAGTAAACTAAGGACATGTTATTTAGGTAAGTCCATAAAAGGATAAATGCAATTAAAGGGACTGAAATGATCACTGATGAGGAATAAGTGTCACTAGCTTGCTGTCAAAATGTAAGAACGATTCCAGTGGCATTTCACAAAGGTTTTCTTCCATATTATATTCCTACACAATAAAGAATAATTAAAAAGTGCTATATAATATGGAATTCAAACAGTGTCCAGACAAAATAGAGAAGCGATGGGAAAATATAAATAAATATTTTCTAATAAAGGTTATTCTTGAGAAACACTAATTCAGAAATATGGACTGGAAACTATCTGGACACATAGTAGCTAGAAAGAATGGAGTCTAGGGGGTACAGCGGATCAAACATTGGAATAAGTCAATACCTTACTGTTGAAAAAAAGCCAAATATACCAAAGAGTATAAAATGAGCTGTTGTCTGAGAGACATATGATGTACATAATCATTCTATTCTGTATAGAACTGCCAAGACCTTAGAAAAGTTTATTTTGGGAAACTATGTTCCAGAAAATTGTGGGCCAACAAAAAGATTGGGTATATGGGTATCGTAGTATATGTGTATTGTGCATATATGTATTGGGTACAGATAGAAAAATTTGGGGAGGTGGGGGCATGGGGAGATGTAGGGTAGACCTCTGTGAGAAGAGACCATGGGCTGCCCCATGCCAGACACAGCCAGTTCTAGCTGGCTCCAAAATGGACCTACCACAAGACACAGCCAAGCCCGTCGGTGAAGCTGGTGGCAGCCCCAGGAAAAGATATTTAAGAAAGGGCAAAAAGCTGCACAGGCAGTGAGGAGATGCAAGATGCTCTCATTTTTAACTAAAAAATGTGTCTATGCTTAGAACCTTCTATTTCTGCTCCACAATATGAAATATTCTGCAAACAATGAAAAATTTATTGGCTTTTATCGTACACAAAATGTATCTCTTAGAAGTAAAGGGTTAATACAGAAAACTCTGCTAACCACTTTAAAAGTCACAGTTAGAATAATACTTCGGGGATTCACAAGCAAGTAACCTAAACATTCCACAAGAAAATTCTATATTTTTATCATTGCCTCCTTACTAATAACAAGACTTCTTATTTTTTTTGATGCAGATTAATTATCTTATTGCAATGTTAGAAAAAATTCATATATCCTGATCCCTCTGTGATCATATAATGGTCCTATTGTACTCAGGACAATACTGCTTATAATGCTAACTGGAGGCTTACTGGACATAGGAAAGGGAGATATTCTATTCAGGCAGTAAATACCACTTTTCTGTATGCTCTATATAGAGAATATTTTGGCTGCACAGTGAGTTCCCCACTTACTGGACATATTGGCTATCCTGCATACATATCATACAGTCATTCTGCATGTTCTGACACAGCCAAGAGACCTCTGAGAAAGGTAGTGACTGAAAGAAAGGTATTACTACAGACAAGGGAATTTTTCAAATTACCCCTTGAATAGAGCGCACTGTGTAAAATGGAACGTCAGTTTGCTACACAAGCAACATATAGATTATGAGCCATAAGTTGAGCACATCTGAACCTAATCAGAACAAATTAGGACACAGCTGAAGCATGTACAGCTTGTCCTTGTAGCTGTACCTATGTTAGTAAACTACACACGATCAATATGTGGACTCAAGCATTGACATGCTACCATACATGAAATGTATTTGCTCCCTTGTACAGCTTCAGTCCATGGGAACTACCAATCCTATAGGCAATATCCAAACACAGTTCTGGGAACTACAGGGCCCAAGAATCATCTCAAGACACATTATGAACAGTACCTCCTTCTCCCTGGCTGGGGACGGAGGGAAGAATTAACTATATGAAGAAGAACCATTGTATGCCACTTTCTGTTAAGGAACTTATCTGAACTCCTCAGATGATGAATAATATAGCCAGAGAGTTTCAAAAAGTAAACGTCACAGCACAAAGAAAAGACAGTCATTTTTTATGAAATGACACATTGTAGTTTGGCTTATGTCTTTTATTCACTAGATATTTTTGTCTTTTAATAGGTAGCCTTCCTCATTTAGATGTGAAGTTTAGGAAAGTAGCCCTAAAATACCAACAGAAAAAAAAAATATAATAGCTCTTCCTTAGCATAATTAAGAAGAAACGGAAAAAAAATAGTAAAATTAAAATAAGGTTTAATATTTTGCAGAGAAAAGATAATTTTCGAGAAATAAGGAGTGACTTCTTCAACATATATTAGAGAAAGATATTCCCAGGAATTGTAGTTAGATTATGACCTGACTTTGAAGGAAACTGCAAGGCTGCAAGTGTGTTCTGAATTTGTAAGCTGAACAATGTAGTCAAAGATACGTAGTCAAAGAGACAAAGAATAAGGAGTAGGTGAGGTAGCACACAAATCTTGGTCATAGAGTAAAGATGTCAGGTCACAGAGCAGTAAGTTGCTTCTAAACCAAAAACATGGTCCTCAATAATTTCCAGATATTCTGCTTTGTCTTTGGATATGTGTGTAACGTTCATTTGGATCCGTCTGACCAAACAGAGGAAGTACAAGAGAGTACATAATTAGCTATTAGACAAAGCAAATGAACAATTGTAACAGGTGCAATACAAGGAACATTCATGGCTAGGTACCTTTTCCAATTAGTCTAGTGATATGCTGAAGAAAATTATAAATATTAAATTAAGACAAACTTTTAAATGGAAGTATCACTGTGACTTTTGGATATTTATAAGATCCATTTTTTTTGTACACAGCTCAGTCTCATTCCATCCATGAGAAAGCCAGTTGTAATGGAGGTTTCTAATTATCTTGAAAATCAAAACATGGGTTCTAGTTGTTCAGTATTAAAGGTATATTGACTTGCAGTGAGAGTCTGAAGATTTAATTTGTACTGTTAATTTGTACTGATAATTCAGAGAGGAGAAATACCTATTTGTTTCCTTTTTTAGAGAACTTAAAATTAAGAGAAGTGACCCAGGAAGACACAATAAAGCACATTGTTCTTTATATTTAATCTGTGTACGGAGAAATAACTTTATCATTGCCTTCAAACTGGTTTCGGATTATGTTCCAGAACAGATGCACTGTTATTCTTTTAAGTGCTTTCCAGAAAACTCATTTAAGACAATGAGGAAGGTGTGGGAACAAATTTGTAATTTAGACTGTATGAAGTTCTTAAGGTACAGAACTGTTCATTGGAACATATTTGAATTCATAGTTATTGTCATGGAAGGCTAGTATAACCAGCAAGAAAAAAACCTGAAACAGAATGTAGTGATAATTTGCCTATCAGTGAAATAAATCATAATGCCGTTTCTGTCAGTTATGTTGGAATTTCCTGTGCATATGTCAGAATAACGGATCAGTGACAAACCTCTTCAAACATCCAGCCTATGCGGTAATTGCAGAGGACAGGACAAGCTTGTCATACTACCCTCATTCCTCTAAGATTTTTAGCCTACCATCCATGTGCCAGGGGAAATGCTCCTGGGACGCAAACCTCCGGAACATGGCAGAAAGCAGGAAACCAATGCCATTTCCATGACATGTAGCTAGTTCAACTTGAAGACCATGCAGCTAAACAAATTTCTGCAAATGTGTCTCAATCATAGTTCACATAGATTTAAATTTGTATTTCCAGTACAACAAAATGCATTCAAGTAGTAACTATTTCCATATGACTCCCTTAATTCTACATTTCTTTTAATTTGTTTCTGCATTACTATATTAACTGTGAAAAAAGTACTACAAGTCATATCTCCTCTTACTCTGAAACTTCCTTCACTCATTGACTATACTATTAGCAAAGAGTATATGTATGTTTTCTTGGGCATTCAAATGATGTTTTTCGCTTTTTTTACAAAACATGAAGAACAGGTATTAAAGAACATTTATCCCATTTGTTTTATCTGATGTTTTTGTCTTACATTTTGGGACTCAGCTGATAGTTTCAGTCTCCATTCCCAAGGTGACAAAATGTCTAGGTGCCAAATTTATGTGACTTATTTACTCCTATTATGCTCCCATTACTGTGAAGACATCTAGGGCTTCCCTTAGTTGTATGCATATATGCATCTAATGCTATCTGAGGTTCCCTATGCCATCCAGCCTGACATCCACGTTTCGTTCCAGAAAAGAGTTGGTCCTGTGTCTTACTTGACAGCCCTATTTCAGATACATGTTATTAAGGTATTCTTCAGAGAGGCAAGGAATTGAGTCAGACACCTGCTTTTAGATCCGTGAATTTAAATGTTGACAATCTGTAGCTGAATGCCAAACATTATGTTCAGGCTTTGCAGAATAGTGCTTTTCTACTGGCTTTCCTGCCTAATTTTGAAATGACCATAGAAAAAGTTAAAAAGCATTTCTGGCTTTCAGTGTAGCTGATACCAGATGTAGTGATCAGCTCTCAGATTAGAACTGAACTGTCTGTTTTGCCATGAGTGTATATACTCTGTAAACTTCTAGATACTTGATGACCTCACAGTGCAACAAAATTGTGAAGAATCACGTGTAAAACATGATCTCAAGTGAAACAAGTATGTGGTGGACTGTAATTTACAGTGGATGCTGATATACATAGTGCTTCTGAAGATCCCTTATCTCAGATACCATAATAGTTTATTTGTTTAATGCCAACAGCTGGCATCTACTCGGAAGTAAAGGATATTATGAGAAATTTATGTTGCTAAGTTTTCTTTATTTACCTCTATGCCCTTGAAAAAAAGAAAGTGAGAACTACAAAGTTCTCCCACAGTGTGAACATATTTGCTCTAAATTCCAAATTGAAGAAGTTCAGTTGATAATATATTATTATAGTCCCTTAATAAGCAAACTGATCACATTCTCCAAAAATTAATCATAAAATTAATTTTAATTATCAGTTGTAACCCTCAAATGCCACATAATAGCTTGCTCAGTAGGTATTAATGCAATACTTTAATTGTGCACAGATGTTAGCAAGTTAAATAACAGAGGAAAGCAATTTTTACATGCATTAAAATCCTTTTGTGAAAATATTATTGTAAGTGCACAATCAGTTGGCAACCACAAGCCATATGGTTTCCTTGCTGAATGAGACTTTTATTGATGTAGAGCTTCAGTCAGTCAGAATAATCTACATTAACATACATCATGGAGATATAAAAAAAAAAGCTGTAAAATATGGCGTGAGAAAAAAGGCAGAACTGTAACATTTTCAAATGATTTATTTTCCAAAACCACACAGAGAACACTTGCTTGGAAATCCTACTTTAGATAGCTAGAGTACCTTGAAAACTGCATGCACAATTAGGCATAAACCTAAATTCTTATGGGCATCACTGTGTCAAAAAATAAAAGTCTTTGTCATATTTTAGGACAGTTTTATAGATTTTTCCTAGTATCTAAATAGTAACTCAACTACACAACCTCCTGTCTTCTTTTCTTCTTCACTTCCCCTTCTCCTTTCCATTCCCCTTCCCCTTCCTCTTCCTATTATTATTATTATTAATTATTATTATTATTATTAATTACATCGTGTTAGTAGATTTAATTTCACAACTGTATAAATTGCTCATATAAGCCTGAAGAAAATTTCATGTGTAGATATACTGGCATCACTAATTAGTGCTGTGCAAAGGTAAAATATGAACTTCTAAGAATAGAGTTCAAAAGCTAAAGAGACTCTTACTTTACTCTCTGCTGAAATACTATGGCACTAATGACCCACTTGTTATATGCACCTAATTTTCTCTGTGTGCTATTACATACAATAACAAACTAGCTTCATGTTGAAAATTACTTAATCAGTGATTCACAAGATGCAACGGTTTCTACAGGGAACGAGAAGTTTAAATCAAGATCTTTTAAAACCTTGATGTCCTATCACAGGTGGTTATTGATTCACATTGGCTCCTACATGTATTTGATTTCATATTTTGACAGATTCCTAGTGGAAAAAAAAACAAACCCAGTAAAATCCAAATAAACTTTCCAACCAAAACTCATTACTAGTCAAAGCAATTTCTTCCTTATTTCTAGTGTCACTGTCTTATTTGTTGTTCTATGTATTTGTCCAGTAGTTCGACTAATTTAAAATATCCTTTGATTTCATTTCTCACAAGAGTATCAGAAAGTTATCTTTTTCAAAGCAACATTAACCAATGAAAATGTGACTATTTTTCATTTTTAGTGTAGACTTCAACCTCACAAACTTGCCTTTTTACAGAACATAGAGATTGCTTGTTACCCTACAACTTTAGTGATTTATATACTTGAAATAACAACTATAAAAGTGCCACCATATATATGACTTTTTCCTAAAAAAATTACATTATTCAGACTGGGTTTTTTAACCAATGTAACTCAAGTAATGAAAATGAGTGCAAGAAGGCTTGCTTCCAGAAAATTTTGCTACTTAATGTACAGGCAATACATCTAAACTAGCTTTTGTTTTATTTTTAAGATCCAATGCACTCTGTATGTAAGTCATCCAAACCTCTACATAGTTGTAGCTGATTGGTTTTGTCTGGAAATTTTATTTTTATTTCCTATCTTTACCCCAATCCAACCACTTGCTTCAGATAAATCCCTATTTATCTGTCCTGAGAGATTATATTTTACACTTATGAATTATCTTCAAGTCCCCCAAATTATGAATTGTTTTAGAAAATCTCTTCCAGTAATGCCAGAAATCACCACTGGAATGCAAAAAGATGTTTGAAATAGATAAAGAGATGAAGATAGGAACACTTTATCTATGCAAACTTCCATGAAGTAAAAAATATATTTTATATTATGCACCTGTTATGGTCTAAGCCCAAAACTGAGCCACAATATCTTTCTAAGAAATCAATTTCAAATTCAGATGCCTTAATTTAGTTGTCTGCAGCGACCGAAGACCAAGTAGGAAAACATAGACCAAATCAAATGGTACTAGATGCCAATTTATGGCTAAATACAGAGAGCCCAGTGTTGCCCGAAAAAAGTGTTTAACTCTCCAGATATGCACGTGTATTTTAGAATGAGCTGAACAGCTCTCTTGATTCCACTGACTGTACTGCATAGACCAACTATAATGTGTACAAAGACATCTAACTAATAAGCAGATGCTGTACACATCCTGAATGTCTTAATCTGGGGCTGAATTGCTCCCTGGATATTATTGACTACTTACACTGGAGTGCATAAATACAAAGCATAACATAATATTATCCATGATTGTTTGCATAGACCAAGTGTTTACAGTAACAAATTAAAAAAGCTCAACACCCAAAAATGCACATAAAATACTATTGTTGTTAAAGCTTCACCTACACTTAAAGAAATACATCTTGCTAATCTAAAATCTCCATGTACTGGCAAATGAACTATAAACTAACTCCTTTTTCCATTCAGAAAACAATTAAAGATGTTTTGGAAAACACATATTCTTCACAACATTTAAAAATGCCTCAAAGCATGAAAACATAAAAATGCATGGATAGTGAATTTGTATTTGAATTGGCCATTATTTCTTGTTTATTTTCAAGTCATAAAAGAAAGTGTATGAGTGATATTTGAAAATGTGATGATAACCAATCTGTGTTTTCAGGTAACTTTCCATTTCACATACTACCTATCATCAGCAAAATGTTTTTTAGGTGTCTGCTGAAACTTCCTACAGAACAATTCAAGTTCAGTACTACATTTTTTACTGAGAAACATGTGAATCAACTGAGGCATGTTCTTACAAGATAATAAACTCTGTGGCCTTGAAAGTGTTTTCTAGGTACTTGCAGTTGTTTTTTTATATTAGGTAAGTTTCTCTTCTGTGATTCCTTTTTGTTTTAAGCAAAACAAAGACAGTGTTAGAGACCTTTGTTCACTGGCTATTGGTTTTACTTTTTCCTCAGTAGCTAAAATATTTTATATTTCGTCTTAAAACTAGAAAACTTGTATCTTCAATGTCTAAGAAATACAAAACACTGATTAAAAGGTATTTGAAAAAAGTTAGGGATATTTTTATCTTAATTTGTTTAAAGATATACTTTGGGAAAATAGAAGAAATGGAATTTGTTTTTTTTTCCATACATTATTTCTCAGATACCTGATTTCAGTTTGTGGTTTCAGGTAATAACATTTGCCCATTTTAATAATTTTTAAAGTCAGAAACATGAAAAGGTGTGCAATATTTTTACTGCTGCATAGAGGATTTTAGCTCCATGTCTTAGTATCTTTTTTTTCTGGCATTCCATGTGACTCAGTTCATTTGACCACAGTTTGAAGTCAATGAGTGCGTCTCTTTTTACATTTAGATCACAAACTGAGTAAGCAGGATACCTGTGAATTTTAGAAAGATTTGTTAAAAAATTCAAATGTGCTAGCCCTTAAAAGTTTCCACAAAGAATTCTAATATTTATTTTCCTGCTTTCTATTTCAGATTACTTAACCAAGTCACATACTCTGAATTTTATCATTTGGAGTTGTGCTTGTTTCAGGAATCTGAGACTTTCCTTTACACTTTTGAAAGGTTATAAAAGACCTGAAACTAAATAGACAAGTTCTTTGTGTTTAATTTGATTAACCAGCCAGAATAATGGCATTCCCTCAAGTATTTTGATATGTATGAATGACTACATTTTCATAAAATACATTTTCATAAAAGGGACCTTTGCTTTTACAGCCGTTCCTCAAGCACAGATTATAGTGTAGTAACACTATTGTAACAAGTATGGTCTAAGGATAAAAGAAAAATGTATTTAAAGGAAGACATGTTACATCTTTTTTGGCCAGCTGAAAAAAACACAAGTATTTAAGCGAACAAGCGTTTAACTATATATAAAGGAAATTAAATCTTCTCTCAGGTTGAGGTGTTTTTATGGAACAAATAAAATGACTAATATTAAAAGCCAGTATTTGGCAATGATTTCTTATGGCATAGTTGTTTTGTTGTTTTATTTGTTTTCATCCTCTATAATAGAGATAATTATCTTTTGAAAAGTAGAACAGGCACACATTAATCAGTAGTCTACTGGCTACAGGCAGTCAAGAGGGCTCTTTTCTAAAAATACTTATTGGGTGGACAGAAACAGTATATTTTCCAGGGAGATAATAAAATACTGCAATATTTTAAATAAAATTAAAATTTAAGAGCTTTCACATGACAGTTTTGAGAAAATTAAATACCCTTCTATGATCATTCTGAATACTAAAAACAAATTGAGGAAAAAAAAAAAAAGAAATGTCATGTAGAGTGAGTGTTCTGGGTGAAAGTGCACAAATACCATAATTATACATAAAGTCTGTTTTTCTAAGTGTCTAAGCTGTTCTCAATAATTATCAAAGAGTACAGAAGTTGTATCACTAAGACAGTCAGTTAGCCTGACTGTGTAGCTTTACAGTTTAGTATGAAAAATGTGCATGTGTATTTATGGAAAGGCATAGCCCTGACATCTTTGTAGGAATTAGACATCTGTCATTGCAGAAATGTTGGTATGGGCCTTTCTAGATTGCATAAAAGTATTTGATGCTGTATGTGCAGATTTCATCTCCTCTTCTCTTCTGTTTGTGAATGGTGTGACCATAAACCTCTATTTTGTCTATTATTTCTAATCTCAATTTTTCATCACAGATAATTTATCCAAAAATGTATGGGTCACAGCAGTTTAATCTGACATGCATCAGACATGCATCTGACATGTACCCATTTATGCGTACAAATATACCTGCAGTTAAAAATGAGCTAGATAACTTGGAAGAAAAATGGATATTAAAAAGAAAAATAAAGTACAGGTAGGGTAAAAAGGACTGAGCTCATCTAGAGAACAAGAATTTGGAGAATTAGTTTAGAAGTAGACACTTAAATATATGCTGAATAAGAATGGTTACCAGACCATACATATTCGAGTGTATTTTTAAAGATTAAAGATTTTTAAAGAGAAAATATTCACCCACACCTGGACACAGAGTGAGGATAAGGACATGATGATAGATTAAAATTAAAAGACTGGAAGAAGGAAGAGGCTGGTAAGAGGGAAGAAGTCCTTTGGGGTTTGGGGATGGATGGGGGGAAGTTAGTTAAAATCTGATTAGTAAAGCAACTTAAAAAAGACAGAAAGGAGCAAGAAAATATGAAAAAAACCTGTATAAAGTCAAAAAAAGAAGTGACTGCTTTTCCAAGATAGCAAACATTGTTCAGGCAGAATTTCTTCATGCAAGTGTGTGTAAGCACATGGTATGATACTCACTCTGTCGTGCATGTGAGATTGATACCTTCCAGAAAACAGTTTTTCTCTGAAGGGGTTTTGGAGGGTGCTTACTGTTTCTTTTCTTATTATATCCAAAAAAAAAAAAAAAGAAAATAAAAAGGAATTTTAAAGGTAGAGTAATAAAATTTTACAAAATATCTGGAACATCTGGTGACTAAATTTATTCTCCCACTATTCTATTTCAGATTACTTAACCAAGTCACATACTCTGAACTTTATCTTTCAGAATGAAGAAAGGATTTACATAAAACAAAAGACAACTGTGGTTAGTATCTTTCTAGCCATCCTAGAAAGGAGGGTTAGAATGCACCTTCAGTGCCATGCTGATCCTACAATTTTAAGTAACAAATTTTAAATAACATTTCTAATAACCTTATGAGATTGGCAGACAAGTTGATAATTTTATTTTCTGTACAGGAATGTTTGATATTGGTTTACGACTAAGGCATCTGAATACAAAGTATACACTGAAATTTCATGCTTCAATATTGTAACGAACAATTCAAGACCTTTAATACTGGAGATTCTAGAAACCAGATTACTCAAATCCTTAGGAGAAAACAAAAACCAACACATTAGGAAATGGGAAACAAGCACTACAAACTAGTAGTGTTAAAATACTGTTTTCAAAGAATACAGAGGTATTGCAAGAGCTAAACTGAATGCACACCATACACTTATATTGTGCATAAGCACAAATACCATGACAGTATGATAAGTTATTAGGCATCTTTAAGTTATGTGAATCAGGTGTTTACTAGAATGTAGATATCTTCATTGTACTTTACAATCATGTTGCAATGCGTGTGGCTATTTTTTCCGGAAACTTAAACATAAATCATTGCTTTTTATACATTTAATGAAAAATCATTATCAAGATTACTAGGTTTTTCTTCTAAACAAGTTTTGAAACACAGAGCGGAAAGCTTAACTACAAGAAATCAAATCAATATTTTAGAAGTAAAAACAGAAAATGTTTCACCGGTATACTTTCACTGGCTTCCCGATTTTTTAGCAGACGTGAAAACATTGGCACAGTTTCAGTTATTGCCCTACCAAACTCTACTGTACACCGCTGTGTTTCTTTTCTTTGCTTCCTGGGATGTAATAAATATAGTGCAGATATGAGATAAAATGTAGAGGTATTACTTTAATTTAGCTGGTAAAAACTATGCTATCAGTTTTAGCCTTCTCTCTTAGCCAATCTTCTCAATAAACCACTTTTGTATAATTTAAAACTATCACTGTAAAATACTTCCTCTGTGAGAAAGTAACAATTTCCTCTGTGTTGATAGTATTTCCAATTTACAAACTAAGTTTGTGTTCTGAGGCTTTTGGCTTGCAATGCTGTTACTTGAGATTTCTAACAGTTTGTAAAAAATCTCGCTCCTGTAAGTCTTTATATGACCATGTCTTTTTTTCTTTTTTGCCTTCATACATAAGTTGTGCTAGCTTGATTTTTAATGAGAGTCATTACCCAAGTATTAAAACTGATCTGTGCAAAGAACTGCATATTTTTAACTGGTTTGGTTTTTTCCACCTCCTCCATGAAAAGGCTTTTGCACTGGTTTTCAAGAAAATTCTTGAACTCCAGTAAGCCATATAAACCTTTCTACAGACTTATGGAAATCCACAATAAAACACAGCTAAGGATTTTCTCTGTTTCTTTGATTTTGCCACCACTATTCTGGAACTTGATGGTGAGAAACATTTTTCTAATTTTGTACCTATATTTGTTAATAAGCAGGTTATATTTGATTGCATTGTTCTGCAGTTTAAACTAAAAGTTTTCTTTCAGTTTAAAAGAAAGTTTTTGTTCTTCTGTAAGGTGCTAGAGATTACATTCGTATCTCAGTCCCAGTTTTGAAAAGCTACAAAATAATATTTTGAATACTGCCTCCAAATGCATGACCCTGTATCTGTCCTATTTCTAGTCTCTTTTCTTATCACATTCTTCAAGATCATTTACTAGCCTACACTAATGGTGATTCTTGACCTTGTATCATCAATCAACAGATCAGAACATTCAAAAAATTTCTTTAATACAATGCCTTCCAGGTACAGATGCTTCACAATTTAAAGTCCTTTGACTTGCAGACATTTAAGGACTGTCACACTCAAGTCTTTGGGCTTAGCTGTTCTTTTTCTTAATATAATAAATTTTGCTCTTTTCTTGAATTCAAAGCTTTAATTATAGACCTGCTTTTCTTCCATTTAATTTAAATTGAATGAAACTTCAACACACAGTCCAAGGTTGTTTTTTATGGCCCTTCTATAATGTCCTCATTAGAAAAATAAAATCCAAAACCATATCTAAAACAGCATCACCTCTTAATATTTCAATAACTATCTGATGAAGATTATTTTTATTATGACATTTATGTCCTTCCATTTTATTATTTTTGTTTTCCAATTAACATCGTGAAAATTAAATTATTTCATAAAAGAATGCATATCCATGGTGTTATTTATCCCCATAATGCTAAGTCACATCCAAATACACAACAGAAGTCTACCAAAAAAAAAAAAAAAAAAAAAGAAAAAGAAAAAAACAGATAAAAAGCTCAGCCTCACCATATTCTGTTTTATCATCCTTCCCCAAAGTGATTTGATGGGAGAGTGTTCTACTGTGTGAAAGCTAGACATTTTCACTCCTTCACAATCTCTCACATCGGTAATGCACAACATTGTCTTGTCATCTTATATTCCTAACTTTCTTAATTATTGCATATTCTTCAACAACTGTATTCTAGACAAGACCTTCATTTCATAGTATTCCTGGTATCTACTCGGTGTCTAGTTTCAGTAACTTAGCTCATTTTGCTGCCAAAGCAAATTCCTTCTTGTTGAGTTTGCCCACTCAGTCATTTTTCATTTAATGTATTTCCAGTCAAAACTAAATGAAATCCGGCCAACTACTAAACATTCACTTTCTGTGATAAGGATTAATATTAATAAGGAAAACAAAGAGAATGTCAATCTATTTTTAATTAATTCTGCTATTAATATTTCTTTATCCAGTCTCATATTATCATTTATCTGATTTTTTTTCTCTTATAAAATAAAACTAAGCATAAAGTCTGTGCAAGTCTTTCCTTGATTTCTCAGTTTGTATGAGTCACTCCAGCATCAGTACAGAAAGCTATTTTTTTGTTAGCTCATATGGGATCTGTCATTCCAAATAATTTTTAGCAGCTATATCCCAGGGATCAAATATTTGAAGTCTATAAGTCTGCAAGTCCATCACTATGTTTAGAGATTCTAACTTCCTTTACTGGGATTATGTGTGAAGTTCGTCATGAGACAGGATATAATGCCTTACAATAAAGAGCTGTAACAGTACAGTCATAAGGTCAAGGAGAATCAGAGAAATATACCTTTCTGAGAACAGGAGATCTCAAAAGATCCCTAAACCAAGATCCAGTATACCTAAACAGTTCCTGACAGTTGTGTCTAACCTGATCTTGAAAATATGCATTGAAGGATAAATTTCAGTGTTCTTCTTGAACTACTTAAAAACTATTTTTCTGATCCCTTGTGAGCATAAGCAATAATTGTTTACAAGTTTTGCCCTCTTAAAAAAAAAAAAGAAAAATTGCTTAAATAAATTTAAAGGTTACTTCTTTAAATGAAAATTTCTTCCTTCCATAGATAATATATAAATTTATTCTAATTTTTCTTTAAGCTTTTTTGTCAAATATGCTCTTTGTATTATGCTTTCCAAATTTTTTACAATATTTTTGAAGTGTGCTTTCCCAAACACACATCAGGACAGAACCCAATAAAATAAGTAATTTCTTCTTCTGACTTTTATAGAAAATGATTGGTAATATACTCCAAATGGTATTTTACCTCTTATTTATTTATTGCAACAATATCATGTGATGGAGTCATATTCTATTTTTAATCTATCGAAAGCCCAACTCTTCTATTTTGAAATACATCTGCTTAGCCAGATCAATTTTACTTTGATATGCCTTGCCTTAGTACAGAAATTCACATATAGTTTTAATGAAGTGAATAGTATCTCTTGCCTTTTGACCTTCTTTTATGATGCTTGCAGGTCCTCATAGATTGATATTATCTATACGTGTTTTCTCTCTAACAACAAAATATTATTTGTAAAAAATACTGACTAGAATGAAGTCCAAATCAAACTTTCTTCATATCCACCTTGAAAAACTTAAAAATAATTGTAATTAGACTTGTAGTACTGGTTTTGTTGTTTGTTATTTTGTTGCTTTGTGATTTTTTTATCTTTTTCATCCATTTCTTCAGCTATTTTAGGATTTCTTAAAGCCCCTGCTTCCCTACTTTATTCATGAGGTTCCCATGTAGAACATGTTGAAAACTTTATCAAACTCAACTTATATAAATTCTACTGCTGACATTGTTTGCTTGCTTTCTTGCTAAAAGAGGAAAATATGTTTAATTATATATGGATTTATTTTAATATATGTATTTATATGGATTTATTTTAATATAATTGATTATTGTTAGATTGTTCAATAACTTGTTCTACTAATATTCTACCAAAATTTGAAAAGTTAGTCCATAATTTCCTAGATCTTTTTCCTTCCTCTTTTTATCATGCTGGACAGGATTTTCAGACAGATAGCAATAAAGCTGAAGTTATGCTTTATTCATTAAAAAATACTAAAAATCAGATGTACTGCCTCAAGCAGAATTATTTAAATGAAGCAATTTTAAGGGAAAAGTTTAATTTGCTTGCAGAGATATATTTAATTTTACATATGATGGAGACAAGGACCCAAAATTAAAAAGCTTCTTATGATTCAATACAGGAGAAATATTATGACCATTTGACTCATCAACAACTCAAGACAAATAAGCTTACCCATAAGCTTTTATGCTTTGTGACCAAAGAACAGTGACAGTAAAAGTCTTCATGAAGTGCAGTAGATAAACATAATCAGAAGTTGACCAGTTTCTAAACTTATTAGAGAGATTTCAGTTAGGATCTATATGACATATCTTTATCATGAAACATAGTGACAAAAATTTTCTGTCTCTACATTACTAAGATTCCTTAAGACTTAAATTTTGAAAATTGATATAAATTTTGTTTTGGAAAGTTCAGGTTCTTCAGGATCCCTTGCAGTTTCTAATGTCAGGTTCCAGCATGTGAATCTGCTGAGGTAGCTAGAGAAGTCTAAGCATTAAGATTTTCTAACTTATTCTACAGAATAAAAACACTTACAGAGTCATATATCTGAAATGTAAAACTTTTTCAATAAATGAGTATTAATCACACTTTGTAAGAGCTAAGTAAGTAACAGAAAGAGATTAAAAGAGCATTAAAATTATGCGGGCAGGACAACTAATTGGGAAGGATAGAATTAGGAACAAAATTATGTGTGCTATGGTACTCAAGACATTGAAGTAAGAAATTGACTACAAAGTTGCATCAGTGGGAAAGTCTCAAAGAAATAATTTGCCTGGATTTTTACATACATAAACTGATTTCAGCATGTCTGTGTTTTTAATTCCCTGACAGTAGAACATAAGAGAAGAGGTTAAACGAGACTGTGCAATAGGAGACTGTAGATGCTCAGATATAAAAAGGATGTATAAAGACAACAGATGCAGCCCTAGTATATCAGTTGTATAAAAATAAAATTGGAAGGAACTTGGCTCTGCTTGTAAGTGGAAGTATTTGAAGTCACAGAAAGCTTAATGGGGTAGAAAAAAAACAGGTGTCATATTCTGTTTAAAAGGAACATAACAAGTCATTCTCAAAAGAACAGCAGTGCTTACTTAATGACAGTTCTATTGCTCTGAATTCAATTACAGAGTGTATTACTCACTTTTAAAGGACAGCATAAGAGTACAGATTTTACAACAGTAATTTAATTTACCAAATGGTGCCAATTCCTTAAGTGGGATGCATAAAGATAAACCATTCAGTTTGTTGGCTCTATTTGCAGCATGAAGACATAAAAGAAGACTTGGTGCTCTGTTACCTCTCAGAACTGTGTAACAAAACTACAACCAAAACAAAATGCGTACAACCGTACCATATACCTGAACTCCTTAGGGAAGGTTTTTATATTTATTGTGATCCTACTTTTCATGCTCTAGAAATGTATTTTCTTTTTTAATGGCATCATTAAAATTGTAATTGTGTTGAATTAATTAAACACAATCCAAAAATTATGTCAGAGTAGAAAAAATAATGTTTTCAAATTAGAATCAAATTGCTTATACACTAACTCAACATTTTTGGCAGTTTCTCCGGAATATAGTTACTTGACTAGAAAAAAAAAAATAGCTTCCTCTGGAGAAAAATATTAATACCTGCTGTATTTTCAGCAAATAGCAGAAATTTTTGTCTCAGAATGGTTCATTTAGTATTGATGATTAATGCATGTCAATTTTTTTCAACAGATTATTTAGAAAGTATTGTATATTGAAACAGAATTATGTTTGGAAAGGTGAGTATCCCTAAGCAGGAAACTGTTTTGTGGAATAGCTTTACTCTTAAACAGTCAGCCTCAGGTCAGGACATAAGAAGGGGATTGTAGCAAATATTATAATTATTATTGACAGTAGTATTATCTAGTCAAAAATCTGCCAGAAGCTGTTATGCTAGGTGCTACATGAGGACAGAACTAAAATATAGACCTTTTTAAAGAGTACTTATTGGAATAAGTCAAAAAAGAAGAAATGAAAATAGACAATTGTCCCAGAATTTCACTAGAGAACAGTAATATCACTCCTAATATATTATCTGATTATTTCAATAAAGGCCAAGATGCTCAGATCACAGGCCATTAATATATACTGAAACATTCTCTTTCTTGGAAATAACTTCAATAATAAACTAATCATATACATACTCTCAGATAATATCTTTCTGTTGTTGGAGACAGTATGAAAAATTTTCTTCTACTTATTAGTCTCAAATAGCAAACAATAATTCTCTACACTTTTAAGAAAGAACTGCAGCAAAAGGGCTCATTTTAGGTCTCATTCTGAATGTAAGTCTGAATTCTATAGGCCAGGCCTAGTCCTCATGCATAACAGATTCTCTGTTACATTCCTGGTCAGAAAAAAATTTCCAAGTAGTACTGCAGAAAGAAAGAACTATGCAAAAATGGCACTCTATCTAGAGAAAAAGCCAAACTTTTTCTTTAGGGGAGAGGATAATATATGTAAACTTAATCTCGTGAATGTATTTGAGCAGAGTAACTGGCATAGCACCTAAGAATATATGTGAAGAGAGAAAGATCAGTACTGCAGTGGTATTAACTACAAGTGAATTTTAAGAGCTTTCAATTCTTTGCACAAAGACTTTAATTATCAGACTGTTTCCAGGAACTTATTCCGGTATAATTTTAAGAATTCATTAATTTATCTATATGGATAAAAATTACATTGAAATAAGGTAAAAAGGTCTGTATCCACAATGCACAATTCTTTAGTCTGAAATAACAGCAAAACAACTCTTCCCGCCTGAGTTGTTATGCTCAGAGGTAAGGTTTATGATAAAAATGGTATTTGTTTTTTTTTTCCACTTACATTCCAAAATTTCCACCTGCCTTACATGGACTATGCTGCCGTGCTCCTTTGGACTCACAATAACTGGATACCACATCTCATTTAAATACTGGGGTGAGGTAGGAACAGTCATATGTCATTTATACTCTACCAGGTAAGGCATATGTAATTATTTGCTCCCATATTGTTTCTTATTGTCTTTTAGTTTTGTTTAGTTTAAAGGTGGAAAAAGAATTCAAAAAAAAAGTACTGAAACACTGTATCTCAGTAGGTTTCCATCTAATGTCACATTAAAAAATAAATTTTTTTTACAAGTGTCAAAGGGCAAAACTGAGACCTCTGACACCAGTCAGATGAACACAGTCCTAGAACCAGTTCCTGGCAGAGACCCTGACTTCAATTAAAATACCACCATGTACAACAAGGTATAGAGGACAGTGGGACAGATGATGCCTTGCAAAAAGACAGGACTAATAGGTGAGCTGTCTTCTGCACACAGAACTCTGATTCAGAATAAAAGTAAATCAGTCGGAACAGTCAGTTTGTCTTCCATCTCCAGAAACAGGAAAAACTTGATCTATTTTTTGTACAGTAGAGACCCTTGTACTAACATTAAAATTGCCTTAATCATACATTATAAGATTTGAATTGCATGGATGAGTTTCTGTCACAGAAATATTTCTATTCATAGAGCCAGTTAAAGCCAACTGGTTCAGATGTGAATCTTTCTCCAATTATGGCAGGCAAATAAACCCCTTAATAATTTCCTGGTGACAGGCAAATCCTAAAGTACAGGGCAACAGTTCTCTTGAGTAATAGAGTCTTGAGGGAACTGGCTGATGTAGTTGCCAAGCCACTCTCCATGATATTTGAAAAGTCATGGCAGTCAGGTAAAGTCCTGGGTGACTGGAAAAAATGAAACATTGCACCCATTTTTAAAAAGGGTAGAAAGGAGGACCCTGGGAACTCCTGACCTGTCAACCTCACCTGTGTGCCTCATGGAACAGATCCTCTTAGGAGCTATGCTAAGGCAAGTGGAAGACAGGGAGGTGATTCGAGACAGTCAGCATGGCTTCACCAAGGGCAAGTCCTGCCTGACCAACCTGCTGGCCTTCTGTGGTGGAGAGACTGCATCAGTGGGCAAGGAAAGAGCTACAGATGCTGTCTATCTAGACTTCTGCAAGGCCTTTGACACGGTCCCTCACAACATCCTTCTCTCTAAAATGGAGAGAGATGGATTTGATGGATGGACTGTTCAGTAAATGAGGAATTGGTCAGATGGTTGCATCCAGAGGGTAGTGGTCAATGGTTCAATGTCCAGATGGAGATCAGTGACAAGTGGTGTCCTTCGGGGTCCACACTGGGACCTGTTTAATATCTTCATCAGTGACACAGACAGTGGGATTGAGTGCACCCTCAGCAAGTTAGAAGACAACACCAAGCTGAGTGGTGCGGTTGACATGCCTGAGGGACAGGATGCTGTACAGATTGATCTGGACAAGCTCTAGAAGTGGGCCCATGTGAACCTCATGAGGTTCAACAAGGCCAAGGGCAAGGTCCTGCACCTGGGTCAGGGCAAAGCCCCGGTATCTATATAAGCTGGGGGTTAGCGGCCCTGTGGAGAAGGACTTAGGGGTACTGGTGGATGAAAAGATGGGCATGAGCCAGCAAAGTGTTCTTGCAGCCCAGAAAGCCAACCGTATCCTGGGCTGCATCAAAAGAAGCATGGCCAGCAGGTCGAGGCAGGTGATTCTGCCCCTCTACTCTGCTCTGGTGAGATCCCACCTGCAGTACTGCATCCAGCTCTGGAGTCCTCAGTACAGGAAAGGCACGGACCTATTGGAGCAAATCCAGAGGAGGGCCACAAAAAATGATCAGAGGGATGGAACACCTCTCCTATGAAGAAAGGTTGAGAGAGCTGGGGTTGTTCAGCCTGAAAAAAG
>JANXJC010000008.1:11909998-11920136 GCA_027564655.1 Leptodon cayanensis
AGCTGCCCCGGCTGTGCCCCCTCCCATCTCACAGGTTCCTGTAAAAATTAACTCTATCCCAGCTGAACCCAGGACACTGTGAAACCAGGAAAAGTATAAAGGAAAGCTTTCCCTTTTTTTCTTTTTTTCCCAGAAAACAACGTAAGGGCTGGTAACATTTTATCTAAACCTTAAACTTTTCCAAGGTTCTACCCTTCTCAAGGTTTCCCACTGTTCTACTGCATTTAAGAGATAGCTCCTTTTATAGTGTGGCTCCCAGCTACATTGTCATTGACACGGCAGAAAGTGCACTTCACAAACTTGTCTTCAATGACCAAGAGAGACACTAGGCCTATCGTTACATGTTTAGCGAAAAGTTGTAGCTCCTTGTGCTGAACTTGTGTGCTTTTCTAGCAAAGTGTTTTTGCATTCATATGGGCAAGCTCTCTGATAGGATGCATAAGCATGCATTGGTTGAGACTTAGCAGCAGACATATCAGCCCCCTTTCATTGTAGTGTAATATTTTGCCCAATTTGTTGCTCAGTATGTATTTTCTCTGTTAAAGATATTGATTCTGCCACAACTGCTTTGCAAATATCCTGCTGATGCTTCTAACAACAAAAAGCATCTGGCCAGAGAAAACAATACCCCACCATTATATTTGGCAAGCTTGCTTTCATTTCACCAAATAAGCATCAATCATTAATGCAATTTGAATCCCATACTGATAAAAGACAACTATAAAATAACATTTTATTCATAAGTAAAAAATAAAAAAAATTTCCTCTGAATATGAAAACTGTTTGGTTTCTCTTGGTATTTTTGTAATACAATGCCAGCTAACTCTCAGTATTAAGGGCATTTTTAAAAGCTCGAATAGAGGCAAGTCTGCATTTTACCAGCTCTATGAGGGAGACACTCAAGCAGAGAACTATTATCTCAGAGAAATTCTACCTTGATTACTGCAATCTCTGAATAGATTTAATGTTTCATTGTTTCAAAAGGTGGGATGAAACTTTAATCTGGGCTTGTGAATTTTAGTATAAATTTAGTATAGCCAGGGTTTGAGATCCCAAACAAAACACTGGAAAACCAAAAAGCTGCCTTGTCAGTTCCTTACCAGATAGCACTACCCTCCTTGCAAGTGCTTGAAAATTGCATCTAAGCAGTGTTATGGTTTAACCCCAGCAAGCAACTAAGAACCACGCAGCTGCTTGCTCAACCCCTGCCCCCCAGCAGGATGGTGGAGAGAATTGGAAGAATAAAAGTGAGAAAACTCATGGGTTGAGATAAAGGCAGTTTAATAGAGAAAGCAAAAGCTGTGCTTGCAGGCAAAGCAAACCAAGGAATTCATTCACCACTTCCCATGGGCAGTCAGGTGTTCAGCCATCTCCAGGAAAGCAGGGCTCCATCATGCCGAATGGTTGCTTGGGAAGATGTTGTGGTTTAACCCCAGCCAGCAACTAAGCACCACGCAGCCACTCACTCCCTCCCTCCCCCCTCCCCAGTGGGATGGGGGAGAAAATCGGGAAAAGAAGTAAAACTCGTGGGTTGAGGTAAGAATGGTTTAATAATACCAATAAAATAACAACAGTAATGATAAAAGGATTGGAATATACAAATGATGCACAATGCAATTGCTTACCACCTGCTGGTCAATGCCCAGTTACTCACCAGGCTGTGATCCCTCCCACCCCCACTCCCTCCAGTTTATGTAGTAGATGTGACGTTCCATGGTATGGAATACCCTGTTGGCCAATTTGGGTCAGCTCTCCTGGCTGTGTCCCCTCCCAACTTCTTGTGCCCCTCCGGCCTTCTTGCTGGCTGGGCATGAGAAGTTGAAAAGTCCTTGATTTTAGACCAAACAGTACTTAGCAACAACAGAAAACATCAGTGATATCAACATTCTTCTCATATCTGACTCAAAAACATAGCACTGTCCCAGCTACTAGGAAGACAATTAACTCTATCCCAGCTGAAACCAGTACAATATTCTTTGCATGTATTGTAATGTTTAAATTGACCCTAAGTAAGACAATATTTATTTGAGCATCAGATTTGCTTCTAGGTCAACAGCAAGATCAATAACAAAATTAATATGCTGGTCCATTGACTGCCAGTCTGAAACAGTAAATTAAAAAAGGATCTTTGCTCTTGAAATTACAGATGTTCTTCTTTCTGTATCATAAAAGAAAGTGAGCCAAATGGCTATTGCTTTCTTATTTAAATAAATCTATACTACATTCAAACGCATGACTTGAAAGTAGGTTAGAGAGTTTTCTGTGTGAAATCTTTTAGCCCAGTTCAGTACATGTGGAAGCAGAAAATATCCAGACAATCCCACCTCTTTTTATCCACCTTTATATCTTAGATTATATTTTATATATAAAAATAAATTTACTACTATAACATCTTTCAAGATGGAAGGGTAATATACACAGCATAAGATTAGTGTTGCCTACATAGTGATAATCTAGTTTGAATAAAATAATTTGTCAACAGAGATTACAACAAAACCTCAAACTCTGGAAACAGTATCATTTTATGGAAGAACAAAATACAGGAGAAATATAATTAATGTTGAACTGTTCAAACATTCTTAATGAAATGTGCATTTTCTAAGATAAGCTCACATTAATTAATATTTATTGTGGGTAAGTATTCCAGCTTTGTTTTCTGGTCCACCTGAAAATCTACACACTGTAATATTTCAGATGTATGCCATCTGAAGCAAAAAGGTTTTTACAACATTAAACAAGTGCTGTAAGAGCTGTAACATCAACAACTGTAAACCATTTACTTCTGAATACAGTACTAGATACTAGCTAGGAAATTTTCATATTAAAAACAATAAAAAAATAAAGCAAACAAAAATTGAGTTTATTTTTAGATTGCCCCTATAAAAGACACATGGGTACAGTCATTAGAAATGCACAAAATTACCCATCCATTTCATGTGCCATTCTCTTTCTGAACTTTGGAATTTTTTATTGCTACCCATCAATTCTGAGTGCCCTCTAAGTAAGAACAATAATTACTGCAAAATCTGTAGCAGGTTTCATACCCATCCATCTCCCACAGCACAGTCTCTTTCTGTCTCACAGACCACATAAGACAGAACTTTAACTCCAGCTCTGGTGAGTGATGAGGAATATTTGATAATATTACCAAGAAAAAAAAAAAAAGTCTCTTCTATAGTGAGTGGTCTCACATGATGGATTGCACGTTACCTTAAATTTGAATTACAGTAGTAGTAAAGATCAAGAGTAAGAAACAATGTGGAAACATGAAATTTGTGAGATGATACAAAGAGTCCCTTGGTGTCTGTAACCATGTATAAGAAACTGTTCCTCCAATCTATTCAGAAAATGTGTTAAGGAAACTAGTCATCTTGTGTATTTCTCCTCTGCTTAGTCAGAATACAGTTCGTCAAAGTCAATCTCTGAAAAGCATCAAAGTGAAACACAATACTCAGATAAAGCATGTAAGTTCAAAGTAACGATTTTAACCTTGAATTTTTAAGTTCAGCTTTCAGCTGTCAGGGCCCTGCAGGCACCACCAGGCCCGGCTGCCCCTGCCAAAGCCCCGGGGCTCCCCCGCCCCTACCCACAGCCCAGGACCCCATTTCAGCCCCCAGGGGCCATCAGCCCCCGCCCCAGCCATGCCGCAGCAGGGCCCGTCTCCAGCTCCCTCAGCCCTGCCCTGCCCGCCATGGGCCGCACTGAAGCAGGCCCCCCTGCAGGCCTACGGCCCAGCCCGGCCTCAGTCCGTCCCCATCCCCAAGGAGGTGCCTGATTTCTGGGACTGGGGCCACCCTGGTGCCCCCCAGCTGCTCTGCTCCGCTCCTCGGGGGTGGTGGGACAGGCCAGGGCTGCCAGGTCCTGCCCTGACAGGCCCCCAGGGGTCCTCCTGACAAGTCCATAGGGAGCTGTCAGCCATGCTGAACCCAGCTATTAACTCTGGACTTCATACTGAAGTTCCTTCATTTGTACTTTTCATTAGCCATGTGGGATCTGTTGGATATGATATGAGGGAAAATATCACAGTCAAGGAGAGAGACAGGGATATGTATCATATTATTAAGAAACTCAAGATATAGTAAAATGAACTTTACAAGCCAAAACTACATATTCTGTACATGAGTTAGTTTAGAAGCGTCACATTTAATTAACTAATCAAAGTCTGGTAACATTGACAAATGACAGGCCAAACACTACAGCTGTTCTTGGTGTGCTCAGTTCTGCATGCACATAGGTGTGCCGAGTGCAAGCATGAGAAAACTTCATGAGAAAACTTCTTTGGCATTTGTATTGCTTACTTATGCCATTTAAACAAATGCTCATATCTTCCTTGTCTTACCAGTTTTGAAACTTTAGCTGACAATCTCAGACCTTATCTTCTTGTCTGAATATGCAGCTCCTTCAGCTTTAGAGCAGATTGTCAGAAACAAACCCTGTCAAGGGAGTTGCGATACACATTGGACTTTGGGCTGTGGGGATTCTGCCTTCCCACAGCTCTGGAGCTGAAACTTGAGCACTGTCAGACCTGGGAGGTTTCTCCCATCTCAATGCAATGGATGTGGCTGTTGCTGTTCCTGTTGGCAGGTCTAGACAATAGCAAGACTGAACAAGTATTCCAGAGATGCAGCTGGAGAGTTGCATGCATGCATATACACACACACACTCCCTACCAGCGTGTCTGGCCACAAAAACTAACACAGTGTCATGGTTTAAGCCCTGCCGGCAACAAAGCACCACGAGGCCACTCACTCACTCCTCCCCGGTGGGATGGGGAGGAGAATCAGAAAGGAGAAAGTTAAAAAGAAAAAGAAATAGAACCTCATGGGTTGAGATAAGGCCAGTTTACTGGGATAACGCAAGGAGAGAAGTTACAACAACAACAATAGTACTAATAAAAGAATATACAAAACGAGAGATGCACAGTGCAACTGCTCAACACTCGGAACCCGACGCTCCGCCACTTCCCCCACAGAGAGAGAGAGAGAGAGGTCCCCCAGCCCACTCCCCAGTTATATACTGAGCATGACGTCACATGGTATGGAATAGCTCCTTGGCTAGTTCAGGTCAGCTGTCCTGACTGTGCCCCCTCCCAGCTTCCCGTGAAAATTAACTTTATCCCAACCGAACCTAGGACACACAGACAGAAAGCAGTGTCATCCTGGCACCCACATAAACACCTACAGCTCTCACAAACATGAACACAGCCAGCCAGTGCTGTTCTCCCTGCTAATCAAGTTTGGGGTCCACTCGTGAAAACACATATACACACAGAGGACTGAAAGTCCCTAGTGAAAAATACACTCCAGCCTCTACAGCTACAGGCACCCCTGATCTACAGACTCCCTGTGATCTGTGTCCCCTTTTCCAGGTGCTAGCATTTAGGTACATATGCACAGAGAATAGATAGTGAAATTGCACTGAAAACAGAGAAGAAGATAATTTAATACGAAGATAGGACTGATTACAGTAATCAGGTGCAGGGCTCAGTCGACAAGTGTACTGATCAGCAGCTTGTTTACATACAGCTAGCCACTTCTATTCCCCCTTCTCTCCATTTTCCATGCTTGTACTTTTGTGATCCACTTTGATCCCTCCCTTTCTCCAGCCCTGTCTCTTCTCAAGAAACCCATCCCTAATTACCTTTTTCCATTTTGTCCCATTTTAGCTAAATCCATATCCAAATTTGCTATTTCTGATAGCCCTTCTGTGTCTAAGCTTCACAGGAAGCCTTCATTATATGCTAGCAGGCGAAATTCCAGCCAGTTTCAACATTGCATGTTGTAGCTAAAAAAGAAAATCAAAGTACTTGTTGGACTTTGAACATATTCTTGTCAGCTTCACTACTGCACCTTTGAACCTCTGAAATTCATCCAGCTTTCATCCAGGTTTCCTTTGACCTTTCTGGGAAGACCATATTTCCTTCTACTTTGTTAACCTTCACTTTACTAATTCAAAGTTGTAACTTTTAGCAGGAAAATGTACATTAATAGCAAAAATGTACTTGTCAAGATTCTGCCGTGTTGTCCAGAAATCTCATTTTTGTGGACAGGGTCTATATTTTCAATGCTCTCATCCGGCAGTCACCCAGCTACAAATCCTGAGTCAGTTCCAAGGCTCTTGGTCAGAATAGTGTTCACATTCTGTTCTGCTTTTACAACTAATTTTAAAAGTGGTTTAGAGCACCTGAGATGTTCATAGATGTCAAGGTAACTATAATATACACGCTGTCACAAGCTGCAGAGCCAATGGTTCTCGCTAACATACCTGAGATTAAAAAAAAGCAAAAAGCAAACCTAGACTTGTCTGTAGGAAAATCCTCCTGCCTGTAGAAAAAAATCTTTGCATTGCAAAATGTCAGTAAGAGACAATGAACTCAAAACAGAATTAGAGGTTAACATCCATTTCAGGATCCGAAGAGCATCAAATAGATCTTAATAGCCCTGGCCAGCTTTGACTGAGTCCCCGCACACCCTGTCTACCCATGGGGCCAGGATATCAGTTTCAACCCAGGCTTGGTAAGATTTATTGTAGGTGTCACTGTCTCCAGCTGTGTCTCCTGCAGAGACCCTTCATACCTACACTGCAGTTAGCTTGTCTCCAATCACTGACATCTGGATGGACCCCTTGGATAGACTTCTCAGACTGCTATTTGGTAGCTCCATGCTCCTGGTAGGAACTGATCCCAGCCTTAGCTCAATGCTTGCCAAAAGTGTCAGGGGCTGTTGGTACGCCTCGTTACTGGCTTTGGTACTGCCTGCCCCACTCAGGCCCTGCAGGACAGCACCCATTGGGGGGTACAGCCACCTCTTGGGTCTCTGCTGTGCTTGGCTCAGACCTGAGGGACCCATCAACCCTGGCTGTGCCCTGACAGTCAGTTCAGGTCTCTGAGCCAAATACCATGGGGACTGGTCCACAGCAGTGAAGGACCTTGCCCCATGGCTTCCCCTAAGTGAACAGCCTGGCCCTGAGCTCTGATCTCCCCATAGAGCCAAACCATTGACCAGTCCCAGGGTCCTGAGTGAGTCCTCTCTCCCCAGTCCTCCCTGGACCCAGGGCTCCTTAGGGGCAGCTTGAACACTGTCCCCTCTCCCTCCAGGGCACATCAGGAGCAAGCCTGGCTTCCCTGCCCAGCTCCAAATGACATATGTTGTCCCTGCCATGGTCCTGACACAGCTTCAAGTCCCCAGTGTCATGTCCCTGTCCCAGCCTCAAGACTCTGCCCTGTCTCTGTATCAACTCCAGGTTCCCTGTCCGACTCCCAAGCGCCTTTTGTCATGGCCCTGCTGTGACACCATGGCCTTGATGTGATCCTGACCTGACACTGAGCTCAGGTCTGAGCCATGTCCCTTTCCCAGTTCCCTGTCCCACCTCTGCAACCCCTGAAATAGAGCACTGATGCCTCACAGGAATCAGATCACTGTACAGCATGTCCCTTCTGAGCCCAGATCTCTGTGAGATGGGAGGACAACACTTGCTCAGGGGAGGGGGAAGAGAGGCTTCTGGCAGGGCCCTGAGGGCACTAAAAATAGTCACTGCCCCTGCTCAGTCTCCACTGGGGCCTCCTTCCACCCCTGCCCATGGCCCAGGACCCCATTTCATCTCAGGTGTGGTCATCAAGTCCTGACATCAATGCTGTAGGAGAGCCTTTCTCCAACCCGGTCACCTGGATGGATCCTTTGGACCCCCAGTGTAGCCTCATCTCTGGCCCTATCTCTAGCCTAGCATCCCAGATGCTAGATCTACAGATGGACAGCCTGTGCTGTAGACAGCTAATTTCTTATATGGATCCCTTGGACATAGGTTGTAGCTTGTCTTCAGCCTTGTCTCCAGAACAGACTCTGGCTCTATATCATATCTTGTCTCCAGAACTTTCTCTGCTGTCATCTCCTGCTACTCTTGGCTGGACATTCCACATGGACCTGGACCTGATCCACCGGTGGCATGCTCTGTCTAGGATTGTTTGGCTTTTGGATTAAAACAGGTTCCTTTATGTTAGCAAACAGGACTGAGGCTAATGAAGACTACATAAGAAATTGTCTGCTGTGCAGGCATTCACGGTATCCAAGTTGAAATCTCTAATCTGTTCTCATTGCTTTTCCATAAGCTAAAATAAGTAGAAGACACTGAAGATAGTTATTTTATTAAAAAAAAAAAAAGCAAACAAAGAAACAAAAAAACCCACAGAAAATGTGAAATTTCATGCAAAATGGGTCATAAAATGTTATACAACCATTTTTTCCCTTGTTGTACACTGGTCATTTCTTTTAATAGTCTTTTTGAAGTACTTTTTATAAACTTACATTAAAAAAAACCCAAACATTGTAACTATCCTTGAAGGTAATGAGACCCATCCTCCCTATTTACCATCACCTCTTCCCAAACGAAATAAGGTACACAGAGGGAAGGTGTCGCTCACAGCTTGTCCAAATATGAAGTCAGGATATTTCTGAAGCATTTTTACCAGAACTGTGTAATGCATCATGGAATCTATGTGTTCCTTGTTATTGGGACAATTTACAAAGAATTAGATTGAAATTAAGGGTACTTTTAATATAGGAATATTAGTTTCTAGACCTTTTGCATTTCATGTATGTGCTTTTCTAAATGTAAGAAAGAAAAGTCTAAAAGCATCAGTAAAAAAAAAACAAACCAAACTCTCATATTATGTTTTGTTTAATATGCATTACAGTACATATTCTTTCATGGTTCATATAATTTACTTATTTATGCATATGTCCATAAGTAGGCTGTTTAAAACTTTAAGGCGTATGCTATAGGAAGCATTTACTATAACTGCAGTATCAAAACATACAAGTCTTTTCCTGTTCTTAGTTGCACAATGTTCATGCTCTAATGAGGTACTCGCTTATCCTGCATAGATGAACTTTTCTGCCGCCCTGATTCTTTATCATAAGAAATATAATTGGCTCTTCAGACTTCCTGAAAGTAGGTGAAACACCACAGACTTCAATCAGTTCATCCCACAGACTCAAATGCAGATGGAGCTATAGGAAATGAAAGACAGAAGAGCAATGTTATCTATACTGCAACCTTTTTATTCAGTTTTCAGTCTGACTGCAGCTTACACTCTGCAGTTAATGGAAAGATTAGTTCTAAAGCACAGCATCACTTATTGAAGGTTGTGATCATATTCTTTATAAGAACCACCTAAAAAAATAAAAGGAAAGATTGCTTCTGAGTTTAATTCGAAGTTCTTTGACTGTATTTAGGGATACCTACCTATCATCTAAATGAGCTCCTATAACATAAGAGTTAAAGATATTGTAATATAAAATAGGACACACATTGTTACTGCACACAAGAGATTTGTTTAAACTCATTGTGACCTCCATAATTCCTACCGTAAACTACTGAAAGACATTGTTAGCTATGCCAGTGCATTTGATTTGTAAATCTTGTCCTACAGTTGCTATTTCAAGAAAGTCCAAAAACTTCATTACATTATTCAGTTTTTTTCTTTAAAAAAATAAGAATAGCATTTTTAATTGAAAATGGAGGCAATCTATAATGAAAACAGTACAGATCATTACAAATTTTTTAAATTCAGTTTTGACTGTAAAGGAGGCAGTTGACTTGCATTTTATTTGGCACAGAGGACTAAACAATTCATTTGTATTTTCTGAAGAAAACTGTGCATAAATAAACTCTAGCTGGTTGAACATCAGTCCTGAGAGAAATAAAATAATGTTGGTATGATGGCAAAGCTAATAAAAAGGTTAATCATTCAGATGCACTCTCTGCAAAGAAACTGTAGCATTTGGACATGTGATAATTATTTAGATGAGCAATTGATGAGTGCTGCTTATTTCAGTGACAAATGAAAGACACAAGATATATGTTCTGAGGAGTGCACAATGTTGAGAAAAGACACACAGATATATGCTGGGAGATGGGATGAAACAGGATGGAAAAAGTAAACCAAATCAATCAGTAGCTCAATCATGTTGCCCAAATTATATCAATATATGGTCCTACAGTTTATTTTTTTTAAAAAAGAAGGTAACATTAGATAGCTAAATCCATATAGAATCATAGAATCATTTAGGTTGGAAAAGACCTTCAAGATCATCAAGTCCAACCATCAACCATGCCCACTAAACCATGTTCTGAAGTGCCT
>JANXJC010000008.1:11920872-11951660 GCA_027564655.1 Leptodon cayanensis
CCAGTGCCGAGTACAGGGGAACGATCACCTCCCTGCTCCTGCTGGCCACACTATTTCTGATGCAGGCCAGGGTGCCGTTGGCCTTCTTGGCCACCTGGGCACACTGCTGGCTCATATTAAGCCGGCTGTCGACCAACACCCCCAGGTCCTTTTCCTTCAAAGTTTAGCCAGAGCCAGATCTAAACATCTATTTTTGACATTTCATGATATAAGGATTACCACTTCCTTCCTTACAGAGCAAAGTAAGAGGATTAGAACAGTAAAAGGTTGTGATAATTTTTATACCAGCACAATGAGACAAGGGATTCTTTGCAGATAATCCTTCCCAAATGAATCAACAACTTCTTCAAATACCCTATTAAAATATTTGTATAACCTAACATAATGGATTTAACTGGAATAACAGACTCTTTAGAAACAAAAGTGCAGCTCAGACTTCCATGATTCACACAGAAATACAGTTAAAATTATGATCCATTGACATTTTTTTATCCCTACTTTGAGCAGGCAGTTGACTAGATGAGTCCAGATGCCTCTTTCAACCTAAATCATTTTGATTTCATCTTTTGCAATCTAGGGTTATAGTGTGGGCACAATGAAGCAGCATACAGTGTTTCTGCAACACCATAGGTGATTTCTTGTAATCACTTATAGCTGTGAAAGCAAGGCGAAGTGTTTTTTTTTTCTTTTTTTCCCCCTTGAATTTTATGCAAGATGAATATTATTTAGTACATCTTAAAAGCTTTTAAGAAGTTAAATATTCACACCTTCCCATCAAAATTACATATAAACTAGAATGAAGGTGTAATGTAAGGTTTTACTGGAAAAGGTATTTTGCTCCTACATTGAGAAAACAACCTATAGCCATCATTTGCTGTTTCTTTTAAACTATATGTATATATATCCTGGTTTTCTCCAGTGAGTTTCAGAAGACAGTTATATTTATTGTTCATTTAATTACTTGTCATATTATAAGAATGCTTTAAATTTTCTCAAAGGCTTACTGAGCTTGATGAGTGGTGAGCTTGCCCAAGAACCGTGTTTTCAGACATCCAATCATATAATAAAGCAAATTCACATTTCCAGTTATATCCACGGATTTCCAAATGCAAAATGAGTTTATTAAGCAGCATTTCAGATCAAATCTTTCTCATTTTACTGAGAATATCCAATCAAATAAGAGGATATATTTGTACAAGTGAGGTTAATATTATTTTCCTTCAGTGGATGGACTAAGACTTTCCAGGAAGCATGATAATCTTATATACCTGTGACAAAAAGGAAAAAAAAAAAGTGAAAAATGAACTCTATTGTCATATTTAAATTTGGGATTTAATTTAAGCATAATTACTTTTTTGTAATGTTAAAGAATTTAATGTCAAATATAACTTCATTAACCAGATCAGTATCTGTTTATGTAAAAGTAGAATGCATGCCATTTTTTAATAACTATTTTATTCTTTATTATGAATATGATTTTTATATGTATTGTTTACATTTTCTCCAAAGGAGCTTGTTTCTGGTTAAAACTTTGTAAGTGTGAGTTAGTGCCTACCACTAATTTTACAGCTGTAAAGCCACTAAAGTAGAGGAGTATTGTTTGTTTCATAGATTCATCTGTATCTTAAAGATCAGTTGAACAAACCCCCTAGATTCCCAAAGAATTTGTTTTTTTTCTCTTTTATTTTGTTTGCTACTCTCAGTCTGTGAGAAGTATTCCATGTCCTCAGAACAATTGTTTTGCCTTTCATTTGACTCAGCTACTACTCCTTACTGGTGCACTAATAAATATATCATGTGCTCCTTAGAATCACTTGTGAAAATTCAGTTCCAACATTAGCTTCCTGCTCCAACCAGAAGTAGTTCTCTATTGGAGAGAGAAAGACATCCTGTAATTCAGAGCATTAATGTTATGTGCAAGTAAATATTAAACTATTAGCATTTTTGCCCAGATACTTAATAGATAGTTACATAGCAATAAAGTGTGTTATATACAGATATAATAACAAGGTACAGTATGCACTATATTAAGGTGTCATCTATGTTTTAGTTTTTAATAGATTATACTATTGTATAGCCTGTTATAGAATATGTAATCAGAATCCACTTTAATTCATATATTTAATCAAATAACATTAAGGATCTTTAAAACTTGTTTTCACATATAAGGCATAAATACAAAAAAACTTTTTTTTTTTTAAATATGTTTTGCCTAAGTTTCCTTCATACAGATAAATTTAATTCTACTTTAACTTTTTGATTATTAGCTGGAGGTTAACTAGTTAGATTAGCTAACACCTCCTTAGCAGTTTATGTATGCCCTTTGCAGAATTGTCTTTTATTTAGAATAGATTTATATCCAGTGCCATTGGTGAGATAATCCTCTCCTTACAGAGATAAATACTTAACTATTTATGAGATAAGTTTTGAGGCAAGTTATTCTACTGAAAGAAATGTAAACTTTGTCGCACTGGGCTTTAACAGACTTGTTTGTATTCACACATTTTTCATGAAATAAAAAATAAACTTTTTTTATCAAAAGTTCGAATAGTTTCTAAGCAATAGATGCAACAGACATCGAGTACTACATTAACTAGAAAACCAGCCCAGGCCAATATTTTTTTCAATATAATGGTATGATGCTAAGAAACATTGATGGATTACTTTCATTTCATTTCATTTCATTTCATTTCATTTCATTTCATTTCATTTCATTTCATTATTTTTTATTAAAATATGTTTGTAAGGGTATCCTGGATTTTCATGTCATTGTCATCGTACTGTTACTATGTTTTGCATTTATGAAAGTTAGTATATAACTCATTTTGATCTGACAGGAAAGAATTTTGTAGCATCTTGATCCCTTCCAGATTTTTAGACTTTGTTTTTTGAGGAAACTGCCTACACAAGCTGCATTCTTGAAATTAACAGCTCCATTATTCCTGTGGATGACAGCTGTTATGGAGAGGTAGCACTTAACCTTGTGCTTCCCCCCTTTGCCCCCATTGCTTTTAATTAACTGGTTCTAATAATTCTCAGACTGTTGAAAACAGAAAAAAAATGCCTCTCACAGTAATTCACTCCCAGTCAAAGTCATCAGGCAGCAAAATTCCTTAAAAAATTGAAACTTTACAAGTTTTCAAGCCAAACTAGTTCACACATCTTTAATGATATTCTGACAGCAATTCCTGATTTTATTCAGAGCAAGTACATACTTAGTTTTAGTTTATTTTTAGTAAAACCTGAACACTTTATACATTGCGATTGTGCAGTGGCAGTGGTAAGCTTACAAAGGTTAATTTTTTTTTTTTTTTTTTTTCTCAAAGTACATGACATTATCATTTAGTTCCCAGGGAAGCAATGTTAAATTAAGATAATATGAAAAATGTTATAAGTGATCTTTGGAAGCCACTACTAATTTATGATTCAAGACTGGATAAAATATTCAGACTTACTTATAATAAAAGATTTTTTTTATTTAATGTCAAACATGAGAAAACAACTTTAAAACAGGTTGTGTCAGGACAATGTCACCCTTCTGCTGCACAAATGCTGAAGCAGAAAAGGCACATTTATTTCTAAAACAGGAGACATCGGTCTTGTAACTAAAGCAAATAGGTAATCAACAACTGTCTTTTGCAAAGAAACTACCTTATTTAGTGCTTTCCTCTTTATTGAACTCTTAGGTTTTACTTGCTGTGCAGTGTAATAAATTAGTGTTTCATCTTCTTATAACTGTTTGTTTAAAGAATTTTTTCTCTTTTTTTTTTTGTAATTTTGCTAGTTAAAATACTGATGCATTGTATATATTTACAGAAGAATGCAGGAATTCAGAACAGATCTGGTAGGGAAAGTACAACATGTCATTCTATGACGGATATTTCCAGTCACTTCAGGTAGTGTTACAATGTTCAGTAGAAACTGGGCTGAATTGAAACAGTGGATACAGGCCTTCTCAAATTTTTAACCCACTTACTAGTGTCTTGTCAATTTATGCTTTGAAGTAGTGAGGCAAAGTTCAAGATTCTGAAGTACCTCAAAAGACAAGTTTGATTCACAACAATGAAAAATGAAAGTTTATAGTTTGCAGCACTGTGTACTGCAAAACTGAGGAAACAAGTCTTGAGAAGTATGGAGTTGAACAACAGCTAAAATTCTGTAGACATCCCACAACATATTACAATCTCGTATGAAGAATGGAGATGTAGCACTGAGCAGAGCATTCAGTCCTCAAACATATGTATACCACAACAGTAAGGAAGAAGATCCTGAAATTTGCGCAGAATACAAATGTAGCTCTGTGTGCTGTTCAAGTAGCCCTAATCAGAGGCAATGCTGATTAACACAGGTGAGATGACAAGATAGAACAAATGTGTTATTTTAAGCTGTATGTCCTGAGGAATCTCTGTCATGGCCGTGTATTGTGCCCTAGAGATTTGCCTCAAGATGATCAGTCCTATTTTTTATTTACTTTTCAGTCAGAAAGCAGCAGAGTAAACACATCTGAGCAATAATGCAGGGAAAACAAAACAACGAAACCTCAGAAGCATCATCATTTTTCTCTTCTGATTTTAGCATCAGTTTCATGTTATTTTCTTACACAGAAGCCCAATACAAACAGAATGCTGTACCTACAAAATACAGTGGTTTTTGCATTGCCAGTTTGCAATCCAGAATAGGGCAATATGTTCCTATATTCCCAATAAACACCAGCTTGCTTTATTTTTACTATGCCATATTTTCTTGTGTTTGCATTGGCTTGCTACTCCAGCTACATATGTACATGTTAAGCATTATGATGTTGGAAAAACTGTGAAATTAAATACATCTTAAATAAATTAAATAGTCTATTTCACTTAATCACTTTTTTTATGATTGCTGATAAAAAGTGAAGAAACAAGAAAAGCAAACTATGTTGCCGCCATTGAGCAAACTATTTTATAGGACATTAATAATTAAACTCTCCCATAACTGATGAAGAAAGCAGTCAAATTGAATAAAAAGAAAACAGAAGCACTTACAATCCTCTAATGGGTTTATAAGCTTTGGTTTTGATAATGTCAAGCTAGATTAATGATACTGTACTTAAAATAATGATATAGAGAGAAATCCAACAAGTCTTTTGAGATGGTTGTGATTTATTCCTAAGCATTGAAGAAAGGCAAATCAAGATATAATAGTGGTAAATATTTTGAATAGTTCTCCTTTAATATGCAAGATTCCAAAGAATGTTAAGAACACATAAGTAGTGCTAATATCAAAAGAGCAGGGGATAGACTAACTCAGGAAATTACTGTAATAGCCATTCCAGATAAACATCTGTGACCTCAGCTGCATACAGAGCTTGAAGCAAACCTTGGAAAAGAAGTTCAGACATCAGTAAATTAACACGACAAAACAGGTAAAATGTAGATGTGACAGGATTTTTTTTTTCTTTAATTCTATTTTGGCCTGTTATATATAGGCATTTAGGCTGTTATAAGCATGCAAGGATGTAGAGGTGCATGTGTCATTATTTATCAACATTTTAAAGAAAGGCTTGGAGAAATTATATATGACAAAATATGCAAAATATTTAAAAATAAACCAAAAGAAATCAAAATGGCAACCTTCCCAAGGAGGAACATTTCTCAGTATATCTTTTGTACGTTCTAAAGTATATTTAACTTACAGGTAATGTGCTAAAGCAGCTTTCATTCAGTTAGAAAACATGTGGGTTTAAAGGTTAGCTACAGTTTCTAATTCATCTAGCAGCAGAGTCAATATTGGCAATTCAAAGAGAATGATGCCTTCGAATGCTCTCTTTAAGTCAGAAGGGAACTATTTTAACAGGTTTAACAAAACGGTTAATCATCTACTTGATGTTGCTACCTGGTATAAGGAAGCACATGCACTTTTTGCTCCCCCTCAGCTCGAAGAGGAGGTTATTCCTATGAGTCATTCATTCTAGGTACACAGAATGCATGAAGACTTCCACTATTATTGGTGTGTCCTGAGTTTCCATTTCAGGACTATTATAGTTAGGTTTGCATAACATCTCCTTCCTCTAGTTACTTTTAATTAAGGACTGGCTCTATTTTACCTAAAGAAGAAATAATTTCATTCCATTTTCTTGGAATTTAATTTGGTTTCAGTCTAATACATCAAATTAATTTCTGCTGTTTGTGCCTTATGTTTTGTGTAAATGGATAAAATAATTCCTCTCATTGGAGAAACAGATACAGTAAGATCTGGTTCAAGATTAAGACATCTAAATGGAGGCATCTACATAAAAGTATCTTTACATCAGCTAGATTTCCCAATTCCCATTTTACCCAATGGAAATCTAATCAATGCAGCCAACAGAAGCCAGAGTGAAATGTATCTAAGAAGATGTTGGAATAGGTTTATTACACAGTTCTTTTGTGTCTTTTAGGATAATCTACGGTACCTAAGGTATCTATATAGGGTTGATGGATACAAATATTTGCAGAAAATACTCACAAAAGAATGGTAAGTCTAGGTGACACTAGATGAGTAACAAGATTTTGCACTCAGTAGCTACTTCAGAGGGTTCTGAACCAGTGTGGGAGTTTAACATTGGTGAAACCAAACAAGTATGAACCATTTTCAGCACAGCCTTAGAATCTAAACTTCCTATCTTTTCTGCAGGTCTTGAGGAGTCTCTAATGTTATCACTAAAAAAAGTCAGAATGTTTAATCTAAAAAGGTTAATAATAAAATAAAAAAAAAAGAAATACAGAAATTTGATCTGATTAATAAAAGCTTTATAATAGCTATAGCTGTGACCTATCTATTCTTATTAATTCCCACTGGTTTTATAATTTTAAAAGTGTGCAGTTTGCATGAGTGTATTTGAATTAGAGTATCAAATGTTAATTTTTTGTATGAAGTATTTGTAGGAATCTTTCAGACAAATTCATACGTACAACAACGTACTGAAATGGAAGTATTTTATGTAGGCTGTTCTTGTTCAGGGCAGCGGCATCTCAAGTCATTATCACTAAAGCAGCAAATAGACACAAAAGGATTTCTGATTATATGGTAGGCCATGTAATCATGTTAACCCAGTTGCCTTCAGAATTTACCCTAGCATTTTCATAATCAGTAAAAATACATCAGTTCACTCGGGGCTAGTGTTTCAATTGCAACAGCATTGATATCTTCGAGCTATATTAGCTGTTCACAAAATAACAGATCTTCTCTTCACAGTTTATCTTATTTGTGATCAGAATCACTTTTATTCAGTACATCTCTTTCTGCCTTCTGTATAATTAGTATTCTCAGATGTGATAACTATCTAAGATTTTATACAGCTATTTTATGGATCGGGAGAAAGAGAATGTTTTCACAGCCTGTAGAGTGATATGTAATAATGCATGTCCACTCCGAACAAAAAATGTAAAGCAAGATGCAGGAAATATGTTTAAGTGCTAAAATATTTTGAGTACGGTTCCACCAGAAGTCATCATCTGTAAGTCTTCTAGTCTGGGACTAATGAATCAGCTAGACAGATTGATGGGAAGTATTTTGAAAGAAGTTACCAGTGATCAAGTTTGAGTCTTAAGAAATATTCAGAAAAAGGAGCATGGAAAATCCAAATAGACTTTCATTTATAAAATTGGGCTGAGCCATGGCAAATGAAATCTAATGTTGACAAATATGCAGCAATACATGATGACAGGAAAAACACTGGCCTCAAATGTAAATTACACATAACTTTTTGTTTTGTTTTGTTTTTGTTTTTTAAATATCCTAAAATAGGTCTTAAACTGGGAGCAAAGATTTCAGAAGAAGGATAAGAATGTATGGAGGGAGAACTTTTAAAATTATTTCTCTTACAGACCGTATGTTAAGAGTGGATAACAAAATATTTCTTGATTGCATGGAAACTAGTTGTAATTATTTACTGAACAGCAAATAAATATATGTACTTCACAGAAGAAAGTGTACCATAAAAGCATGTGTTAATAAACTATATAGATAAAACCAGAAAAAGATGTTAATTTGTGAGTTGGCTTTCTTATTATTTATCCATATTTCTAGGAAGATTTATATTTTTTTAACCACTATTAAAATGTATTTATTGCATCCAGGTTGAACAGTTATTTTGACTAGTATCTATTTTTTCATTCATTAAATAATCAACATCTCTGTGAGATATGCAAATATTTGATTCATATTGTTACAGTTAATAACACATAATATCTGTTCTGAAAAAGTCTGTACTTTCATTCCTTTTCAGTCCCAGTTTTAAATGATGTAAGTTCTATTCTAGAAGATACTGAAAGAATTTGCTTGGTAATTAGATGCATGTATCTGAGGTGTTACCTTTTCGGTTATTGTATGAATTTAAATAGAATATAAACTTTTGCTGGTTCATGCTTCCCTGACTGGCCTGCAAATTTTGCCTTACTGTTTAAATGTTAGATTTATTCCCCTACTTGACCAAGGAATATCAGTCAGTTTATGAATACAAAAAGTTCTCACTGAGTATTTCCTAAGGATAACATTTATTTTTGGTAGAGAAAAAAGAACAGAATGGCCAATATACTAAAGGGTTTGGGGTTTTTTTTTGGTTTTGCTGTTTCAGGGATACTAAAAGACCTATAATGCTTCTGAAGAGTTTAAAAATGTTTGATGTAATATAGTTTTCATCAAGTAGAAATAATAACCTACAACGAAATTTGCAACAAAATTGTAGGCTTCATTCCTGCGTGCTGGAAAGTTTCTTTTTGCTGGACTACTATAAAAACTTCAGCACTTTGAATTTCTGCTACTACATTGTATAGTCATCATTTCTGTGCAAAGATGGGTTGTTCCACATTTGGTAGATGGGTGCATCCTTAGGTAGTGGCAGACAGAATTACACTTGCACAATATTGAAGATATTCAAAGCCTGACTGGACACAGCCCTGGGAAACCTGCTCTAGCTGACCCTGCTTGGAGGGGTTGGAGTAGATGATCTCAAGAGGTCCCTTCCAAACCTAAAGGATTCTGTGATTCTGTGAAATGGATAGAAATTGCACAGCAGCAGTGGACGGTGACTTAAGTGACCATGTATTCCCAAAAGAAAAGATTCGCGGAAGTCAGACTGATTTGGTTGTGGGAAAAGGATAAAAACCAGCAGAAGTAATAATATAGAAAGAAAGTTAAAAAGAAGAAAGTTAAAGCAAGTAAAAATTTCCTGCAGTTGTCTGTACCTATACTATTGTTATCTTTCAGTGATTTATTGTCTTCCTTTCTCCTGAAAGTATATGAAAGCCACTTTGAGTGTAAAATGTACACAGACATACAGTGGAGGTACGTTGTTTAAAAAAGAAGTGTAGCATTTTTTATGAGATATTGCACTGCATTTAAGTGAATGGAATAATATGTTATTAAGTGGATTCATCCTACTTGGATGAATTAAGGCTCAAGTTTTAGCACCTGTTTAAGTCTTTTGTTTCACTTGTGCGTACACTTGCACTAAAAAGAAAAGAAAAAAAAAAAAAACAAAAAGAGAGAGGAGGATAGTATTTACCATCTGTTTTTCCATATTCTCATCGATTGTTTTTTAACATGCAGCTTTTCTATCTTTGTAGTCCAGCCATTTCAGAATTATTCTACTCCCAGTTTCCCTGCTACTTTCCTGTAATTGATGATTTATCTCATACTGCATGCCTAGTATACATTTTTCTGGTGTCAGCCAAATTTTATGGACATTTGTTTCCTAGTCCTTTGACTAGTAGCCCCTTTCCAAACAAGCTTTTAAGTAATAATGTCTTTGATCAGGACTCAAATTGGGTTATCCCAGGGTATCCTTTCTTTGATTGCTTCACGTAATTAAAAATAGACCTAATCCCTAATGTCTTTAAATTTGACTGGAAATGAATGAAGTGTCAGATATAATTTGAGATGCTGGAGTGATTTGAACCATGACTGGGGGAAGAAAAACACACATTCCTCTAAAAACAAGCCAGATACCCTGAGTAAACCTGAGTCTCAATCTATTGGAAATCTATGATATTTACAATACACAACAAAATGAATCAAATGTCTAGTCAAATGGAGAAATGCTGGAACCACAAATCTTTGTATGTTCCTTGGCTATTGATTTAAAGAAGATTTGCTGTGTTTCTTTAAGAGTTTTTAGAAATTTCTAAGTATTTTTCAAATTGAGAAATTTCAAGGAAATTAGTTAAGAGCTTATATTAAGAGAATGGTGTTTATATATGCACTTTTAAAGGGGAAATCAAGTAAAGTTAATTTGGAGAACAAAGAGAATGAAAAATAGATGAATAGGGGATTTCTGGCCAGTTTGTGCTTTAGATGTTTTCTGACAAGTTGCTAAAACTAGATTATTGGATAAATTTGCTTTTTGGCACATGCATCCAAAATGAAATATTTTCATTAAAACTGCTAAATAAAATGAGCATTTTTTACTGCTTCAGTGCTCACAATATTTGCAGTGTTAGGCAACACAAGGAGAGAACTGGTAAAATTTGTAACCTGGAGGACCCTGTAGCAATGGTTCTGAAAGCCCTGACGGACACAGTGGTGAAGGTTAGCTCTGAGAAAGCAGATTCTCATCAGGGACTCCAGGTTTGTCTTCTTCCAAACTCAGAGAAGTCCTGAATCTGTTCAAGATTAGAACAAACATATTTTATCCACATTACATTGTATTTGTCCATGGAGCACCTCTGAGCCCCACTAGATGCTCTCGTGTCCCTAATCTGCAATTACTATTTTCTGCTCTTTTTTGTTTAAAGTCTCTCAAATAATGTAAAGGCAGTTTTGTAGCCCACTAGGCTAATGTTTTAATAGCTTAAAACTGCTGATATGTTATATGCAGTGAGAGCTGCTGAGGCTGTAAACCACTGCGAGATAATTTAAAAGCCTTTGGGTGGTAAAGGCAGAGAAAACTGTAGTATTACAGTATCAACCATATCACCTTTATTGTAGTCTTTGTTAAGTTTTGGGTTTGATGAAGCACAAGAGACCCAAGAATGAGCTAACATTTCTCCAATGTGTATGAGCAAGGAACCAGAACCCAGAAGTGAAATAAGAAACAGTTATTTTTCAATATAGACTTGACATGTAAATTCCTAGACTTCTAACTGTAATCTAGTAAGCATCCTTGTCCTCAACTTTGGAAATGCATAGATTCCAGGGTCCTGAGATGATTTAGGAGAGCTAAATGACAGTCAGATATACAACTGGATTTTTTAAGCTCCAGGATACATGGCAAAGAGCTTAAAAACCACATTGCCGCATGACATATGGGCAAGTAGCATTCCAGACCAGCATTCTACGCTCTTTGCTCCCATTTTTACAGGCCAAAAAACAAGGCAGATTTTTTTGCAAATTTGCCTTCCATTTGAGAAAATTTCAGTAAACCGACTATGAGAGAGGGAGGAAAGAAAGAAAAAAAAATTTAAAAAAAAACCCCCAACAACCAGGAAAGACGTTGACAGATATATTCTTTTTCTGAATGAAAAAAAATTCCTCAAAAAATACCCAGTTTAACTCTAAACATGGCAAAATCCATCTAGTTCTGCCAAAGTTCTGTAATTAGTCAATACACTGCTCAAGCAGGCTGTAATGCCTCATTTGGGAATCAATCTTGAGAAATGCAGGAGCTGATTTTATTTCAGATATATCAAAAACTTATCAATACATATCTATCACTCTATGTAAGTTTTAGTCAAGAATAATAAACCTTGATTTTCTTCTTACTGAAGACTTACGATGAATTCCATGCAAATTTCAATATGTTAACAAATGTCTCTTTATCTGATATACATACAGCCAGAAGCCTGAAGACTTTCAACTATTTGAAATAGTTTTTAATTACTTCTTGCCTTGTTACAAATTCTGTTTAAATGTCTGTCATGTTGGTTGTTGGTGACATTTTCAGAAGCAGTTTTGAAACTTGATTTCATCAGTTTGGGGTAAATTAAGAAAACCCGAATTTAGAGGTTGGACATCAAATACCTATGTTTTTACTAGATTACTGTTCAAAGGTGCAGCACTATGGGTAGTGAGACAAGAAATAAAAATATTAATAATGTTACAATGCCAAAAGAGAAGACATGAGTCTTTTTTCTTCCTCTTTTTTTTATCATCACACTTGTGGACAGAAAGATTACGAAGGCTGCCAAAAAAACTTTCTTAGGCTTTTGAACCATGTTGTGCAGAATAATTACTCTGCAGAGGTTGCATAACAGGTATTGCATTTGCTGTTTTAGGAGGATAATTCAATTTTTTACATCTTTAAATAATTTACTTTTATGTCTCCTTCCATTGCTTTTTGTTTTAAGGCTAGATTTATTAATAAAAAGTGTAGTTCTAGCAAATAAAAAAAGAAGATTCCTGTAACTTATCTTCCAATTACTTATTTTAGTATTGATTAAAAGTGATGAATATATGTTGAAGTTTTTTTGTATTCTTAACTAGTTGATATTCTACTATTCCTTTATTACAATATCATATGGCAAAGGTTTTTGTCCATTATAGAAAAGATTTGTTATAGTATCCTGTTTGCTAGTTTGGTTTTTAGCTACAATTTTTTAGGCAGGTTTTCATGTATTGTCAAAGGTATTAAGCACCTTAACACTTATGAGTATGTATCTGTGGTCAGAAACTGGTTCTGTGTAATGCTGCAGTAAAGAAAAGATATTTTAGCAGAAAACTGCTGGTATGTTACAGGCCCTGGGATGTAGAGTGAGGGCATAATACCTAATTTCAGAATCCATTTGCCTTTTCTTATGACAAATGTGAAAATGCTGTTAGCTAAGAATGTGAGGAAAACATCAGCCCAATGTCAAAGAAATAACAGGCACTTCTCAATGTCACACGTTTTCATGTTATGAAATTCAACAAATCAGTTGAGACAAAGTGCTTGACCATTCCCAAAGGGTAGCACTACCTCAGTATTATATTTTTATCAGGCATAAAAAGCAAATACATTACAGGCAAAATTATGTATGAATACATGCAATTAATTTTTCCATATTTAGCTTCCCAAGCACACCTTTTAAATACCCACATGTTGTTTGTGTAAACAGTACAAGTAATAGGCAGAAAACTTACTTATACATAATGAAATCATTCATCCTTCATCCCATTTGCTACCTACCGTTTAATTACTTGTGCAAATTATCTTTACAAAATCTGATGTCTTAGATTAAACTCAGAAACCTTCGGGATCTGTGGGAGGACACCTTCAGTTATACTTTAATTCTAAGCTCAGTGTAATTTTACAGTATTGTGAGGCAAGCAGTAGTAAACAATGACAGGGTCATATAAATGTTAAGTGCTATAAATATTTTAGATCAAATAAGACTTGATAACAATTATCTGGAAATATTTTTTTCCTTTCCATTCTTTCCACCTACTTTAGTTTTTCAAATTGGCAAATATATTTGAACAATACAGTTAATGATTAAAATAACATGACCAGCATAGTAATTACAAGAGCTTCCTATCCTTACATACGTGACTAAAATGTTCATGCTCCTGCAGTGCTCTCTAAACTCCTTATTCAGTTTCTAGTGCAGTTTCCCAAATATAAATGCATTGTTTTCATCAGAAGAATATCAATACAGTTACTAAAATTCAGCTCCTATCAGGCCTAGCATCTTTCAGACTTTCTGTGACTGACCCTAGGAAGTAGTGAAAGTGTGGTGAAAAAACATTGTTCTCAATAACATCAGCTAACACAGCTCTCTAAGTCTTGGAGGCATGGGTTCTCTCTTTATGTATGTATATATATGTGTGTGTGTGTGTGTGTGTGTGTACACATCTGATGAGTTTCTACGTCTTTCTCATCTGTTTCACTAAATTCAAACAACATTGAGCTCTTCAGGTACCAAATTCATTTAAGCCAATCACCCCTGGAAATCTGTAACAGTGGAAATGTTTAATTAACAGCATAAGTTTCCTCTCTTTCACTAGCATGTATCAGGCCTGATTCTTCGTTACCTCAGTGCAGTCATTGATTGCATTGAACAGTCAGTTCTTTCTTTCACTCCATTTCACAGCCACTAAGTAAAGAACGTGGGATCATAGCCCTTGTACTGATTCTGTTTCTTAGCACTGGTCAGCGCAAGATCAAAGAACTTGCCTCAAGTCTGAATTTGAAGGACACTAAGAGAATAACCGATAGAACCTATGTTGTACATTATCTCACAGAATTCCAGAGAATACACAAATAAAATGCAAATATTTTGCTGGTTGTTTCATAGATAGCATTTAACCATCAGTAGAAATTTCTACATCAGTTGAAATTTAATTTATATATATGTATCAGAATAATAATGGCTCTTTGGCTAACCTTCAGATGTAATACATTTCATCTACAGTTCTTTATTTTCTTCTTTCCTCCTTTTTTTTTTTCCAGTGAAGAAGCCATTGATACATGACTTCACATATGTTCCTTGAAGTTCCTGTGTTAGCATATTTTAATAACATACATAAGCAACTGGGGAAACACTTTGATTTCACAAAGCTTTAGGAAGTGTCATTTGACTGTTTTTAACAGACTTTGAAAATGCTGCTAGCACTTCCTGACATTTTTAGTTTAGGTGCTGCTGCTCTGACTAATGGTGACTTTGTGATAACTTTAGCAGTGTGCAGCCAAAGATACCTGCTAGCTATTTCAGCCTTTTCATTAATATTTCTTCTCGATCCTCCTCAACCTGGTGGTGCTTCTCAGATCCGAGAAACCAGAACATACTAATTCCAGTACAGTTCTATCATAGCTGAGGATCTGGTTTTCCTAGTCCTCAGACTAATATGTGTTGTGCCTTCAACAGCCTTTCCTTTCACTGAGGTTCAATATCATTGCTTTGACCATCTGAACTCTAGTTTCTTTTGGACACACACACACACACACACACACACACACACACTTTATATCCTACCCTCACCAATTGTGTTTTTTCTTTGTTTTGGTTTGGTTTTCATTTTCCTTTTCTTCTCCAGACCTTTTGCCTCCTGGAATCCTTGTTCCTATCTTTCTCTTACTATTCCAAACTTCTAAATGACTGCTTCCACCACCCATAGTCTATGAACCCTATTAGAGACAGAAGAGCCTTTTGTCTCATCAGAAAGCCTTTTCGTCCGTCCCTGTAGCTCAGGATGCAGCAGCTTTCAATAGACAGAAAGAACAGCTTCAGTGTAAACCCATTCTGGGCCATTACAACTGTAGAAGAGACTCTACCCCCTTACCCAGCAGGGTGATGCATTCACACTCCACCCTGGCTATAGAAGAACTGAGAGATTAGACAGAGCTACTTAATTAATAACCAAGAATATGTCAAGCTAATCAGGATACCTTTCACAGGAACTGTAAATGACAATTCTTCACTAACAAGTAATCTTGAAAAATTTCAAGTCATGGTTGCAAGCTTTGTAAAATAAGAGCTTCTAAATAATATGCATCTGTTTTCCGCAATGGAATTTATACATATATATCAGAAAAATAATGGCTCTGGACCAACCTGGCTAAAAAAATTTCAGAACACTTTACAATAAGGGAGACAGCTAGGAAAATTAGTTAAGTTATAAGCAGCTGAAAATTAAATCCTATAATAAGAAGCATCGGGAATCTTAAATGTAGGCAGTACTAAAAATTATCTCTACCATTACTTAAATACTCATTAGAGATAACTACAAACTATGATGGTACCCTACAAATATTTTTGAAAACCCGTAAAACTCAAGCACCAGCTTTAAAAGAAAAGTACAAAATAAAAAGTTATATGTGAATCAGAGATCAGCTTGCCAGAAATCGGTACTTCTTATGAATCACAGCCGTTTGCTAATTCTGTCCTTCCATTTTCTCTGTCATTGCACAATCCAGAATAACAAACCCCTTTTACTGAATTGTTCCAATCTGTGTATTGGATCTTTTTTCAGTTGTGATTTTGGGAAGTGCTTAGCATAATACATAAATAAATAAATAGGTACCTTACTGTATCAATAGCCCTAGAATGTATTTATAAAATATTCTGTAAAGGAGCATTTCTAATTAGTTAAGACAAAAAGAAAATGTGTAAGTAAAATAATCTAATTAGGGACTCATTACATTTGCAGAACCACTTATCATGTCACTGAAATTTCGAAATGTGTTGTGTTTATTGTTTCAAGAACATCTTTTTAGCTAAATTGTGTCTAGATGGTTTCTGAATATCTCTAAGGAGGGAGACTCCAAATTTCATGTGAACTCAAGTACATTTTATCCAAATTATCTCAATTTGGGAAATTAATATTATTCATGTTTGATTAGGTAAACTTTGAGCTAGATCAAAGGGATTATATATAGATCAATGTGTATGTTTGCTATATGCGTGTATATGTTCGTTTGGGGGGATTTTGGTTGAAATCCAGATAAAGTTGCTCAGAGTTCTATAGGAATAATTTATGTATATCTCATACACAATTCAAGTAAAAACCTTCAGTTAAAATATATCAAAGTGAAATGTCCAGTAAAACTCCAAGCAGTATCACTTTTGTGCATATTGACTGTCACTCTATATCTACATGCGTATATTTTCATATATATGTACACACAAAAAAGTCTGTTGCCTGAATGTCACTGATGTTTCTCAGGGATTAGTAAACCAGGATATTATCTAGTAATTTGAACCTTTCAAAGCTAAAGTTTAAAAGAGAAATAATAACCTCTAGTTCCTGCAAAAATGATTTCAAATATCCTGCCAATCTGTCCTTTCTCATATGTGAAGAGTCATTTTTTGCTATTCTGTTTTAGGAAGGTAAATCCTCCACATTTGGATCAGCAGCACAAAAGCTGTTGCTGTGAGGCCCACATGTGTTGATCATCTGATTCAGAGTAAACCTGCATGAGCAACTGCCAAGAATATAGTGGCCTCTAGCAAACAGGTATATAGAATGCAGCTGGATGGGTTTCTGCCACATTTTAATTTCAAATACTATTATATTTGCAGCTGAAGTTATTGTAGTTAAAATTATATATGGAGTTTGACTATTAACCCTTATGTTTTGCCTTGCATTTACTTTTCCTCTGGGGGATGCGATTTTCCTTATTTGCAGGTGGTTTTTTATATCTAGAGAGGAGCACTTTGGGAAAAATCCTTCAGCTGTTAATTTTATGAGAATGTAAGATATGAATCACGCAATTAACCTGAAGGATTGTAAAGCATGTTTGATTACCAGAATGGAAATCCAATAGCAAAATTTAAAATCTCATTCATGCTCCTACTCCTTCATTTGAATGCTATATGATTCAGATTAAAATTCATAGACAATAACTATGAATATGTTAGGGAGGGCATATAGCCTTTAGAGTTTTCTTGCTAGGTCTCAGTTAAGATTTAGACTAATGAAGAAGTGGTGTTTCTATGGAAATACACCTAAGAGAAACATACATTTCGTGTCATCAGTTTAAGAGGCCTAAGGCCTTAGATCTAGGGCAGTCCACAAGAGGAGAGTGAGACACAAACACAAAAAAAGTAAAATCCATCCTTTGTTCATCAAGAACAAGTAGAAAACACTAGAGTAATAAGTGATTGCACCTACCATTTTAAAATTGTTTAACAACAATTTTCAATAAATTCCATTTTGATATAAATATACTTTGAAGCCAGAATTTGTTCATAACTATAACAATGTACCACAATCAATACCCACTCCAAACTTGCAGTAAGTTCCTAAAACAGATCTCCCCCCACTTAAATCATTAACCTCTCTCACTGCTTCAGAAATGATAATATTAATTAATGAGATTATTTATGTGTGTTGACACCATAATTTTATTTTTTTTTTAATAAAAATTAACGTGGTCCTTGATTACTTATTTATATTAGTAATTTTAGCAGTGAATTCTTTTGTTTGGAGAATTTGTCAAACTATTTTCATTCACTTCTTTCTTTCATCATTAATAAAGTTACCTCTTTCAAACATCAAAAAGTCAACTGAGAAGTCAATCTTTAGCTAAAGTTAAAAACCAGCTAAATTCCTAGGAATTACATTTATCTGAAGTAATCCAAAATATGCTGTAAAGCATTTCTGTGAAATTTTCTTTATGAAGATTTGACTGCGCATGAATTATTATTCAAGGTTTTGGGGTTTTTTTCCTACCCTTATCACTAGACTAAGTGATTAACATCCTTTAACATATGAGTGAGTTATAGAGAGCATTCATTAAATAGTTGATTAAAAAGCTTTTTTTTTTAAAAACGTCACATAATGAGGAAACCATTTCCTTCTTTTTTGCAAGTTATGCTGGACAATCTTATAGAAAAACATGGGGCTGAGATATAGACGGGATAAACATATCTTGTTTTGCAGAAAACACTTAACGTGAATTATGATCACAAAAACTTCCAACTATTTGAATGTAAAGCTAAAGGACCTTTGGTGAGGAAGAAAATGTAGTTCTTTCCTCCTGTAGTTCATGAAACCACTTCATCTGTGAAATTACTTCAACATCAAGAGAATTACAAAAACATTAGCAAATTGCTTTTAATGCAATGAAAAGTGGGAAATCTCTGGTAAAAAAAAAAAAAAAAAGCAAGTCCTTTTTCTTTTCCACTGTTAAGGTGAATAACAGAAGAAGAGAAAATGAAGGAAAACATGATAATATTACTTTTAATCAAGGCTGAGAAATTTATCTTTTAGAAAAAATATATCTTAATTTCCTTCATAGTGTTAGAAGTCCAATGACATGGTAGTTGAGAATTTGAAAACAGAAATTATATCAGATTGTACTCGTTTTGGCTGGAATAGAGTTAATTTTCTTCAGAGTAGCTGGTATGGTGCTATGGTTTAGATTTGTGACCAAAACAGTGTTGATAACACACCCATGTTTTAGCTGTTGTTCAGCAGTGCTCACACAGCATCAAGGACTTTTCTGCTCCCCATGCTGCCCTGCCAGCGGGGGGTGCAGAAGAAGTTGGGAGGGGACACAGCTGGGACCCAATATCCCAATTGCCCAAAGGGATATTCCATACCATAAGACATCACGCTCAGCAATAAAAGCTGGGGGAAGTAGAAGGAAGGGGGGATGTTTGGAGTGATGGTGTTTGTCTTCCCAAGTCACCACTACCCATGATGGAGCCCTGCTGTCCTGGAGATGGCTGAACACCTGCCTGCCCGTGGGAAGTGGGGAATGAATTCCTTCTTTTGCTTTGCTTGTACACATAGCTTTTGCTTTACCTATTAAACTGTCTTTATCTCAACCCATGATTTTCTCACTTTCATCCTCTGACTCTCATCCCCTACCCACTTTGAGGGGGATGAACGAGTGGTCATGTGGTGCTTAGCTGCCTGCCTGGGTTAACTCACAACACTGATGTTACTAAAGACTTGTTAAATAGTGTAAGAAGTTGAGAGTATTATTAGTATCAAATTGAAGTAAGCCCCCTTATTTGTATAGAATTCATTACTAACTTCTAGTTTGCTCTGGGCATCTTTCTTATCAACAGCCACCAACAGTGCAAGGTAGCAGATGCCTTGAAAAATACAATAACAAGATAATACTAGAGGACCCAGGGCTGCACACATTGATAATTAATTGGTGATAAAAGAATTGTGTAACAACAATTACATGAAGGTTCCCACAACTGATAGCATAGGCAGAGTTGTCTTTGAAGTAAGGCTTCATAAGGCTACGTAAGGCTACAACAAAAATAGTTACACTGCCTCAGAATCTGCTATACAGAATTGATCACTCTGATATCCTGTACTGTACTGCTGCATATGCAAATATTACCTTATTGTCATTAAAGGGAATTGTATTCTAGTACTTGATCTAAGATCTTGTTAATTGTATTCATTGATTAGGTCTTTCTGTTTGATCTGGATACTGCAACGTAAGGCAAAATTCTGCCATCAGCTCCAGACACTTGACCACATAGAAAAGTTTTTCTTTCTTACTGTATATGCAATATATTCTGAAAATTGCAATAATTTTTTTTCACCTTAATACCATACAGTTTATGGCCAAGATCTCTATTTTTGTTCTAAAAATATTTTTTTGTTTTAAAATAATGTCATAACTTTAAACAAAGAAGGAAAAAAAGAGATAAATATATGATATAGATGTAAAAAATCCTGCTATAAATTAAATATGAAATAACATTTTTCCCCAAAGTGGATAACCAATTATCGAACTGTGCTATCAGAGGCCTGTGCTATATACTAAGTGATACATAAGAATTATCAGTTACTTTAGCTTTCCAATAGGTAAAGACATAAGATCAACTGGGAAACCTCTTTCTCTGTAAAATAATCTGAGATTGTGAATGTGTTTTAATTTTGGTTTTAGTTTTCAGTACCAGATAACTCATCCAAACAGATTATATGGACATTTATGTAGAAGAGAGGAAGTTTAGATCAGTCTTCTCTTTTAGTGGAATTCAACTTAATTTCTGATGTACTCCAAGTGTATGCCCCTAAATCATTTTACAGCAGTGGAGTAGGATTTGGTCTGTCTTTTGGAATTCCATTCTGAACCTGGGAAAGTTTCCAAATTATGTTTAAATGTTGCCTAAACCTCTTTAAAGAAATAAATTTCAACAAAGATCATTTCCTGATTAAAAAAATTTTTTCATGGAGAGAAAAAAACAGAATTACTAATCACACCTAAGCAGCTGACAAAACTGACAAGAGGATGTTAAATACATTAAAGCGTAACAATATCCTTAATTTAGAACCTGCCTTTATTGTCCATATGAAACCACTTTAAAAAAAAAAATCAGATTATGTATTAATTCCTATTATTGTTTTTCAGGATCATTCATTTTACACTCTCTCTTTTACTTCCTTCTTTCCTTCCTTCCTTCCTTCCTTCCTTTCTTAATGTCTGTTGCTGTTAAATTGTAATTTGAAATATTGTTTACATGTAATTCCAGGGCAGGGAATGTATCCATGCCTGTAACGCACAGCTTTAAAATGCTCAATAAGAAATAGAATTCTTCTTTTTTCTAATAGACATCAGGTTATCTTCTTTTTAGTCAGAGAATAGGTACAACATCAGTGTTTGCAATAACATATTTGAAGCAAGATCTAGTTTAAGTAACTGTGCAGAAACTTCTAACATTAAATATACTAAGTCTGTTGTAACTTTTCTGTGGTTTGAGTCACAATGGAAGAAAGCAGAAAGTTGGTTAAATACACTGAGAAAACTCTGAGTAGTTTTTCTGATAAAGGAATGTTCCCACTACAACATCACATATATTCTGTGGATTTCGTCTCTTTCTTTTTTGTTTATATGGGGAGAAGGAAGCAAGATTTAACTACAAAGAAGAACCTCTTCTTTTCTTTGCATCTACTTGGAGTCACTTCAGTGACATCAAGATGAGGTGTCCTGACAATAATCATGATGTCAGAGGACTATGACTTCAGCTGGATGAATAAACAGAAGCATCAGATGAATCTTTATGAAATAAACCTCTGCTTCTATAAAAATGTCTTCGTTAATAAGAAACAAGAAAAGAAAAAAGCAAAAGAGATGTGACATATTTAGGTTGATTTCTTTCCCCTAAACAGAATGTCCTTTAATATTCAAGATGTATCCTGAATGTGCTGATTTCTGTAACCTTTTCTTGTAACACTTAACCCGTTACAGACTTAATAATTTTTTAAAGGCACTTCCATGTATTCCTACTGACTCTTCTGATAGCTACAACTGTCATGTTCACTATGCCTACATAAATATCTTCCATATAAAGTCAATTAGGAAGTAATACCATAGCTATGCTCTGTGATCTCATGATTCATTTCTCTAGTTACTGTGTTGAGTAATGCCTAGGGCTAGAGATGTAACTAAATACCTAACTGGAAGGCAGCTGAAGTCATAACATGGAAACACAACAACGTAATATTTCTGTTTTTTTATTGTATCTGCATTAGGCTCACATTTCACATTGGCATATAAACATATTAAATATTCAACCTTAATTCAGCTTTAAATACTTATCAATTCTATTACTATGAAATATTATAATACAGTAGAACACAACATAACATAATATAAAATAATATAATATATGTAGCAAATCAGTTTGTGAAAGATTGTATAAAAAATGGTTCATGGTGTGTGTGGGGGAACTCAACCCAAACAAACAAACAAACAAAAAAACAACAGAAGAAACCCAGAAGAAACTTCAGTGGTTCAACAGTGTACTACCTATACAGCCCCTCCCCCACTGTTAATACCATAATAAAACATGCATCATTTTCAATACAAGACTTACATCATCTCTGAGCTGCTTTGTACAAAAATTAAATTCAAATAACACGAGTTTCCAAATCAACAATCCCTTCTCTTCATGAAACTTGAAGTCTTGTCACTGACCTCAACTGTAGCAGCAGAGTATTCTAGGGAAAGAACTAATTTCTCAGATAAGTAGGTTGGTAGCTATGGTGGGTTTGTCATTGGTTGGCTGCCAGACCTCCACCCAGTTGCTCTCTCAGTCACCTTCCTTGACAGGACAGGGAAAGAAAATAAAATGGAAAAGCTTGTGGGCTGAGATAAGGACAGGGAGACCACTTACCAATTACCATCATGGGCAAAACAAACTTAGCTTGGGAAAGTGCAATATCATTTGTTGTTAATTAAAAATGGAGTAGGAAGGTGAGAAACAAAGACAAAAATAAAAACACTTTCCCCTGTCCCCATCCCCTTTCTCCCAGGGTCAGGTTCACTCCCTTATTCCCATCTCCTTTACCTCCTCGCACCCCACCCCTCAAGTGGTGCAAGGGGCATGGGGAATGGAGGTTGTGGTCAAAACAGTTTGTCTCCTGCTCCTTCCTCTTCACGCTCTTCCCCTGCTCCAGCGTGGGATTCCTCCCATGGGAGACAGTCCTTCACAAACTTCTCCAACAGGCATCCTTCCCACAGGCTGCAGTTCAAGAACTGCTCTAGCATGGGTCTTTACCACAAGGTACAGTCCTTCAGGAACAGATGGCTGCAGTGTGGGTCCCCCACAGGGTCACAGGTCCTGCCAGAAAACCTGCTTCTCTGTGGGCTCCTCTCCATGGGCATGGTCCCTGCCAGGAGCTTGCTCTGGCATGGGGTCTCCATGGGATGCAGCTTCCTTCAGGGCATTTCCATCTGCTCCGGTGCTGCAGTGTAGATATCTGCTCCAACATGGTCCTCTCCATGGGCTGCATGGGGACAAACTGCTTCACCACAGTCTTCTGCACGGGCTGCAAGGCAAAATCTGCTCCAGTGCCTGGAGCAACTCCTCCCCATGCTTCTTCCCTGACTGTGATGTCTGCAGGACTGTTTCAAATTTTTTTATCATTCCTCTCTCCCACAGCTGTTGTGTAGCATTTTTTGCCCTTTCTTAAATACATTTTCAGGAGGCACCACCAACTTGGCTGAGGGGCTCAACTGTGTCCCATGGTGGATCTGCTGGAGCCATCTGGAACAAACTGTCTCTAGCACAGGCAGCCCCTGGCCTCTCCTCACAGAGGCCACCCATGTAGCCCCCCCCAGACAAAACTTTAAGTAAATCCTATACATTAGCCTACCTGCTGAGATAAGAAAATATAGTGAAGTTTCTTGGCAGTATAAAAATATAGTTTCTTGTTTAATATTTATTGCTGTGAAATATTTCTATTATTTTCTCTACTTTTTTTTTTTTAATGGATGTTTTCTTGCTACAAGTAGAATGAGAGAGATTCACCATTTCCCCTGGTGAGATGTGAACTCCTCCATGTTACTTTGAAAAGTGTTTTTAATCTCACTTGCTGATCTGAACATTCTAATTATGGTAGCTTTGAATGTGACAGTGTCTTTTTCATAAGACTGCCATCAGTAGGATGAAAGTAGTGAGACATAAGGAGTTCAGATGAGGAGATGATACAAAAATGACTAGGCTCATCAAGAGTTCTATGTGTGAAAATCACGAATGAAAGGAAAAGTTATAACCAACAGGCAGAGGTAACACACTTTGGCAGTATCTGAGATATGAAAGGAAAGGAAAAGCAAAGGTGGCAATGGTGTTGGAGAGAGTCTGAGAGTGATACTCTGAATAATTAAATATTTTGATTCACTTACACAGCTGAACTATGAGACAAAAAATAATCTAGGTCCATGTCTTACACACTAGGATGTAAGATAGTAAAATCTATGGTTGAGGCCCTGTTCATCGCAGTACATCAACTGATTATATCACTTTGGGTTCAGTAATGTTAAAAATCGAGTTAAAAAATATTAGTTCCAAGTAAAATGAAACTTTCATTTCTGAATTCAGAATAAAAGGAAAGAAAAAAAACAGGTGCAAAGAAGATGGAGCCGGGCTCTTTTCAGAGCTGCCCAGTGACAGGACCAGAGGCAATAGGCACAAACTGAAACACAGGAGATTCCCTCCGAATGTCAGGAAATACTTTTTTTACCACCAGGGTGACTGAGCACTGGGACAGGCTGGAGATCCTGGAGATCTTCAAAAGCTGTCTGGACGTGGTGCAGAGCAACCTGCTATAGGTGAACCTGCTTGCGCGGGAGGTCGAACAAGATGGGCCTCCAGAGGTCCCCTCCAACGTCAACCAGTCTGCCATTCTGTGATTGCTGTCCTTGCCCAGACTCCCCCAGGACTCCCTCCCCCCTGCCCATGACCCCGGACCTCACTTCAGTCCCTCAGGTTCATCAGCCCCTGCCCCAGCCGTGCCACAGCAGGGCCCGTCTCCGGCTCCCTCAGCCCTGCCCTGCCCGCTGCGGGCCCACCGAGCCGGGCCTGCCTGCGGGCGCACGTCCCAGCCTGCCTACGTGCTGTCACCGTCCCCGTCCCCAGGGAGGTGCCCAAAACCCAGGGCTGAGGCTGCCCCAGTGCCCTTTGGCTTAACCTGCTGGGCCGGGGGCTCAGGCCCAGCCCTGCCAGGCCCTCCTGGGGAGCCCTCCCTGCTCCCTGGCCCCGGGGAAGAAGCACCAGCCCTTCCTGTGCCTGACAACCCACGCCACTGCCATTTTCTTTTCAAGGGATAGTGATACTTCAGCTCTGCTCCTAACATTTGTTTGCGGTTTTTATTTTGATTTATGAAATTTTGTGATCTACGAGTTATCAGGAAAGCCATACGTGTCACCCCAGTTTTAATAACTCCCCTTTTTCTGACTGTGATTTTTGTTACGGCTTTCATATGAAATTATCACTAAAAGAAATATTAAAAAGTATTACTTGTGCATCACACTTAGCAATCCATACAGCTTTTGGTCAAATATTTTTGTTTGTTTCACTGTGTAATCTAATGCGTGCCCTGAAAACTCCAGCTTCACAGATTAAGAATGAAATTATTCCCTTGTATACAATAGGAGCCAAATAAGTATGCTGGCAGTGCAAATCTAAGAGATAACTTTTCGTCAGTAACTGCAAACAAATGGTTTCTTTCATTTCAAGTCAGATATTATCTGTGTTCCCACAGTGAGAATAAGGGTAATCAAGAAATATTTTCTAAGTTAATTTCATGCAAAAAACAGGACTGTGATAAACATTTAATAAGACAGAACTGTCTGAACATCATGGAAGCTGGCAGTAATTTTTACTGTAAGATTCTAAAATGTGTGACCCAGACAGAACCCCCCCTCATCTACCCAGGATCTCTGTGGGAATACCAAGCTGAGCACAGGAGTGTTAAACAAAAAGTACTATTGTGGGGCCATCAAGCTTCTACAGAAAGGTTATTGTGTTCATAGTAGTCAAAGCACAGCATTTCTCAGATGTTGAATTTAGTCCAAACCATCATTTACCCTATAACGAGCTATGGAAAATTATCTCAGATCTTTTGTGATGGATCTTCTTGAGGCCAAGTAAGTCATTTGTGGTATCCTTACTATTAGATGGGTAATTATAATGATGTTGCATAGTGACAAATCCTGTCTCAGTCCTTGCTGCCCAAGACAAATGTCAACATAATCTAAACTGATTTGCGCTTAATTGTGTAATGTAAACTGAACAAACTCAGAGTGGCAAGGTTCATCCTGCAGAGTTCATAGACCTAACCTGGCAAATTTTCAGGGCAGCACAAAAAGAAAAACTGTGTCTTGACTCATTGCTTTGTCCTCATATGCGATTACCTCATCTGATTACCTCATAACACTATCTTATCTTGCTTGCACATCTGTGAGATGTTAATGGTTTTTAAATGACAGAAACTTTTATTTCAGTCATGCTTTATTTAAAAGGTCATTTTCAGTGTTTTACGATTTCCTCTGTTCTTAGGGACCTATTTTCCTTCCATATAAGCATATAAGCAGCACTCATTTACTGTTCTCAGAAGCGCACTATGCTGTCTGAAATGGTCAATATTTGATTTCAAGCTGAAGCCTAAAGATGGTTATTCTTAGTGGACCAAGACCTTCAATGCCTGAAGACACATAACACTAATGACAATAAAAGAGTTTAACATTTTATGTTCTATAGTAAACAATCAGATTAAAACTAGAAAATAATTTAAAATTGAGTAAAAAAAGTCAGGAAGGGATTTTAATATCTCTTAAACAAATTAAGGAGTCTCACGTCCTACAAACTTTCAAAGATTTTAATGATCCTACAACATCATGGAGCTTTTTGAAATTTACACCCTTAAAAATAATTTATAACTTTTACATCTATACACATATATAGTAGCACTAGTTCAAAAAGGGCTAATTTTATTGATTGTATGGAAAGTAATCAAAGTTCACATTTGATAAAGGAAAGATTCATAAGCGTTGGTGATACTGCTTGGTGATAATACTTAAGTTCTGTACATTTACAGTGGTACTTGATAGTTTGCCATTTGTAACAGTTAAGTTTTAGCTGACCTAATCTCAGCATACTCCTTGGTAATTCCATGAAAACATACTGTATTATGCAGGTAAGTTTTCCTTGCAGTTGCTGGCTGTATTTATGAGGAAAACAGCTCTCAGGTAACCAACCCTTCAGTAATATTGAGCTATATGTATCTTTTGGAACAACCGTTGCTGAAATTTGAGCACTCGTATCACAGTTTGTGGTAAGGACAGGTAGCTCAAGCAAAATTCCCCAGAAAACTGAGTTTAATTTTAAAATACTGCAGATTCTGTTACAGTCAACTTACTGGCTCCAAAAATCAGGATCCTGCAATTCAATCATCTCTATGGACTATTTTCTATCACTGGAGTGAACTCAGACCTAAATCACATCCTTGCATCTCTAATGGCTTTAAAAATGCAATTATGAGAGATATTTAAAGACCTTTGCAGCATGGCCAACTTACAGCAAAATAAATGTTCCAAAACAATGGTGTCTGGGGACAAGACAAGCCATACAAATCTGAGGTCTTCTCTCTGCATGGGAAAACATAAAGTATTTTCAGGACACTAGTAGAAAGATTCTGTAAAACATATAGTCACAGAGCAACAAACTCAAGTCAGACAAAAGCATAGGACTACATGTATTTCCTAGCTCCTTGTTGCATCCTGGTAGATATACTAATAGACTCAATCTGCTGTGACTTAGGTGTCCAAAATAGAGACATCTGACTATGAACCTGTGTCTTTAATGAATAGTGAATAACCTCTAAATAAACAAATAATGAATAACCTCTAAAAGGTGATTCAACTGATTTCTGTTAGGCACCTAACTTAGGATGAGTATTTTTTAGGCATTTCTCGCTTTCCACTGAGTAGAAAGGAAGGCTAGATTGGCTAGCTCCCGGTTAGAAATCAAACTCAAAAACATATAAAGTTAGGTAAAATGAATCCTGCACAGTTTGTCTGCATAGATAATTTCAGTTTAACTATAAATTAGTGAGAAGGTTTTTTTTCTTTTCAACTCCATGTATTTTCTGAAAATCCAGAATTCTTTATTCTGAGCAGAATTAACCTTTTTGGCTGTGATATTATTTAGAAACAACTTACTTTTCAGAATGTCACAAGGAAGAAAAAGCCCAGTGAGTGACCTACAACCAGAAAACAAAGCCATTCTGAAAACTGTAGTGAGATCCCTCAGCCTTTAGAAAACCTCTGCAAATACCATAGTGATAAAAATATTGCATCATTCATTTAAATAGTTGTATGTTTCCACATATGTAAATATTGACAGATATTTAGCTAAAAATTGAAAATATTGTACTTTTTTTAAGGTATTTCTGACAGTGTTAATTTATGTCTGACTGTGAAGGAAATCTTCCCCGCCCTTCTTCCCCTCTGATTTCCTGTATATACCCTGTTATCTCTAGCTGAGAACCTCAATACTAACTCTCCCTTAATTATGAAATTATGATATGAAGTGCACATAATGCAGGGAAATTATTTTACTCATTAGCAGCTGGAAATATTGCAATGGTTCATAAGCACTGGCTTTACCAAAAGAAAGGTAGGTCATGAGATGAATTTCTGCTTTAAAAGGATTTTATTTTCTTTTATTTTTTTTTAAAGGAAATTGGACTTTTCCATCTCTGAGGTTTATTATAAAGCTTTCTCAGGTTTTGAACAAGTCATAACTTTTCTTTTTTTTTTTTTTTCCTGGAAAGAAATAGAAAGATTTACATGCTTTGAAGGTAAAATAGTCTCTATGGATGAAAATGCAAATACCTGAAGGGTCCCATGAATATTAATAGCATTGTTTGACTAAAGAACAATTGTTTGATATTTTTAGGTAGATTTATAGAGAACAAGAAAAAGGAAATATCACCCCATGGCCCTTGTGGGTGGCAGGAATGTCTTTTTATCAGTTTTTTTTCAGGGCATCAGTCTAAATAAAAGTCAGAACACTGTCAACATATTTTTGTCAAAAATTAGGAACTGTAAACCTGAACAAAGAGTTTTACTACATTTAGATCCAAAGGAAAAGGAGTTTACTTATGTACATATCTATATTACTACTTCTATCTTTTCCTATACTAAATATTTATTCAAGAGGATGATCTAAGTCATCTAAAAGGAAGATGAAACAGGCAGTTTCATCAATGCTTTAGTAGATACAAGAAAAAAATCTTCTTGGAAATTAACTCCATGATTAATGCATTTTTGTTTGTGTTTTGCATTAGCCTATTCTATATTTCTCTTCTGGACCATCAGTTCAGCAGTAGAATTACACTGATGAGAGAATATGAATTCACCATCAATGTGTCTTTATGTTAGAACATGCTTAGAACGTGCATCTTTGACCTTATGAATGCTCACTTTGCAGTGTGTTATGTATTTTTTAGCTCTGGAGGTTTTTTGTTTGTTTGGCTGGGTTTGTTTGGGTTTGTTTATAACAGAAAAGCTTAGCAGACAATCTGATTTAAATGGCTCAGGGCACCATGCACCATATGGCATGCTGGTTGTGTGTGTCATACTACGGCATGACACCCATTTTAATGTCACAACTACATTCAAACGGTAGAAGGTGTAGTGAATAAAGAAAAGAAGTGCAAGATCTTAGACACCTACCTTAGAAATACATGCCTACTTTTATTTATATATATGGATCGCTATCCATTCCGCATTGTGCTAAGCATAGACTTCTACAGCTGAACTATACTCAAAAAGTTAGTTGTTACTTCAAATAAAAAATATGAGCTAACTCATAGCAGTGTATGTTGCATACCCGCACTACTGCAGGCCAGTTACTGGTGACCCAGAGCCAGGCAGTGATTCATTTGGTCAAATATGTATCCAGGGTCATTTGAAGTACTCCTGTGATTTCCTTCCAAGCCTTCTGTTGATGCTCCATAATGACATGGGTGTCCTGTAGGCCCTATCTCATGTCTGTCAACCACATGTGCATATCTTGAATCCTTTAGGGCATGTGATGTGATCAAATAGAACCAGATGACTGTGTTTAGGCAATTAATTCCCACACTCATATTCCCTATGTAGTCCTAACTTGAGGCTGCTGTCAATTTAATAATAATACTGCAGACAAAGTATTTAATGAATATGTGTCACCTATTTTGTCACAAATTATCATGTCTGTATCAGTTATCACACAGAGCTTGACCAGGTTTCTTCTTCACTTTTGAAATTGTAGATAAACATCATTCTGAGAATCAAACAACAAATAAAAATTCTCAAACTGCATGACCAAAAAAAAAAAAAAGAATATGCAATACCCCAGTGAAAATGGCACTGAAATTAAAGCAAACAAACAAACCACTTACAGAGGTAATGCAAAATGTAATTGGAAAAGTTCCTTCTAGATATAGATATTATATATACATATATGTTTATATTATGAATATGTCTGTATGATATGTATTTATCCATATAAACAAAGAAAAGGATATAGATGTAAACACAAGGCAAAAAGGGTAAAAGTCTCAAAGATAAAGACCGAAGAAACTCTGTTTATCAGGAATTTTTTATCCTTTATTAGTGACTCTATGGCCAAAGGCTCACTATTACTCCCTTTGCGTGTGTCGCAGTTCAACCCCAGCTGGCAACTAAGAACCACGCAGCTGCTTGCTCACCCCTCCACTCCCCCCGGTGGGATGGGGAGGAGAATCAAAAAAAAGTAAAACTCATGTGTTGAGAACAGTTTAATAATTGAAATAAAGTTAATAATAATAATAATAATAATAATAATAATAATAATAATAATAATTTAATCAAAAGGAAGGTAACAAAAAAAAGAGAGAAATAAAACCCAAGAAAAACAAGTGATGCACAATGCAATCGTTCAACACCTGTAGACCCATGCTCAGCCAGTCCCTAAGCACTGATTGGCACCCTCCGGCCAATTCTCCCCAGTTCATATACTGAGCATGATGTTCTGTGGGAAGGATGCTGAAGCATGTCCAGAGAAGGGCAACCAAGCTGGTGAGGGGCCTGGAGCACAAGTCTGATGAGGAGCGGCTGAGGGAGCTGGGGC
>JANXJC010000008.1:11961405-11976729 GCA_027564655.1 Leptodon cayanensis
GGGGGTGAGCGAGCGGCTGCGCGGTCTTTTGTTGCCGGCTGGGCTGAAACCAGGTGGGATAATCCCAGCTGAACCCAGGACAACTTTATAAATAAGGTTGACAAGTATGTAGTTGTTTAGTTCCCCGCAGCACATGATTTAGTACATTTAAATGATACATGTTTAAAATTCTACTTGGAGAGATCATGCTGGTTTGGAAGTCCTACTGATGTGATATACATTCATATTTAATTTACAAAATTAATAAATCAGGCACCCAGCATTTATATTTAAACACATATTTCTTTTTAATTAATTAATCATATTAAAAATGAAACCATGTGTGTAACATGATTTATAATATTGATCAACACAATTATAACAAAATAACAATAAACAATTTATTCTCATTTTTTTTTATCACACAGATGAATCATAGGGAAAAATTTCTCAGCTTTTCTTTCAATTTTCTCTGAGACATTTAAACTGAAAGAAAGAGAGAAAAAATATTTAAAAAAAACCCAGAAAACAACAGTTTAATTACTTCCATCTGAAACTGCTTATTAGCTAATGGTCAATTATATTTCCACAGGTAACCATATACCCAAATTATAACAAACTGGTGCTTGAAGAAGTAAAATACTTGACAACAGAAAAGTCTAAACTAATCTGCTCGCTCAATGTATTTTTTTTTTAATTTTTTTTAGGAAATAAACAAACAATGGCAAACCTCACTATCTGATCTGTGCAACATACAGAAGAGGACTCCTCAAGTAACATGACTCCTATGGAGGAAATGGACAAGACACAAACAACTGTGTAATGTATAGGCAGATATATATATATAATTATAATCTGAAGAAAATATTAATGACCATCAGGATCGATTTACTTGTGGTTATTCTGAAAAAGGTTGTTCTAAGTTTCTTCTTGCAACTTAGATGTTTTACAGTATGCAGTAACACTGAAACCTTTTGCAGCTGAGTTTTACAGGAGTTTTCCCAGCAATTCCAAATCAAAGCACAGTGTTTCTTTCTGAAAAGGCACGCAGTCAAAGAGCAGAGAAGATCATTTAACAGAACTACTGTTCACAAACGCATTCCAACATTTCTAGGTTACCTTGCACTGAGCCCCTATCTTGTAGAAAGTTACATAAATATTACTTGTGTCACAAACACTCCATGATTTCTCTTAGTGATTTTTTTATGATGATTAATTGCCACAACTTTAAATGTGATTTCCTATTTTACATTTAATTTTACATGGCTTCAATATTGACTACTGTTGGTTCTGTGCCTTTTTTGATAGATTAAAAAGGCCTTTTTCACCCTGTTTCTTCAGTACGTAAAACTCAACCATACATGGAGCAACAGAGAACAAAAGGGCTCAGAGTCATAGACTCAACATACATGTCATCTATTATTTCCAATAGTTTTCTGTATTTATTTTAGAACAATATTTTGTAGAACCTCAATTTCAAGATCTACAATTCCCCAGTAGCTTTGCTGGCAGATAGCATAGAGATTAAAAGGAAGGACAGAACAAAAAATTATCCATCATATTTTTGTGCTTCTACAAACACATATAATATATATATTAATTATTTGTAGTATAAAAAACAGCATTCAGCCTCTGGCAACCATGAACCCTGTATTTACAAGTAGATAAAAGTAAGGTCATCTTTGGTTTTAGGTACAAAACTGTACATATTGAGTTTTTTGAACTTGTCAAAAACCTGAACAAAATCACTGTGAATCTAGAAAACTCCATAATCTGTAGCAATGGGATCCAAGTGCCAGTATTCATTCACCTTGATGCACTCTAAGCTGGGTAATAATATTGTCACATTGAAGCAATTTCAGTAGTCAGAACTATCTGACTACTATTCCTTGTGACATTCACTTTTTATTCCTTTTCTTTTGTGACACCTTTCTTTCTAATTTTTTTTCCAAATGTAAAGAGCAGTCTATATTATGAACCTAAAAAAATAGTTTAAAAAAGGCATCAGGGGAATAAGTCTGCTCATTGTTAAATGTCTGTTTCCTTTCAAATGATGACTAATAAAAATGGCATTAAATATTCCTATACGCATGTGTTTTTAGAAAGGTATTCTGTTTCTTCAAAACTACAATTTAAACATCAAATGATGCAAAGAAAGTAATGAGGATAAACTGTTGATTTCTTCAACCTACACTATTCTTAAAATTGCACACACAATGAAACAGCTGAATATCAGTAATAGTGGCACTTTAGCAAGTCTCATTTGTACTGTTTGGTATGTTTCTTCTGTCTATTTTTAAAAACAAGTTCATGGGTTTAACATATTGCTGTTTATGTCCTTGAATCTTGGCACACTGAACAAAAAACAGCTCAACACTCTGAAATGTAGAATTTCTACCTATAACATCAATTCATTTTGCGACAAATCTTAATTGCTATGAGAAGAACAATGTTTGCATTTATTTTTTCCCAGGCTAAGAGTATTAGATATTAGAGGTAAAATGAAAGGCTTTTCCATTGCTATAAGAAGAGTATTGGCTATGTTCATCCACCCTGGTTCTACTACATGTTTTTAATGATGCAAACAGATAATGTTTGCATGTTTGTGAAAGCATGAAAATTAAATTAGGCCTCAATTATTTTGGGTGTTAGGTGAATGAGTCTCTTGAAATAACAGCCTATTAAAGTAATTTCTCTTAAAGTAGGTGCTCTATATAGTAAGCAAAGAAAAAGTTAATGTGTTGGAATACTTCCGGAGAGAGATGGGTGTGTACTAAAGTTAGAAAGACAGGCTCTTCATAGGATAAATAGTTATGTTCATGTATCAAATTTTAAAGTTAGTAACATCAGATTTTAATAGTAATCTATACATGATGACAGGAAGCTATGTAAACACAGGAAGGAATATGTATTCATATTCATCAAATATGAACTCAATTAATAAAGCCTAAGCCTTTCTGCTACACTGTTTTTTCTATGCTAAAGTACTGAAGATAACTCAATATTTGTGGACTTTCATCATCCTTCTTGATTGTAGTTTATGTTTGGATGTTTGGAAAAGACAACCTCATGTAAGCCTACATCAAACTTGAAAGAACACAAAAGCTGAACCTTAGAACTGTTTGGTCCTTTCCCATTACTTAGAACTAGAGACATTCAAAAAACAGTCATGAGAACTGCAAGTCCAGTATTTCTTTCTAGATAATATCTGTATGTACATTTTCTCTTTCAATTATTTTGCTGGTTTTACTACGACCACAGCCCATCTCAGCAACAGAGCATAAACTCTGCTCCCATCTCCTGCTTAATCACCAAAGAGCTATAATCACCTGTAACCATACCTTTTGACCTCTGTTCTTTAATTAAAAGACACCTATGGTGGTAACTATTAAAAAACCCCAAACCCCACAATACAATAACACCTTCTGGTGCTAATTCTTTTTTTTATCATAAAGTACATATTACTAGTAATTTCAATGTTTTGTTTTACTTCACAGTATGACCATGAATTCAGTATTTTTAAACAAAGCAAGAGATTATTCCACTCCCACATTAAACAGAAGCAAAGTCCACATAAGGAAATACCATAACTATTCCATATATTATTTGATGTGTGTGGGATTGTTTGTTTGTTTCATTTTCTATTTAGATTTTTAACTATTTGTTTCCATAATGCAGAGTAGCAAGTTAACTAGATGAAATTCTCATAAAAATGCAACTCCTATAACATGGCACTTCTCCTCATAAAAAATTAATAGCTTTCACTGTTAGTAATGATGACTAAACAATTAATTCTCCATATTGATTTTGTCTACAAATTTTCATATGGCTATACAGTCTAAATTTTGGGAACACTTTCTTTTCTACATTAACAACAAATCTTAGATTTATCTAACAGTTGTTCTTTTCTGAATTTATTTTAGGCTTTCTTTTTTCTACCTTGAGCAGCTGAGCATCAGGCATCTTGTAAAAGTGACTGTGACAGCACCCTGACTTATTCAGAGCTTTGAGGTAAATTTATTTGCACCTTTTCCAGGAAGTAAAATACCAGGTTCAACAAAATTACTTTGAATCTTGGAATCTAGATTTCATTACTTGACAGAAAACAATATTCAAGGAACATTGAATCACAAAAAGAACAAATACTTTCCATTACAGTAGCCATTCCATCTCTACAGTGTTGCCACTATCATTACAGTGGAATTTTTGTTTGTTTCCTTTATGAGGATGACAGCAGACATTTTATGTCACCGGTAAATTTGTACAGTATTCCTTAGATAGATGGAAGAGACTGTGTTTCCTCCTATAATGACCCACTAAATAATCATGGTGTCCCATGCATATTTTAAATCCTTCATGGTCAATTTATCACAAATTTAATATTCATTGCTATTCATTCCTATAAACAGCCTCCAGTAAGAAACACTTTCTTAAGAAAATATATGATGATTTAGCAGAACATCATGCAAAAGACTGTGTAGAAGTATTTCATGTGATGTTGTGCTTGATCCCCACACTGGGGGCTAGTTGGATCGAAAGCAGCTTTGCAGAGAGGTACATGGGCATGCTGGTGGGCAACAAGTTGAACATGAATCAGTAATGTGTCCATGCAGCAAAAGCCAACAGCATCCCAGCTGAATTATGAAGACTGTTGCCAGCAGGTTGAAGGAGGTGATCCTTCCCCTCTCCTCATCCCTGGTGAGGCTACATCTGGAGTGTTGTTTCCAGGTTTGTGCTCTCCAGGAAAAGAGAGAGGTGGACATATTGGAGTGAGTCCGACAAAGGGCTACAAATTAAGGGACTGCATCGTGTTTCATCTGAGGAGATGCTGAGAGAGTGAACTTTGTTTACCCTGGAGAAAAGAAGGCTACAGGGGACCTAACAGCAGCCCCCCCAATACTTACAGGATGTTTTTTGAGAAGATGGAGCCAAGCTCTTCACAAAGGGGTGTGATGGAAGGACAAAAGAGACATGAGTGTAAATAGAAACAAGGGAGGTCCAAACTGGATATCAGGATAAACATTTATACTATGAGGTCAGCCACACAGTGGATCAGGTTGCCCAGAGAAATTGTGCAGGGTCCACCCTCAGAGGTTTTAAAGACCTGACTGGACAAATCTCTGAACGACCTGTTCTGACATCAGAACTGGCTCTGTTTTAACAGGAGTTTGGGCTAAAGAACTCCTCATGTCCCTTGCAGCCTGAATTATATGGTCCTATCCTGCCTGTCCTCCATACGTCTCTTCCAAAGACCATGAGTCTCCCTTACATCCTGTGCATTATCTAACAACTCTAGTCAGATGTTTTGAATACGGTAGGGCGCCTCAAATGGCATTAAATCACTATGTATAAGTAATTGAAGCAATATCGAGGCCTCACTATTTGAAATAGATATCTATGTTCCCATTACAATCAACTTGAACCTAATGTGGGATTCAACTACCCACAATTAGGTGCTCAGTGAAATTTGATAAGTTGGATAACTGTAGGTTATCCAACACACATAGAACATGCTTTCAGTTATAACAGAGGACATATAGAAGAACCAGAGCTTCAGAGGAATGGTCAATGGCCCAGTGTGATACCTCACAGCACCAACTTTTAGCCTTAGTCATGAAGCCAGTGAACTGTGTGGTTCAGCTTACCTCAAACTAGACATTTAAGGCTTGCTCCAATTGTGCAAAGATGTCATCAAGCATAAAAATCAAAAGCTCAGAGCTATCTGATATAACACCGTGGCCTTGCAGATGTAACAGGATTTATGGGAGAGCCATGGGCTTTTTGGAGTGGCAGCTGGACACCAAGACAAATACCCTAGGGCATCTAGAATGGTAACAGCCGTCTATATGTAGCCAACTGATTAATCTGAATAATGTCTCTGTAGTCTGCCGATATACTGGGCAGGGTCTCAATTCAGCTGCCATGTATATAGGTTTCTAATGTCATTTCAAACACCTCCAGCTGTCATGTCTATCTGCTAGCACCATCTTTGTGTTTCAAATTCACAAACGTATCCTAAATGTTACTAGACGTCTTTGCAAATGACAATTAAGAGAGCTTCAAATATCTGTAAGAAGGTTTTATATATACGTAAACACACACCCCCACACACACACAAACCCATACATGCCCCATATTTAGTCAGCTATATTTGCATATCTAAGTTTAGAAATCAACCATCTGGAAACATTAACTGTGTTGTATAATAACTAAGAGTCCTTCCCAAACTGCTGACTCCTCAGGCAAGTAATAGATTCTGAAAGTCAAATGCTGATATGCTGATTTGGATAACATCACTTCCTTTGGTTACAGTTTTTCATTGATGATACAACAACAGAAAGATAAGATTTTAACTGGAATTTCATTTTAGTTGGGGTGTAGCTAAAACCAAAATTATTCTCTCCAGAGTTTCAATTTTCTAACTAAAATAGTTTTCTCATTTAGATGGTGTTATTGGTCATATATCTGGACAACTTTCAAGACTCAACACTGAAATTACCTAAACGCTAGATATTATTAATGAGAAAACTAATCCAGCAGTGAAGAAGAGAAAAACCTCTGAATATTCTTCTTCTTTGTTGAATAGTACCAGTGTTGCAATTCAAGCTTTGATACGTGCACATACGTACCCCCGCTACACACACATTGTTTTATTAAGCATCCCTTCATTCCTTGAAAATGACTATTCATAAAGGTTTATTTAAATTTGCTTAATCAAAGCTATTTTTCCTTAACCAAATGGAATTAAAAGTTTGCTGGCAGTTGCATTCAGTCGGAAATCTGCAGACCATCTGTGACTAGAGACCACAGCACATAGCCAGACAGTCCCTCGTCTCAGCAAAACACTAGCCCACTTGACTCTTAAATGACTGCCTAGAAGGCATGTTTCCTTCCAGGACAAAGAAACTGGGAGGTCTGGCATGTTCTTCTTAGTACAGATGATGTTGCACCCTTGTTCTAATTACGTATTATAAGAAAATCACAGGAACAGTATAAGGCTTATTTTATGTCTTTTTTATTTTCCTGATTTACTTCTCATTATAAATGTTTTTTACTTTTGGTCTGGGAAAGTTTGGGGTTGTTTGGTTGGTTTTTTAGCAATTCCAGAAACTTCTGAAACATCTGCTTGTTCCTGAACTACCACAGAAAAAAATGGTTCTAAACAACTACAGAAGAATCTACCAAGAATCAGTGTACAGTTTTGGGAAAAAAAAAAAAAAAATTACATTGATTTTTTTTAGCTGGAGATGTAAAAAAAAAAACCCACAAAACCAAACCCCCCAAAACTCCCAAAATAAAAACAAACCAAAAAACCCCAAGGCAAACTAAAACAGTCTAAAAACTCAACTTTAACAACCAGGATAAGCAGGAAAAATACCTGTAACAAATGAAAGGTATGTACATCCAGAGTGATGCAATGAATACAGTTTTGCTTCAAATCAAAAAGGAGAAGAAATACAAGAATCAAAATATGGAAAACGTAATCTAAACACTGTTGATGTTGTTGTAATTCAAGGAACAATGAGAACTACATAAAACATTTTCAGACAATGTACAATATAAATATGACAACACTTATGTACAGAATCTGTTTTCTATTTGTTCATCTTATTGTTAACCTTACTGAAAAGTCTTAGTAAATACATACAGTGTTTTTTCTGGCAACAGAAAATTTTCTAAGGAATAATAATTTCCTACTTACAAAACCACCACCTTACAGCTACGTCTGACAAGCATATACCCCTAATCTTTATAGTCTTCAGAGACATGGAATTTAAAGGCTATTAAATTGTGCTTATAATTTAGGTCATATTATGGCTTCTGAGTGGGTTACAAATTGTTGGCATTAATTATGTATTAACTTTAAATAGGTCTTGCCTTTAATATAAAACCAGTTTCCTGATGGCTGTGGATTTTTTCATCTTCCTCTTTTGGCTTGTAAAACCGTTTGTTTACTCTATGCACATGTGTTAAAATAATGAATTCCTGCTGAAATCTGGTGCAAATGAATGTTCTGTTCTTTCACTTCAAAGCTGAATGACTTTTGGACTTCTGACAGAATTGGTTTGAGACTCATACATTTATAGAAGAAATTGTAATAGGTACATGTAGACCGAAAAATGTCCCAAACCTCCAATCGTTATTATTTTCTCATTAAATCATTATGTTTTACTTTATGATGTCCAAATAGATATTTTACACTGATAAAAAAACCCTTGTATTATAAATATATTTTATTTTTCCACATAGATCTGAGACTCACTACTGAATACTGAAGTTTACTGAAAACAAGATGAGGCCAACCGGTTAAGTACACAATGCATGCCAGGTTGTACGAGCCTTCACACTTTTTCTGGGAGTTCTGACAAGTAGGTGACTGTTTTATAAAGTTGTCCTTCTTGTGCTTTGGGTCCAAAACCCCAAACAGATTCTCTGACATGGTATTTAAGTTTACATTGCTGATATGCAAAAATATTACAAGAGATCTTGGGATCTGTGAAAACCATGACACTCCTAAGACCGAAAGAGCTTTTATTATTAATTCTGTAATACTATGTATACAGGCAGCTGGCATTTTTTCCATACAGTAGTAGCCCCGTCCTACACGCCGTTGGCTCTAATGCTCACCAAAAGATCAGTTAATGATTCTACTTACTCTCCTCTCTTTGATACAATACTTATATCATGGTGACTAACTGATAGCTCATTTGACGCTGTTTGGCTCAGAGAAATAAAATGACACTTTTTAATTCTGGGTTTTGACAATTTTTATTTGTCATTTGTATAATGGCCTGATGGGATGTCCAGCTGCCAAGTAATGCTGACTTTGCTGCTGAGCTGGTATGGCAGCTTTTTGCACAAGTAGTCCTGTAGTGATTGATATAGCTTTATGATACAACGAGACAGCATACCATTAAACAACAGTTTCTTTGTGTTTCTGTTCCTTTAAGTTATTTGTGCTGTTGTTTTCATAGACATGCATAGTTTACATTAATAGAAGCTTTAGAATCTTGATAATGTAATCAAAACACTTGATAAAATATTCCAAGATAAATAATTTAACAGAAAGATTAAATTTTAGGAACTTTTGGTATACTCTTATTAATTATCCCTCAGAAGGAGAGGAAGAAGCTGTAAGCCCTTTACTTCACTTTGACAAAAAGTCAAAACACTGAATCAGATTAAAAATAAAAAAAAGAAAAAAGAGAAGAAATAGTGACATAGGGTAGAAAAACAGACTGAAAATACAGGCTGAAAAATATCTACAGATATTTGCCCATCTAATGAAGCATGTAGCTTCAGGTTGGCATTGTTTGCAAACAGGAGGATCTTTTGGCAGAGAAGCTGACTGTTGAAGTATATTTCAGGCTGTCCTGTCTTTGGATAGGCCTAATGTCCTGTAAATAGTGGGTTTATATCTTCTGAACAGGCAAAATGCCATACTAACAGATGGATATAAATATTACCATGAAAAAACCTATTATGTACTTCACGTTTGAGTTTTACAGGCTCTAGTCCAGAAACACTGTCACAGCAAGTTGTGGGCAGTTTTTTAAGAAGTGCATGCTATTATTACTCAATTTAAATAATTAAGCTTAGGAAAGAATAATCACATAGGTAGTGGTCTAAGTATTTCTGGGGCCTGTAAATGAAGTATACTGATTAAGAAATATCATAAGAAATAAACATGTTTTATAAGGATTTTAAATCTCAAAACGGTTCAAAGACAACTGAAGTCAGTACAAGTTACTCTATCTTACTCAACAAAGCTTTTGGTCAGGCCAAAAGTTAATGTTGAATGAATCAAATTTTCAGGATTAGCCATGCCCAGTAATAAGTAATAAGAACATTAATATCCAGAAATAATTTTAAATGAATAAAAAGACTTGATAATGAGAAGCTTCCTATTCTCATGTTACTCCTGAAAAAAGAGGAAGTAAATGAAATTTTAAAAGAAGGAAAATTAGAATAAGGAAATAGTTAAGAATTAAACCATCTTTGAATTAACATTGCAGGATATTGTTACAGCCAAAACCAAGATTCAAACACAGACAATGCATGCATATGTATAATATTCAGTGCAATAATGAATTGTGTATAACCAGTAATTTTCAATATAATGTATTATTTATGTGAAACAGAATCTGAAAACTTTAATAATGAAATATACACATATATATACACACAAAGAGAGAAGCAGGGAAGCAAGACATGTGTGTGTATATGTGTATGTATATACAGCATATGGTCTTTATTGCTTTGTTAAACTAGAAAATGTTATTAATCTTGAAATATTTCCCTTAAGCCTTCCTTATTTAGCTGATTACCAAAAAATTCTAAAGCTCAAACACAACTATTTGCAATGGAAAAAAAAAAATTACTTTCCCACTAGCATACATGAAGTTTTAAGGAAAAAGAAAAGTGGCTCATAAAAAAAAAGTCTAATACTCATGTTTCCAATCTTTTTATAGCATGCATTTTTAGTTTAATCTTTTTTTTTTCCCAGAAATAAATAAATAAAATAAGTTATAGTATGGTTCAGATCATGTAGGTCACATCATCATGAAACTAATGCATAGTGACATTATGCCACCTGAAATATTCAGCCAACAAAGACCCTTGTCTCTCAGCCTCAGTGTCATTTTTAACTCTGATTTAGTCTTTTTTTTTTCTTGATGTTAGAACTCAAAAGATCTGAAAAGCTCTTACAATAACAACTGAAACAGTGAAAAGTTTCTGTATTTAATGGTCAAGAAAGATAACCTAAGGTCAATAACCTGCTCTTTGCATGAAGTTTTTAGGTGGTACAATTACAGTTCAACAAACATTATTGGACTAAGAAGGATTTGATGATCCAGCCTCATGTGTTTGGTTGTTGTTTTGTTTCTTTTGTCTATTTTTCTTTCTTAGATACTTGTGGAACAGAGTATTTCATTATGAGTTAGCCCGGGAATCATGGTATTTCTGATTGTTTAAAGAGACTTGATTCTAAATTCCAGCATAATGCATAAAAAATCATAATATATATAGTGAAGATAACTATTTCTAGGTGTCAGTTTTGTTCGGCAAATAACTCACTGTCCACTATGACCTGCTATAAGGGAAGGACTTTCCTTCTCAAAGACCTTGCTCAGAGCTAAGTGAGATGTGAGATACAGAAAAAAAAGTGCTAAAGGACTAGATAGATACAGTCTCTCCAAATTCTGTCCTAAATTACTCTGGTAACCGAGAACAGGAACCTATTCCTAGAGTAAAATGCTGTTCCCTAGAGCCTGAATTTCAGAGATAGCATGCAAATGCTTCATTATTACTAATACAGGGAAAGAGAGCATAAAATCTTGCAGTAAGATACTTTTTTTATCACCCTTCATTCCAGCTAATCAAAATATGGCACCCATTTACTATGTAGTATGATAGTCAAAAAGGGAGGTTGTGAGAGAGCTGGATAATGCGTGTCAGCACCCACATCAAGAATTATGTGAGTTCAGTAAAGCAAGCAAAATGAAAACATAAGTTAACAGCAGGACTCCTGAGGTTGAGAAGGGCCTTCTTCACTTCATTAGGGAAGCACTTCTCATGAGGATGCAGAGCAAGAAGATGCAAGAGCTACCCTAGTAAAACAAATGTTGTCTGTAATTAGGAGTTTGCAAATCTGTGCTCAAAAGCAACAGGGTTTCACAGTAGTATAGGACAGAAAATTTATAAATAGAGTTTATGTAAAGATGTTCTAATTGCCTGTGCAAAACCAAAACAGGACCATAAGTCTTATATCATTTTATTTCTGTGAGAGTTTTTATATACACTTAGTTGGAGGCAGAGTGGGTTTTTTTGTTTTGTTTTAAACTTTGTATTTGTTCACAGGAGAAAATAGTGTTGGGAGACCGCACTGAGTACACAACACAAAACATGCCATGTTTATGTTCTATCCAGTCTCTTGTTTTTCTAATCAAATCTATTTTTCTCAGAAAGACTAGGATTCAAGCTAACTTTACAAGCACTGTTGTTTAATAACCAAGTCAGTGTTTATAACGTGTGTACTAATTTGTTTCCCCACAGTCGGCAACTTACAGTTTATTTCCGCTGCTGTATCTGTGTTTGTCACTGCATTGATACTTAGGTCACTTTATAATGACCACTTCTATAACTTTATCTCTCTACAGAGTAGTCTAAACATATCTAATATCCTTTAAACAAACAGCACGTTAATTCTCCATCTTACTGACAGCTATACTGGGAAGTTGGGTAGGTGTAAAATGTTGCTTTATTTTGTTTCCAGGAAATAGGTGAAATGGCCATATTTCCAGGACAATTATGTTATTAAAAACTTTTAATTTTACATATAATATTATAGTACATTTTGGTGCTGAAACAGAAAATTTTAAGTAAAAAAAAAGAAGGTGAATCAATAATATTGATTCTATAAAGTGAAATAATCCCATGATACCCTGTAATAAATTAAGATTTTATAAACATAGAATTGGTGTATTATTTATTTATTCATAAATATCTTTTGGGTGGATACATTTTAAATAGATTTTTATCAAAACATTTTTCTTGCAATTGTTTACAAATAATGGACTTTCTCAGTGATAGTAAAATAGTAACTTTAACGTGGAAGGACTTCAGCATCCTATATTACCATTTAAAAGAACTGTCCCTGCATAAGTCTTCTCTTACTCTGGTATTCTGAGCAAAATATAAAAAGAAAATTTTAAAATTAGCCATCCACTACAAAGACATCTCTTAAGCCTTAAATTATGGGCAGTCTTTCCCTACCAAGTTATTCACCAAACTTTCAGCTGCTACTGCTTCAAGGCCAGGTTGGATGGGGCTTGGAGCAACCTGGTCTAGTGGAAGGTGTCCCTGCCCGTGGCAGGGGGGTTGGAACTAGGTGATCTTTAAGGGCCTTCCAACCCAAACCATTCTATAATTTTACATAAAAGCAGTTTGGGATATTACTAGATCTTTAACGTAGCTGACCACTGGCAAGACTTTCTTTAAGTTAAAGTAAATTCTCATTACCTATTCATGATATAATATGCGAGCTCCTGTATCTTGCCCTCTTGGGGCTAAAGGATCTACAGGTTTACACATGTGCTCCTCTCTAGCACTGTTCAGATGCAGTGCTATTATATCTCAAACTACTGGGTTTCCTGCTGCCAACAGCAGCTTCTCTCTCCGCCCCCCCCCCCTTGTCACTTATAGACTATTCTCTGTCTTCTTTTCCTTCCCAATTTTCTATTTCTAATTCTCTGCCCTCCCTATAATTCTTGATTTTTAACCCTTTAACCTCATTTCTGTTAGCACTTGCCAAATTCAGTTGTCTGACAGAGGTAAGGCAGGCACAGTTCCCTGTCCCTAGGTACAACCAGCAAAGAGGCTGAACATGTACAGCCAGCAGGCAGGCAAATCCCTATACATACCACATGTACACATATATGGATGGCCAGCCACACGGATCAACACAGACCAAAAACACTGAGCACTCACATGGACACAGACAGCACCAGTGGCCTTATCCTGCGCCCCTCTCTGATCAGGACAAGTTTGTTAGTGGGAAGTATATACACATATATCCAATGCATACAATACAGATCCCTGCAGCAGCCGGGCTTGGACACTCGGTCTGCCCAGTAGCTGCTCCTGGATCCCAGACTGCCCAGTTGCAGGCGCCTGGACAGACAAGCCCCCAAGGCCCCAGCCACAGCCCCTTTCCGACCGCCAGTATTCACACCCCCTTTCACACACCAGTACATGTGCACACCCCATAATAAATTCTGTTCCGTTCCCAAGTGCTCTCTGCTTCATCCTGTAATAAAGGCCGTAGGCTGTTCTCCTTTGTTGGCGAGGCCTCCTGGTGTAAGTTGCCCTGTTTCCTATTGCAGATTGCCAAGGCACTAATTGCTCTTTCTGGGTGGACCTAAGGAGCAGGCAATTCTGTGTGTTCCCTGTTCACTGAACAGCTTACTAGCTTCCTCCACCAGCCACTATTCTTCTCATCTTTGCCGAGACCCCTGTGTTCATGGTATTACACTTTAAATACATAGCCTAACAATTTCCTGATTTCTCTTTTTCCCACTTAAGTTCTCTTCTCTCAACACCTCTTATTTCCATATTTATTACACTCTATTGCTTTCCACCTCTTAATTTTAAACCTTTACTGTCCACCTCTGCCACCTTTTCCCCTGTTTTATAATTTAATGAGGACAAGGAAATTAACTACCTCATCTACCTTAGGATTTAATTAGAAATTCTACTTTAGCAAAATGGGAGAATCCATGCTGAGTACTGGCATGCAAGCAGTGCTTACTAGCTGTTCTGTTTGGATAGCATATTAGATAGCTTCATACCTTTACCATATCCTTTTAATTACAAAAGCCTACTACATGCCCATTTCTGTCCAGTAACTCTTAGTTCCCTCTCATATCACTTGCCAGACACCTGAATCTTCTCCAAATTCTGCTTGTGATCTGGCAATACTTAATACATATATTGCTTATTCACTACTGAAAACCCCTCTCTTATCTGTTCTCTGTATGAGACAGGAGGATCACACAAGATGCAGCATAAGGAATACTCCCACACAACCAGGCAACATCACAGAAAGACCAGGCATCCAGCATGAAGCCACTGAAATTGAGAAAATGTCATGGAAACCAAGGAACGCATGATCTATCCAAAAAAGCATACACACACGAAAAATCACTCATACTGATGTTGCTTCCAATGAAATACCATGGTAGCATAGCAGAATACTGTCTTATTGCTTTCTCTTAATGATTTGTGTTCATCCCATAATTAAAATATGCAAATATAGTCTCTTAATAATATAACCTATGTTTTGGCAGCCAAGTTTCCCTCTTGTTCTCATCCAGATGCAGCCTACACTCACGTGGAATACACAAAGGCCAGATTCCATCAGAGGAATGATAATCTCACAAATTGCATTTTGTTTGAAAGTCTGTTGAAAAAACAATCAAGAAAAGAAAAATCTAGACTCAGTCTACTGTAAGTGTTTTATCTGCAGTACCAGTAATGGTATAGATACTGTAAGAGGGGGTTTTTTCTCTAAAGCGATTACCATCCACAAACTGACCAGGCTGAAGCAGTGATACCTTCATGTTCCGGAATAACCTGAAAATCATAGAATCATAGAATCATTTAGGTTGGAAAAGACCTTCAAGATCATCCGAGTCCAGCCATCATCGATGCCCACTAAACCATGTTACAGAGCACCCCGTCTATGCGCTTTTTGAACACCTCCAGTGATGGTGACTCAACCACTTCCCTGGGCAGCCTATTCCAATGCCTGACAACCCTCTCAGTAAAGAAATTTTTCCTAAT
>JANXJC010000008.1:11976829-11994024 GCA_027564655.1 Leptodon cayanensis
CTGACAGAAGAGACCAGCACCCACCTCACTACAACCCCCCTTCAGGTAGTTGTAGAGAGCTATGAGGTCTCCCCTCAAATAATTAGTTGCATTGATTTACTTCAATTAAGGATGAATAACCATATTGCATTTTCTGACCATTTTAATCGGTTAAACTCCATAGGAAGCTATTCCATGTGAGTTTAACTTTTCAGTAGATTCAAGACCACAAATGACCCTACCTTTATAAAATGTAGATACCTTCTTAATTCTATTAGGAGTGAATTGTTATATATCTGTGGAAAACTGGTGTTATCTTCAGTCATGTCTTACACATCTCAAGCATATTTCAGTCCTTTTAGTTGAAGTGAGATTAAAAAAAAAAGAGATTCTAGGTTAAGCTTATGGTATGGCACCTGGGAAATAAGTCCATTGCTGAACTGTACAGATGACTCCATTTTTCTTCTAGGAGTCATTTCAGATTTTGATGTCTGTCTTTCACCAGTACCTCAAGTGATTGACCACCCTCCCTGCTTTTTTTTTCCTTTTTTTTTTTTTTTCTGATTACCTCAGCTGCCATTGGCCAAACTCAGCCCATAGTTCTCTATGTGTTAAGGAGGCTGAACTACATGACAGAACTGAAATGGCTGATTCAAACTTTCCACAAAGTTGAATTTAAAATGAACGAACAAAGAAGTCTAAAACCCAAGTTTAAGCTAGCTTCATCTAAGGGTGCCTTTAGAGTCAAAGGGCAGAAAGAGACATTTCTAGGCCATGCTTGATTTAATCTTAAAGGAAAAAACAAAAGATGGTCAAATGCCCCATTCCCATAAAATATCAGTAGTTAATATCCAACATAATCTGAATAATCCAATTTGAAATTCATCAGATTAATGATTCATTGAAATAATGGAATAAATTGCCTTGAATATCTCTGGTTTACTAGTAAGTTAATTCTGTTATTCGTTATAACTGCATGTTTCTTCTTCAGTATTAGCTGAAACATGGCCTTCCTTAGCGAGTTATGAACTGTGTGGGTTTTTTCTTTTTTTTTCTTTTTTTTTCTAAAGTGAGTGGGAATACTTACTTTTCTTACTTTAAAATGAAGTTAAAAGATATTCTAAACCATGATGGCAAACACTTATTAGCTATTCTCCTGTAAATTACAAACATTTAGCAGGTACACCATTTTGCCAGCAGCTTTTCCACTGTTCTGGGTGATAAGAAGTGAACAGAAAGAAGGTACAAATTCCTTCTGAAATAAAGAGATTTTATGTTTACTCTTTACTGATATATCTATTGGTGGTACTAATAATAATTTCATAAAATTTATCTACTTAGGAAGGTGTGATGCATATATTAAATACAGTGTGACTTCTTTGACATAATGTGAGAAAGCATTTGTGAAGTCTGAGAATTGCCATGCAAAAAATACATAAAGTACCAGTATGTAAGAGTGAAAGACATAGCAGGGTGAAAGGATTACAAAGATTTTAATTTTCACTGGAATAAAAGTGTGTGAACCTAGAATATGGAAAATTAAAATTGCATTTTAATTGTTTCAAGCTCATTAAACATGATTATGCATAATGAAGGAAAGTCAAATACAGAAAAGTCAATCTTTCAAAGTCAAATAACACCATAGATCATGGTATGAGAATCTATAGAAATTAAGATTGGGGTGTAGAGTTTAGAGCAAAGAGTTTGATTAAGAATTCTGAAATAAGGGAGGGTGGGAAATTGAAGAGGCAGCTTGAAGATAATTGGACTCTCAAGACTGTCCTCCCATAAAGCTAAAGGCCAGACGTTCCAGAATAAAATGCAACACTCCAAATCCAGTTTTCAATAATGTAATCTTGAGAACTGTATGTAAAGTCTGAAGTATTATTTATATTTCCTGTTCCTTTCTATGCTCCAAATAGAACATACATGTTTATTTCCATCCTTCAGAATAATACTGGCAGGACTTCAGGCACATGTTTTTTTCCTCTAAAAAGCAATGTTTCTCAGTATAAGTAAATTCCAACTTTTCCCTCTTTTTTACAGTTGTTTGTATATTCCCATATGTACTATAAACAAGAACTTATACTCAGGCTTAAGAGAAATGACAGTCTGTTATGATCCATGTGAACCTATAGCTCAGTATGACATTCAGAATACCCCAAGGGGGGAAAAAATAAAAATCAAACCAAAACCAATGATTTTAATATTCAAAAGGCAAATGGCTTCAGAAACAGAATGTCACTTATACTTTATTATCTCATCCTCAAAATAAAATAAAATAAAATAAAATTTTGGGTTAGATTTTCTGATGGATAGCTGATGTATACAAGTATACAAGGTATACTTGTAATTTAAATAGTAGGATGCACAATATCTCTTTTAAAGATCTAGCCACACCTACTGTAGAGGCTTGATTGAAGATATTTCATCACTTTGTCTAACACTGGTAAAATTTTATACCTTGGTTATGTCTGTCAGAAACCTTTCTGAGCTATTAAAGGGTCTATATATGTAAATATATACATGTGTATATGAGCATATTATGTATTATATCTACATCATGCATATTATACAATTATATATTTATCATGCATATTATAAAATATGTATTTTTTTCTTAATGTGATTTTTTCTACATGAAACTATTAATTTACTTATTACTTGCAAAAACTACAGCCGTAAAAGCTATTGAACTCTCTTAAAGTGTTTTGTATAGTTCCAAATTGAAATGAATTTAATTTCATTCTGATTCTAACATTCATAAGTTTCTCTGAAAAGCCAAGTGGTTATTACCATAGAAGTCTTGAATCAGTTAATGCTGGTGCTAGAAGAAAACTGCAGCCAAAAATTTCCTCTTTTAAGTTTTCGACCAGCTCTATTCTTTAAAATAAAATCTTCCATGAACAAGAACTGTCATCTGTCACGCCATAAGCACATCTTCTTTGACGTCCAAAGCTTATTTAAAAGGACTCTTTCAAATGTCTCCCACCCGTACACCACACTTCTTTTGTTGCAGGCCATTCAAAAAACACTTGAAAAGATGGAGGAGGAAGTGAAATGACGATACAACATATGCAGTGCAAGTACTGCATACGTGCATAACCATCTGTAGGCCAAGCTTTGAAGTCCCTATTTGGCAAAAGTGCAGCTTCTTATCCTTATTTCCCCAAATACTCGGGAGAAAACCACTGCTTTCAAGCCTGTCCTGGCAGCAAAAACATTTTGTCCAGAACAACCACACAGCAAGTGATTTAACATGTGCCAGGAAGAACTTGAAAAGAGGAAAGCATGGTTTTAACAGAAATTTTGTAGTGGGGGAGCACTTCTGAAAAGATTACTGATGTACTATTTTTTCAAATATTCTTTTATCTTGGTAATCCCACTTTATCATGAAGGTAGATACTTTTTTCAGTACGATATCCCCTATACAGTTTTGGGAGCACAAGTCCAGCAGGATCAACATGAGTTAAACTACCCCTTTAAATATATACCTACTATTTGAAAATGGACCCCTTTTCTCCCTAGCAAGATTTTGGGGTTTTGTCTTTTTTTTTTTTTCCAAGAGCATTAACAGAGTAGTAACATTAGTAGATAATGAAAAAAATGATACATTAAATGAAACATTCCATAATTGGCAGGTAAAAAATGTAATCAACTACCATATGCACATACATAAATAAAACTTCTTTCCAGCTTACTTTCTTCACTGAAATAATGTTACTGGTTTTTTTTCCCCTGCTGCATTTCCCTAATTCAGTGTTGCACCAGGAAAAATCAAGCATGTCTACATTCTGAGCGACTGCCAGTTAGAGAGTGACCAAGGCCCTTTCAGATCAGTGAACATCTTTCATTGGGTTCAGCTGTCAGATAAGAAAGAGAAATATACTTGGAGCATAACTGCCTCCTCTGCATACTGAGCCATTTGCTGAAAACTAGTCAAACATACCAATAAGTTATATCCGATACATACTGATTCATTTAGAACTCATCCTGTACGCAGTATACACCTTCCGCTATTCTCACTTTCCCAGACTGCTGAAGTTACATGAAGAGGATCTACATTAGCAACCTTCAGTAAGGAACTATGATGTAAAATACTGTGAATAAAAGTGATTTTATTGTAAATTTATATAAGGTTTAGTTATCAGAAACAGGATAGCAAAAAAGGTAAACTTTGATAGTCCTTCATTCCATTTGTCCTTTTCACTCTTCATCTTTTCCAATACCTTTGTTTCTCTCCTGTTATTTGAAAGTGACAGCCACATCTCAGGTTCAACTACTGTTGCACAGAAAGAAGCACATGTCCGCCACTAACGGTTTCGCAGCAATGAAAACTGTGATTCTTACACCTGTAACAAAGTTTGCAAAAGTGCATAAGTACTGTATTAAATTAATTCACTTTCTGAAGAAATCCTTGCTCTGTAACAAAATGAGACACTCCCTTGCTTTTGGTGCTTTCGGCCATAGTTGTTCAGTACAAATATCTTTCCTCTGAACATCCAGAATTGCACATGACTGTTTTCTTTGATCTTCAATGAATCATGCATTTACACCTTACATGTACTTTTGGGAAATAAAACTTTCTAAATTTTGCAAACTAAATACTGTTCATTTATTATGCTCCTTTTTTTCCTCATGGTTGATTTTATTCAGAGCAAAGAATGAGTTTTAAGGGTCTGTCTTGATGAAAACCAACCAATATTAAAACACAGCTGTTTGGAATCAACACAGTGGGGGAACGATTATTTTATGAACATGCTTTTGTCCTACCTAAATACTGAAGCCTATATTAAAATTAGATACATAAAAAAGATGAAGGACAAATGGGATACATCAAGGTGGGAAGTGCAGAAAAAAGGAATTAAGTGGAATGTAGGTATCTTTACATATTTTAACGTGTTCTGGTTCACACTGTAGCTGTCCCTCTAAAGAGCTGAGAAAAAAAATCTAGTTTGCTTTAGATAAATCTGTTGCTTCAATAAGAAAAATAGGCACAATGTAGTTAGACACTGGTGTAGTTTTGCACTGCTAATGGTTTGAAATTAAAAACAGCTTCTAGAGACTGTAAAGGGAACTTAAAATGAATTGGCGTCCTTGTTAAAACTTGTCAGAAACCTAAATTACGGAAGATAGCTCTGAACTGTATTACCTTATTACCTTTCCGGAGCTTCCTTTGCCATTTCAGGCTGCTAAAGCATGCTTGGGTCTGAAACACTGATTTGTATTTCTTATGATGTGGTAGATATCTTCATCAGAAAAGAAAAAAAAAAAGTGTCGCCATTAGGAATAAGATGGGAAATGAGGTGGTAGAAAAGACAGAGAGGATGGAGAAAAAACCACAAGAATGACTATCATCTGAATGAATATTTTCCAACTTTGCCTTTTCTCCTGAAAGACAAAACCGTGACAACAGTAACTTTGTATTCTTTCCCCTCTGAACTGTAATAAAGATCCATGGTGTCACTAATACTTTCTTTTCTCCTCACTAAAATCACCTGTCACAGCAAATTAGTTTTAGGCAATATTACAGTCAGGGTGTCAGGAATTAGTTTGTGAACTTTCCCTGCCACAAGAAGGTGCAAAAACCTTGCAAAGGAGGAGTGGCTGTGAAGACTTTGCAAGCAGCTTTGCCAGCATAAGTATGAAGTCGGAATTTGGATTATTCTAGCTGAAACATTTCTGTCGTTGGGTGAGCAAATAAGAGACAGGAGTTGCTGTAATCTAAGGCTATGAATATCACCTGTTACTTATTCAGTTGCTGTAGGCTAACAAACAAATTTGGGATAGATACTGTTACTTGAGTGTTCCAAAATTTCAGTGAGAAAACTGCACCTTGTCAAAGGGGTCTGTTGGAAAGCAGTTGCTAATAAAAGCATAGATGTAATGTAAAATTTAAAAAAATCACCTTTAATAAATAGGCTTATTAAGAAAAGTACAAATTCAGAAAAAAGAAATATTTAGAACCCAAAGACATTTTATTAATCTCTACATTTTATTAATCATGTCACAACATCCTTGTCATTATACAGAAATTTCAGTTCCAGCCTTAGTGTACTGTACAGAGACAATATTAAAATTGTCCTGAGGATCCTACCATTTAGGGGTAGACAATACACATATTTAAGAAAAAATAAGTAAAAAGCAATGAAAATGCAAAGGGAAATGAATGATATTCATATACATTCCTCTTTTCTTTTTCATGTAGTCTGTGAAAAGAAAACAAGATCCTCCATTGTAGATACAAGACTTGGGGGTAAAGGGCACAATTAGGAGAATGATTTGCTTACTAGAATCCCAGTACAAAATTTGTATCATTTGTACAGGACTGGAATTACTCCTTTCCTCACAATTGCTGGTAGAACACAACAGAGTCTTGTCGTATTTTCTTCTTCATTATTCCACTGTTTTCTCTGTGAGAAACTGCTAGGTGTAAAAAATATGTCCAATAGCAGCTGATAGATTAATTTTGCTGTTAATTTTGAATTGGGATCATTTACTGACAGAAGGAAGCTGGCAAAGCTTCAGGAGGAGTTAGGTAGATTAAAAATTATCAGGGAACTTCTGCCCCCTGCCATGTCATATGTCTGTCCACCATATATGCTCTTCTAGTTCAGGCCTCATCTCAAGCCCCTTTCCGCTGCTTTTGTATGAAGTGGATCTACATGTTTGTAGGGCAGTATTCATCCAGCATATACTAATTTGCACACAAGCAAATAAAATACTATTCTAGCAGCTGGAAAAATATATACGTGCTCCTTTCTGACATTTCACTCTCTTCGTAAGTTAAAAATTTAGATAACTGGAAAAAAAATTAATTAAAAAAAAAACAAACGTGAAATCATCCCTTAACTGTGAAAAACTGAACTTCAATCTAGGAGAGAGGTTGATATTATTTGTATTTTTCTGAGTGTTTTATTTTGTCACATTATTGTAATAAGTTCTCCCTCTAAGCAAGGAATAAAAGCTCACAAAACAGACATATATTTGATAAGAAAGAGCAGGGTCACTTCCATGCTTTGCCAATAATCCCCAAAGAAATGTTCTGTGTGTAACAGAACTATATTATTATCAACTCTGTCAAATGCCCTTTGAGTTACCATAATTAAACATCAGCTTTATGACTGACTACAGATCTTCCACCAAGAAAATAGAAAGCTTTAATATAATGTTAAAATTCACACTCCGATTCCAGCAATTTCTCTACTGCTAAAAAAAAAAAAGAAATATTACAGCAACTTCTTGAGGAAAAAGTCTGGGACAAGTCACAAAAGTATGAATGTCAAATGGCTTCGTAACTGTTTCACATATGTTCTCTGCAATGATATATTCACTAATTCCCCTTGTTTTGCTGTCACTCTAAATTTACTTTCACATCTATTTTTGACAAATGGAACTATGCTTTTACATTAGGCAGATGAAACCAGAGTCAGATCCAAGTACAAATTTTAAGCACAACATAGGCTTTCCATATAGGTGATTGATTTAGTATTTACTAATTAGGTACACTTAGAGACTGCAAAAATGGCAGAAGACTGCGTGGCAGGTAATTGCCTGCTTAAAATCATGCTTAGCTAGTTTAAACCTCCTCACAAAGTGTCGTTTTGATAAATTATTTCTTCTCAAATACATGGCTAAGGAGAGAAGCTTATCTAGACTTATTGATTTAAAGTTTTTGGTTACTTTTCAGTTTGATTTGATAACACATTTTGGATAAAGTGGGAAAACCCTGCAGTTCCAAAAGTCAGTCATTAGAAACACTATAATGACTTCACCTAGTTCCACTAGGCATGAGATTGGCCTCTGTTTTGTGCTTCTTTTGCTTTAGAATCTTTTGATTTGTGAAACTGATTTTTAAGTGAACTACATGTTAGATGCCTTTCTATCTACAGTGGTTGAATTAGGAAAGTTGTGTGGGTTGACCTTGAAGTTGTTTCTCAAGAGCAGCCCAATGCAGATGCCCTCTTATGAGAAGCAACTTTAAATAAAAGGTTACATTGGGGAGCTTACTTTTTTTTTGATGGTGAGATATATCTCTGGGTCTAACACACCTTAAACTGTGTTTCAGAATTTTTCCATTCCTGGAAACATCTACCTACTCAAAATTTTACTTCCACTGTAGAGTTCTCCAAAATCAGCATAAAAAGATAGCAAAATAGATATAATCCTGAAACAGCTACCCTAATGCAAAATACATTTCCCCATTTATTCTCTCAGAGTGCCCTAATCTTTTGATACACAAGACTGAGGTGTTATCAAAGGCAAGCGGAAGACCAGTGTGGTTTTGGTTTTGTAACATGAAATTTAAACATGCAAATGCTTTTGGGGGTCTTCTGCATTGATAAATATTTCTTAGTATTTCATCTGCAATTAAATTCTCTCTCTGAGGTTTTACAGAACAAACTAATTCCATACGTTTCAAGCATTTTATAGATTTTATTAAAAAACAAAATCCAGGGAAATGTATTCTAGGCAGGTATAATTCAGAAAACAATTGCTAACAACTTTATCCAGTTATGTGATATGAAACAATGCAAGAATCAAAGAATAGGTCAGTAGGCTCAGACGATGAAACATCCTAATTAATATGAGTGGCTAATTGATTTGAACAAAGAGGATGCCCATTAAAGTAAATTATTTTGTTAGCTTATTTTGAAAGAAATTAAGAGACATATATTTTGTTTTGTTTTGTGTTTTTAATTTAAGAACTCAGCTTGTGTCCTAGATGACATGATCCTATACAACGTAATGAAACTTCAGGTGCCAACCCTCACTCAGCCTTTTAGAGGTACCCCTTCGGAAATACTGAGCACAGAGCCTTATGACCCATTTCCTAATGCAGGAGTGTAAGCAATACACAGCTCAGAACAAGCACAGGCTTTGAGTTTTCCTTATTTAGCGGTTAAGTTCTAACTTGCTGTCAAAAAACTGAGGCTATTTGAATTTTAAAGCATTTCAATCATTCTGGATTTCTCACCATAACAGAACACACAAGCACATCAGAGACACAAAAACGGGTCTTTATTACATATATTTTTTTTTTTTTTTTAAGAACTGAGGTAGATGAGGAAAGGTGGGAAGACAGAGGTGTTGCATTAACCCCGACACAAGTTAACTGGTCTTGAAAGAACATGTATTTTGTGCAAAGCCAAAAATTTATTTTGGGTTCAGTTAAAGTCTTAATAGCCTAGCTGAACAATTATTTGTCCAGTCATAATGGCATTAAGCCTCAGAGTCTAATCTATCTAGAAAACAAAACTTCACTTTTAACAAGGTTTAAAATTATTAGAGGCACATACACACATACTCTCTCTTAACATCCTCACCTTTTGTCCAATGTTAGGCTCACCTTTCTGTGCCCCTCTAGGTCTTAGGGTCAAAGGCATCAATCTTCACTAAGAAGGTGCTGGGGAGTATGGGTTTCTGAGGGCCATCAGCACCCCTAACTCCTCCACAGGGGAAAGTATGATTTTTACAGGGGTGTATATTCCTCCTCTTTCTAGGGTCGAATTTTATGTATTTTCTAAAATTTTCTAAACTTTGTTCTTTCTTCACTGGTCTTCATTTCCACATAACATCCAAATTTATAACGCCTAAAAAAAGTTTTGCCCTGCTCCCAGTGTTATATCCCTTTAATGACTAATAATTGATTATTGGTGAGTTGTTCACAGACCTGGAACCTCTGTCATCATCTCATCTACACACTTTCAAGGCCTCTGTTATCACATCTTCACTTGTCTCCACTGGGTTTTATTCTAGGGTCACAGTTTATTCTACACAGACTCACTTGGGTTTAGCATTTACTAGTTACAGACACATATCAAAATTATTACAAGAATAGATGTTATGTCATACTGTTGTACAAAGTAAGCTAAAACTAAAACAAATTAAGTAATACTTACCTGGATGTTTGACAACTGCTGTTACAGCTAAGTCAGATAAACAAAGCTCAAGACAAGTGTAGGTTCAGTGGCCCTGCAAACTCGCTGTCCTGAGGCCTTGGAGATTTTGGATGAAGCCTTTGGCTTTCCAATAGCAATGGCAGTACTATATTTGCTCAGCTACAGGATTACACAGAGAGAGGAATTAAGTCTGTTAATGTCTAAAATTAATATTTCACATTTAGGGCACTTAGAATAGGCTACAATGTGATAGGTTTTGTTCACCATTCCAAGAATTATTTGTACATTTTAACCAATATGTATTTAATGCTAACGTACAGAAATATTATTCAGTGAGTACAAACTACAGCTCCTAGAAAATGCAAAAATCTTTTGCCTGTAGAATCATGCTACCAGTTGTTGATCTAGCCAAGCCTCACATTTTCCTCACACAAAAAAAGGAGGAATAGACAACTGCAAAATAAGAATAGAAACTGCTATGACTGCCTATAGCTGTTTGATTTTTATTTTATTCTGGGCAGGTGTATCTTGCTGCTGGGAGGAAAATGAATTTAGGCAAGTGCTTTATCTCCTAATTACTGTTTAACAAGGAAGCAGAATCACACAGATGGAAATATTTTTTCCTCTTTGTTTGTGAAAGAAAGGACACCAGAGAATGTCTTCAGGATAAGTCTGAAATGCACAGTGGTGTTTCCGAGTATCTGCTAAAGGAGCAGATTATCCTGTTCTTCCATTGTTCTCCCTAAATGCTTCCTGTGTAGTTAACACCAAGTAACTTCTCACACTGTGAACATATGAGTTGTTTGGGATCTACGTGTGGAAGAGGAGCAGGTGCATGGCCAGGGGCCTGGAACCCGGGTTCCTAAATGTTAGTCATTGCAGCACTTGGTGGTACGTCACCTGCATCCTCTTTGGCTCTTTTCCCAAATTCCTCACAGTTCATGGAAAATGAAGGCAGGTAAAAGATTGTCTTAATACTTTCGCTCAGAAGTTTAGAGAGAGAAATGAGTTCCTTAGCTCAGTTTTATCACCCCTGAGCCGGCCTTAATCTTTTTGTCTACAAGACCTGCAGGCTGCCATAGAACTATCTTCCCTTTTATTTAATTTGTGTTCTTTATCTGTAGGCTTACTACAGTGAATAAAACTATAATTGTGCTTATCCATTAAGCAGGACAGTCTAACTAGGTGTGTAGTAGGTGGCATCACTTAGGGTGGCATCACTAAGAATCCATGAGACAATGACAAATTTTAATCCAGATTCTGATTTCAGATGATCTTTCTCCCATGGTGTTTGTTGGCAAAAAAATGTCACTGCTCATCCCTGCTGTAATTTGACAGAAACAAAAGAGTTCTATTAGGAAATAGCTTATTATATATAACTAAAACATGGAAAAAATACTTAGCAATCAGAAAACATTTTTTTCTTTGTGATTTATGAGTCCTTTTAATGTTATCTATTAAAAGTAAATATTTGCTTAAATGATCTCTGACAAGTTTTCATGAGGTTTTATAACATACTTCTTTATAAGACTGAAGACAAAACAACCATGTACTACATGTAGAATGCCTAGAGAAACCCCAAACTCAAATGTATATACAAACCTACAGATTCATTTCATTGATATTTTCGTGTATGGCCTGATCCAAAGCCAAATGAACTTTGGAACTGCTTTCCATTGACTTCAGTAAGCCTGCAGATATGGTTCTTACTTAGTGGCTTTATTGTGTTTGGGTCCAAATGCGTGAAATTACACATTGCTTAAGTGTTTGCAGACTGAAGTCCAAGGTTTTATAACACCTACTCTACAGTCCATAGTGTGAAAGTCTGAGATTTCTATTAATGCTAATTCAACTCAGAAATTATATTTCTTATGGAAATATTTTTTTCTGTCCAAAAGCCATCTATTTTATGTCATCATCATACTATATATTTTGATATATCTTGAGCAATTTTTGCAATGTTAATTTAAAGTAAATTTTGAAGAAGTTATCACAAATACTTTAAATGGACTGGAAGCTTGAGCTTGTACTTATAGATCATGTTAGAAGACATTCTGTGTCTTTCTCTCCATCTTAGTGCACATTTTGTAAACTTGTCTTGGCTGAAGTTTGTTATTGGGAGTAGGGGGGGAAAGTATCAACATTATCTCTAAAAAAACCCAGTTAATTTGAAGATTCTTGTCTTCTATCCAAATATACATTCAGATTAAAGTATCTTTTCTATAAAAAATAGCTTTATATTTATGATAATTAAAATATTCCCAGACAATTCTGTGCTATGTATTCTTATAGAAAAAAATTGTTTGTGGTAGCAAAGAGATAAGAATCATCTGGATTTGGTTTATAATGGTGGGATAGTAAGTCACATTAACAATGAGAACTTTTTTAGATTCTGCTAAATCTAAACTGTTTATCCTTCCACTAGACATGCTTGAATTACTGCATAATCATTTCAATGTTTCAATTTTTTATAAATTAAGGTAGAGTAGCAAAAGACTAAGAATTGTTTCAGTGCTTTAAACTTAAACACAGTGTTTTTAAATATATAAATTGCATCTAAAAGTCAGGCCTCTATTCAATATTTTACCATTTTTTTGTGAGAAAACTAATGAAACTTCATCTTATTTGATAGATAAAAGTTATAAAGGGGAAGTGAAATGTTTAAGGCCACAAGATGCTTATTGGAAAAGGTGAGAATCAAGATTTCTAACTCCCATTTCAATGCTTTATTGTTAAACCATGCTACCTCATAGGACAGGAGAGGAAATGGACAGGAGAGGAAATGGAAAAACAACTACCTACTCTTTTAATGAAAAAACTTATTTTCTAAAAAATCTCTATACGTAACATTTCCAGAAATAGCAATGCATCCCATACTGAATATCTAGTGAGTGTCAGACTGAATCCCAACTCATTCCTTTTTCAGTCTTCTTGATTCTCACAATGGTAAAACACTGGACGACAGGAATAGAAACAGAAAACATTCATCCTTAATTTTTTCCCTAAACATCTTTGTAGGCCACAGCTGAAGGTGATGATTGCGATGGATAGAAGAAGTACTGCCCATTCCACTACCTGTTCTGTATAGTCTTCAGAAACAGTAGTGAGAACAGTATGGTGATGATAAGCATAGCAACAGTGGTCAGCTGTGGCATCGTGGAGGTGTCAGTCCCTGCCAGGGTCACCTCTGCCTTCTCCTTTGATGGGAGAGGGTTCAGGAACAGCTTTAAGAGAATGAACAGCTGTATTTGCTACTGCTGAGGCCAACAGTTCTTCCCTGTATGGCAGGAAATGGATGGGTTGACCTTTTTCTCTGTGGTCATAATTCCTGTTTGTTTTCCCCTTAGAAATGAGTGTAAACCATCTCTACAGGAATCTGGAGAGAAACCAATTACGGGAGACAACAGATGGAAAAAAAAAGGTGGAGGGAGGGGAAGGTCTTAATGGGTTAAAAACGTAAAAAATTAGGAACAATGGGTGGACACTGAGCAGAGCACCTTTTACGGGCCTAATGGTGTTCTACCTAGAGATGAGACAAGGAAAAAGTAAGTTTCACAGTTAGCAGGATCCCTTTCTTTAATCTTTTTTTCCTGATGGAACATGGTAGTTGTCTAGGACTAGAACAAGATCGGTGAGAAATTCATTGAAACGACATTGTTGAAAACTGCAGAGTGGCTTTCCACTTCCATTCCTATTTTCTGTCAGAATACAAAGTGAAATAAGATATTTTTTTGAAATGGGAGACACTCAAATCAGCTGAGTCAGAAATATTTGAAAGCAAATCTTTTGTTTCACAAGTGGGGGCTCAACAATTATCAATGGATTTCTTGGTTGTAACACAATATGGTTTCCTTTTGGAACCTGCTTCTTCCCATCTCCAAGGTTTGCTCCATATTTGTCATCACCAAGGAGCCTTCCTGTCTTTACATACATTGCAGGCTCCCTACTTTTTATGCCTCGTTGTGTGCCTGCCCACTTTGCACTCCAGGATATGCTATCAACAGAGTTATCCTTAGTTACTCTAACAAAGGAACAACCTTTTACTCAGTCTTACTTAGTCACAATTCAATTGTAAGGCAAGACAAGCAGATGATTTTCCTTTCTGCTTCCCAAACTTTAAAAAAAAAAGTCATTACACATATAGTAAACAGTGCCAAAACAAACGGAAGTTATACCATCTATTGCACTGGGCAAGTATGTAGTGAAAACAGGTTTCAGTTAACTGTAGATAAAGAAGGACTACCGTGCAGCAGGCTACAAAAAACAGAGCCTATGCCTTATAAGAAATAGAAATAGATGAGAGTGGTCTTCAGAAAACTTCTAAGGGAAATTGCAATATGATTCAGTGCACTCTTGCATACAAAGACAAGAAGAGTTACTAAGGAGGACAAATCAAGTATATACAATCTTGAGCTTCTTGTTGCAAGCGGAACACTCTAGATGAGCATCTACTTTCCTCTTAGATAAAACAGATTTTGAACAGTTCAAAATAATATTAGACTGTACTGATTTGTTTGAAGGAACTGAAAGAGAGAAGGACATCAGCTGTGAATTCTTATTCTTAAGAGTATGGTAGGGAGACTCTAATGAATTGATCTACTGCAGAAAACTATTATCTAGCCTTGTTAGCATTGTTCATTCCTTATGAGTTTAACAACAGTATAGTATTGTCCTCTTCAGGAAGCAAACATTGCTTTTTAAAACCTCCTAGTACAATACTTCCAAATTCCCATGCTGGGAAGGCACTGCTTTTGCAAACAGAATAATCCCATTTAACCCAATCAAACTGTTTATGTCCTGTAACTAGCTTACTCCTCTTCAGTATTAGGATTATTCAATCTTGTTCTGATGAAGAAGTTATGCCAATAAGACATACTGGGGGGGGAGGAATAATTCTCTGAAAGGCATTTATTTAAAAAAAAAACAAACAATTTTTGATCTTTACAGACCACCAAGTCTTATCATTAATATATATAAAATTTATAAAACTCTGAATTGCAAGCTTCTGAATAATGTACAAACACTAGTTTAATTCCTGAGGAGACTCTTAGCAGAATACCGATAAGTGACCAAGTGAAATACTGAAATGCCATATGAATGTAGTTTAAGATAACAGCTGTGTGCGTCATAACATTAAACTTCTCTGCCCATGTATTTGCAACGAATTCTAAAGTTGTGAGAAGGGTGAGACACATAAATGGCCTGATTCTATAAGATTAGAGAATGAACCAAATCAAATTTCTCACAAATTAAGTGTAGCTTATAAGTAGTGCCACTGCAGCCAGTAGGCAAGTACAAGTTTGTTAAAATATATAATATTTGTTATTCTAAATATTTCACATATGTAAATTCATGAATGTGAAAGTTCCTTTTCCCATAATGGTTAATTGTCCTTTCCACAATATGTCCCCCAATTGCACAATTTTTTTCACCAAACCAAACTCTTTCTCAAAATATGATGCCTCCTATAACAAGACACCTCAAAGTCAGAAATAGAATATTATACCATGGATAATAAAGATAATCTTACAGTTAGAAAACTCAAATTTTTGCTCAGTATGAAACCTTGTGTAAAGCCTTGTTTGTTTAAGGGATAAGTTAAGACCTTCTGGAGCATATGGAAAGTTTCATTTCATCCAAATTTGGAACAGACCCTGACTTGTCAAAATTAAATAATTTCTGCCAACTCCTCTGTCACACAAAATATTCTGGCTCTCCTTTATGATTTTCAGTGTTTTCTTGCATGTTCACATTACAGAAGACTAAAAGAAACATTTTATTCTTGGGAATCTAATTAATCCTATCTTTATAAATAAATCTTCCTTCCTTTTTCAGCTCCAGATCTTTATCTCCTGGGGTTTCCATATCACTTTTGTTCCAAGATTTCAGTTTACAACTTCTCCAGTTCCTCCTTAATCCAGGAAACTTTTTCCAATCTCACAGAAGCTCATGAATTCTCTAACAACATATTTTTCCCACAGCTCTCCTTCTATTTTAGTCCCTTAAGCTTTGTCTATGTTAGTAATTGAAATGAACTAGGGACCACTTACTGGTCCTGAGGCAAATGGCAGAGCACAGTTAGTGCCAAGATTGCTAAACTCTTATTTTCCCTCATCCTATAGCTCTGGAAAAAAAAAAAAAAAAAAAAAAAAAAAAAAAAAAAAAAAAAAAAAGGCACCAAACTGGCACTGTCTTTGGTCCATGCTGTCCTCTAACAGTGGAAGAGCAGATGGAACATGCCAAAACCACACCTGGGAACCTCCTGACAATTAAGCCTGGCTGAATAATGACAGGACTGTGCCTGTGCTCATAACTTAGCTGAGTTTTCACTTTGCTCTTTTGACTTTTCTAGTATGGACCTACACAAGAATTTCAGATAGAATGTTCTAGATCACCAGTCTTTCTTGTGGTTACTGTCCTGTAGAGTGTCTCTTGCTCAGTGTTGCAAAAGTTACATTTCCTTCCTCTTTCAAGCTGTATCATATGCTAAAGAATTCTACCTGATTGGTGCCTGCTCCTGGTTTCACAGCATGGGCTCTGCTCCCATTTCAGTGTTTCCCTCAAAGTTTAATGTCACAAAGTAAAGGCTGGCATTTGGCTCTGCTGGTTCTTCTGCAGGAAGACATCCTCTAAGCTGCATTGCAGCTCGCCATTTTTGCAAAAGTAAAATATTGAGCTCAGAGCAAGGACCCTAAAAGAATATTACCTTTTTTTTGGCAACAGACAGTGCAGTAAATCAAGTGACGCTGTGTACATGTGGGGAGAGTTCAGTGGAGTGCTCTCAAGCTTGCTAACTTGTGAGGCTCAAACAAGAGCATATATCCATTACTCTTCAATAATTTAATTAAAAAATAAGGGAGAAGAAACTGTACAGAATTAGAGCCACTATCTAGTACTGCATGTGATTTAAGAAGCAAAATTAAAGAGCTTTTACTGAAATTAGTTACTGTACCCTTTGTCAGTGGTGACATGGAATGAACAGCTTGACCTGTAATTTGGCACGATGTTTGAAAACAAGTTTGAGGGTTTTTTTATTACAACTTTGAAAGATATGTGCATACCATTTAATATCTATCATGCACTTTAAGCATCAGCAAGTCTCTGGTACTTAAGAAGAGCTATAGCCATTAAGTTAACAGAACTAACTTCTGAAAAAGTGTATTTCAAGAAATACTTCGTAACTAAATCAAATAATTCAGAGGTAAATTTGCAAATAATTTGTAAACAAAAGAACTGGAAACAGTAGCTTTAATCAAAGAATATACAGCCTATTTTAGGGGGGGGGGGGGGTAAGTAACACAAATTAAAAAAAAA
>JANXJC010000008.1:11997613-12017140 GCA_027564655.1 Leptodon cayanensis
CACCTGTCCAGCTACCAATGCAGAGCACAGCACTACGAGGGCTGCTGTGGCGAGAATTAACTCCATCTCAGCCAGACACAAGACACAAAGTATATTATAAAAATAGTCTTTCTTAAGCACCTGGCCAAAAACTGAACGCCGACAATCTTCAGTGTACCATGGGAACATCTGTGCACTAAAAAAATGGTCCAGCTAGACAGACTGGAAGTTGTATTTGTATTTCCATATGTATTTGTATTTGCATTTGTATTTGTGCATGTACATGTATATGTATGTAATTGCAAACAATACAATATGCTTGATATATCTTCATCAGGGAAGTAATTATCCACAATAAACTGCTGAAATTTTGGTTAGCTGTAATACGCTGACCTTTGTTTCATATTAATACTCAACTAGGTTAACTCAATGAGAAATTCATTTTCTCGAACAGAACTATTGTGTAAATAAATGAGATGATAATGATACCCTTCAGGGATTCCAAACTTAAGAAAGGGCTTTTGAAGAAAGCTGTTAAATATGGATAGAAATATTTATATGTACATATGTGTATATATATCCTGACAGTTTGCAGCTTTGCAGGGTAAAATTTCATACTTAAGAAAAAAGTTAGCTATACAAACATTTACTTCTGTAGGTATTACAGATTACTACTGCTGCTAAACACTTGTAAAATATACATATATTTAAGGGTTTTCCATCTTTCTGCAGTATATTGATTGATTCCACATATGATATTATATTGGGAGTGTTGATCTCAGGCAAGCCATGTCACCTGTATGAAGCCTAATAACCCCTACGTTAGCATGAGTGACCACTGTATAGCCTTACCTATGTAAAAATGCCAGAGAACATGCTGCTCCTGGATACATGCAGCTGGATATTCTCTGGTGGACAGAAAGAAACACTCCTGTGTGTCAAGACAAGAAATATAGTTAAACTAAATGAAGGGCACCATGATATGAGAGAGAGACTGAACCTCTCCATGCATGGGAATTCCGCGTAGCGTGTTTTGTGTGTCCACCAGGCATGTGTCCAAAGCTGCATGAAAGTGGGGTTCCCAACATCTGAAGGGATGTAAGATTTACTCACCACCTATATTGCTCTTCCTATTTCTATCTTATTAATAAAGGAATTTTACTATGTTGTTGTGCCTTTTTTCATTGAGATCTGGAAAGAAACCTATACCCATTCCAGTGCAGAACAGATATCCTTTATTTTTATAGAAATTTCTCCTACATTCATATAAACTACTTTTCCTTGATACATTTGTATTTTTATTTCTTGCATGTGATACTGAATCAGACACTTAGAGTTCTTTTTCTGTAATAAGTTGCTAACACTCTACTTCATACATGTTCACTATTTTAGTTGGAAACCTCACAGGAAATTAAGCATGAACTGCAGAACAAAAATGTATTGTGAAGGAGATAATACAAAGTTCCATGCCAGCGAGTAGACCAAATTCATAGCTTCTTTCTTTGTTTGTTTGTTTGGTTTTGTCTTTCAGATGCTTTTCCTTCTTTTTTAAAATCATTGCTTATTCTATGCCTGTGCTTCTCCTATATCCTTGCGTTTGTCCTTTCTTCCAATTAATCTTCCTCAATTCTTCTCTTTTATCATCTCAGAAGGTTTTCTTTCTTTACTCCTACTCTGTTCAAGCAGATAAGATCAGCATCAATTAGATGTGCACCAACTGATAAGCACGAATGCATGTGTTTTGTAGTTCTGTTTTACCATAAGGAGTCTGAGATTCCCCACTTTGCTATTTAAACAACAATCTTCTTTTTTGCAATATTAATGGAAAATGTTATTCTGATGGCAGAGTTTTGCATACATGCACTATCTTTTTCGCTGTTTATTACAGATATATAAATAGTTATTTGAAATACAAGATGATGAAAATCCAGGTAATTTCTTTTTCTTGTTACAGAACTTTCATAAACAGAATTAAAAACTCAGTTTCATGTATCTCTTACCTTATTGTGAAGAAACTTCGCTGAAAAAAAAGGAAAAAATAAATAAATAGGATTTCAGAATAAAATTATTCCACAATGTAAAAAGTAATCTATTTTGTCCATAAATAATTTAATTTTTCCGTACTTATGGTACTTTAAAGGCTCATCCATTGCTTTCAAGAGTTGAATGAGTTAATAGTGTGAGTAGGATTTAAAATCTCAAAAAGCACTTTTTTCCCCACAGGAGATGGGATGATTTTGGAAGCATAATTATGCTCTTAACAATACACAGTATATTACTAAAAAAAAAGTTAGAATAATGTGCAGAGTTAAAGTACCCAAATCCTATGCTTTAACATACAGATTCTCCATTGCTTACATACTATTCAGGGGTGATTTACAATTTACTGTTGACATTTTCTTGATCCTCACCATTTTTAGACATTTATGAGAGCAAAGTGAAATCAGACCTTTTTGTAAAATATTTAATATATGAAAGTAAAAAAAACTTCACACAAGAACATCTTGACCATGTGCATCTGCATTTGCACTGTAGTTTAGATGCTGAATTTGCCTGTGAAGAGAACACAATTATCCCCACTTACCATACTCTTGTTCACACCATTGAACAGTCTTAGAGAACTGCCAGAATTCTTTTAGGAAAACATTAAAATGGAAAATGAGCTCCAGGTCTCTGCTTAATGCACTCCCACTCTATGGGACCAGACCAGACATAGTCCAAACTAAAATCCCTTAAATACAAATAACATGGTTGCTCTGTCTTTAGCTCTATTTCACTGAAGAGATTGTCTACTGTCATAGTACTCCTACATCACGATTTTACATGGCCTTGGCCAAGTATAAATTATTACTGACCATAAATCATTGGACTTTGTTCATCTGGAATTTACAAAATGTCCAGTCACTAAATGGGATACATGAAGAAAGAAATACAGGAAGGATAGTAACTTGCTATTCTTCTATGGTAGAGTGATTAAAAATGGAAATGTGGATTCAAAAATGTCTTCTTTAATCAGAGCAATCAAACAATCAACTCTCATATAATATGCAAAATGAATCTTGGATTCCATAACACATCCTGACACCCACCGTGGCTTCACCAAAGGCAAATCATACCTGACTAATCAGGTGGCCTTCTACAATGGAGTGACTACATCAGTGGACAAGGGAAGAGCTATGGATGTCCTCTACCTGGACATCTGCAGGACCTTTGATCTGGTCCCCCACAACATTCTGCCTGCTAAATTGGAGATATATGGATTTGATGGATAGAATATTAGGTTGATAATGAATTGGCTGGATGCTCACATCCAAAATGTTAGTCAATAGCTCAATGTCCAAGTGAAAACCAGTAATGAGTGGTACCCCTCAAGGTTCCATACTGGGCCCAATAAAATTTAATATCTTAACCAATGACATAGTGAGATTAAGTGCACCCTCAGCAAGTTTGCAGATGACACCAACCTGAGTGGTGCAGTTGATTTCACTAGAGAAAGGGACCTTGATAAGCTCTTGAAGTGTGTGCTCAGGTGAACCTCATAAATTTCAACAAGGCCAAGTGCAAGGTCCTGCACCTGGGTCAGGGCAATCCTCAGTATCAATACAGACTGGGGGATGGATTCATTGAGAATAGCCCTGTGGAGAAGGACTTGGGGGGTACTGGTGGATGAAAAATTAGACATGAGCCATCAAGGTGAGTTTGGAGCCCAGAAAGTCAATCATATCCTGGGCTGCATCAAGAGAAGTGTAACTAGCAGGTCGACGGAGGTGATTCTGCCTCTTTACTCTGCTTTTGTGAGACCCCACCTGGAGTACTGCATCCAGCTCCGGGGTCCTCAGCACAAGAACATGGGCCTGTTAGAGCAGGTCCAAAGGAGGGCCACAAAAATGGTCAGAGGTCTGGAATATCTCTCATATAAAGAAAGGCTGAGAGAGTTGGTTTTGTTCAGCCTGGAAAAGAGAAGGCTCTGGGGAGACCTCATTGCGGCCTTTCAATATACGAAATGAGCTTACAAGAAAGATGGAGAAAGATTTTTTTTTTTTTTAGCAGGGCCTGTTGTATTTTAAACTAAAAGAGGGTAGATTTAGACTAGATATAAGGAAAAAAAATTTTTATCATGAAGGTGGTGAGACCCTGCAACAGGTTGCCCAGAGAAGTTGTGGATGCCTCATTAGTGAAAGTGTTCAAAGTCAGGTTGGATGAGGCTTTGAGCAACCTGATCTAGCAAAATATGTCCCTGCCCATGATGGGAGGTTTGAAACTAGATGATCTTTAAAGGTCCCTTCCAACTCAAACCATTCTGTGGTTCTGTGATCCTGTGACTGATCTACATATATATATATATATATGCATACCTATGTATGTTCACTGCATTCTATAAAATACATTTCATAAAGAAAAGCTTTTACCTACTTCAGTATTGTTTGTTTATTTCTTTTTGCCAACTAGTCTTTTTCCTGGAGTATAAAATTAAATGGGATGATTAGGGCTCGATGTTTTAATACTGTAAAGACTCAACACAGTGACACTGACGTATAAATGCAACAACGATGTGATTTAAGTAATACATGAGTTGTAAGTATGAAAATCAGTTTTCTCCTATGGTTATAACTAGGCTGTAGCTGGGTATTAGGGCTGTGCCTGTGTGCACATCCCAAGTATTTCAGTCATTAATTCCCCAGGTGGTCCAGGACCTCCCCAACCAGTCATCTGCGGATATGATTTAGTGAGCTGGCTTGAGAGAGGATCTACCTTGAAACTCAGTGACTGACTGGACCTACACCATCAAATATTTCACTGACTGTTAAAGACGCCCCCCAAGGGGGAGCAGGGAATGGGATCCATTGGGTCCACTGCTCATGTTAGGCATAATACTGGTTCAAAGTCCTTCCACAGGAAAATCAAAGGAAACTGTAAGTTTGAGGTTTATGTCAGATAATGGTCAAGCATGAGGCATGCATCTGTTTTCAAGATTTATGATTTTTATATTTATCGCATATAATAAGGAATAACCATGCTATATCCTTCCTTTAAGCAATCATCACAAAACCATTGGATTTTAATAGCAGGGTTCCCATATAACCTCAATAACACACTAATTTTATTTTGAACAATCAACATCATTTCTGTTTTCTGAAAAACTCATAATCTCTCCAGCAATTGTTTTCTGTATGGCATTTAAATGTTTCTCACTTATAATCTAGGAAATCCCTCTCTATGTCAAGGGGAAAAACATGCTGTCAAAGGGATGATTCATATGAAATCAGCTGTCATCTGTACTGTTAGAGCAATGCAAAAGGGTGAACTAATTAGTCCTGAAGCTTACTGCCTATGAGGATCAGGACAGGTTAGGAGCTGTGCTTTGAGGTATCGTTTTAGTGACAGACTCAAGTGTAATGCTCTGTTTTTCCTTGCTGCCTGACTGAACAGGGCACAAATGAGCTTCCAAACCCGTGAGACATCTCCTAATATGGTTATTGTTTACTATGTATAAGCACGGTATTCAGAATTATAGCAGCATTTTTCATCTGAAACCTTCTCAGTTCAAAACTATGCAATACTATTTTCTTTAAAGCACTCATTTAGCACAGTTCTTTGAATACAATAGTAAACTGAGATTCAAATATGAATGTAGCTTAATCATAGTAAGTATATTGGCTTGTGGACAATACTCACTGTATAAACATGTAGCTTCCATATGCTCCCTTCTATTCACATTGTATACCCTCACTTTAACAAGACTTTCAACATAGTCTCCAATGGTCTCATCACCAGATTGGTGAGATATGAGCTGGATAGGTGGATGATGTGGAAAACTAGCTAGAATGCTGGGTTCAAAGGGTTGTGATCAGAGGTGCAAAGTCCAGCAGATGACGAGTAACTAGGCCTTCAGGGATCAGAGCTGGGATCAGTATAGTCTATTATCTTCATTAACGACCTAGACAATGGGATAGAGTGCATTCTCAGCAAGTTTGTGGACAACAGCAAATTGGGAGAAGTGATCAGTACACCCGAGGGCAGGGCTGCTATTCAGAAGGACCTGGACAGGCCGGAGAAATGGGCTGACAGCAACTTATGAAATTTGGCAAAAGTGAATGTGAAGTCCCATACTTGGGGAGGGATAACCCTATGCACCTGTACCACAGGCTGGGGGCCCACTGACTGGAAAGCAACTCTGCAGAGAAGAACCTGAGAGTCCTGGTGGCAGTAAGTTTATCATTGGCAAGTAATGTGCCCTTGTGTCAAAGAAAGATGGCCAACAGCATCTCAGCTGCGTTACAAAGACTGTTACCAGGAGATTGAGGGAGGTGATCCTTTCCCTATCCTTAGTCCTTGTAAGGCCACATCTGGAGTGTTGTGTCCCAGTTTGAGTCATCCAGTATAAGAGACATGGATATAATGGAGGAGGTCCAGCAAAAGGCCATGAAGATAATTGAAGTATTGGAACATCTGTCATATGAGGGGAAGCTGCAAGACCCGGGACTGTTCAGCCTGGAGAAGAAAAGGCTACAGGAAGATCTTATTGCTGTCTGCAGGTACCTGATCAGAAGGTACAGAGAAGACAGTGTCAGACTCTTAAGAGAAGTTCAATGAAAAGCAAAGGACACAGGTTGGAACATGGAAAATTCCAATTAAATATGATGAAGCTTATATTATTATAAGCACAACCAAACACTGGAACATATTGCTCAGAGAGTTTCTGGGATGTCTGTCCTTGTAGGTGTTCAAGACTGGACTGGACACAGCCCTGAGCAACCTGACCTGATTAGACCTGCTTTGAGCAGGTTTGGACTAGAGACCTCCAAAGGTCCTTTCTGATGAACAATATTCTGTGACTAACACACAGCATTCTGTATTTCCAGAGATACACCCCCAGAGCTCTGAGCAGGGCCCTGGGCTGACAGGGCCATACCTGCCATGGACACCCCACTTGTCCGAGCAAGGATCATAGGGTGCTGTCCCTCTCAGTGACACCCACCCCCCTAGGGCTGAAGTAGACTGGCACTGTCAGCCTGAAGACCTCAGGTACATGGGCAGGGACACGTAATACCAGAAAGGAGAGGCTGGTGTTAGGCACTTTTCTTCTGTAACAATGTTAATGTTAGTAATAATGAGCTATTCTGTATGAATTAGGAGTGTGAATATTAGTATTATTGTAACACTACTAATGTTTGCACTAATTGGGGGGGGGGGCGGTTAAGGTTTTAACTGGGCTAACAAGTTATTTTGGTTTCCACGTTAAAGGTGTTCCATTTTTGACACTGACAAGATTTTAGTGTAACAATAGAGGGTTTTGATTAGTTCGCTCTGTATTACCTATGTAAGAAGAAATCAGGATTACAATGAATGCCTTATTTCTGTCTGAGTTACAGTCATACAGTTTAATTTTAGTCATGGATTACCCAGGAGAGTTTTTTATGAATGCTGAAATCATGTGCTGACCTGCTAGCAGCTCATTTGATCTGGTGGTGTTGATATCCTCAGTTCCTACAAAATGGGAGTTGACTTTCAGAAGCTCCTTGAATTGTCAGATAATGAAGCAGTCTATCCTGTAATCACCTAACAGTTGATGGAAGCAGAATGATTTCCAAACTGACTAAGTGAAAGAGTTTTGGAAGGTAGTAGGAACTCTGTATGCAATAATACAGAAGCTACTGTTGGAATCTAAATTCACTTCAAGAAGGAGCATTGAAAAGTATTATAATAATGATCTGAGTTCTAGGAAGCTTGTACGTGAGAAGCTTATGAAACTTCTTAAAACATGACTTATTCACAGTTTAAAATTGGGTGTATAATAAAAAAATCCTGTAAATAGGTGTTATCTCAAATTTGTAATAATTGGTTGGAAACAAAAGCAAAATAAACCAGACAATATAGATATAATGCATAACTTACTGTAGTGAAGATGATTAATCATTGGATGAGTCTATCTAGGGATACAATATGTTAAGGAATTCCCACTACATGAAGTCCTTCACTACACATCCAGGCCTGGATGACTCTGAAAATTGCATAATAGCTCACATAGAAGTTTCAGGTTTGACACAGGGAATTTTCTGGAAGAGATTCTTTGGTGTCTGCCATTAATGTGGTTGGGGAGGGCAATCAGAGTGGTCCCTATTATCTTAAGATCTTTTAAATGTGGAGGGATGTTATTGATCTTAAGGATTCAAATTTTAATCAAGTTATTAGATCAAAAGTAATCTAAAAAAAATAAAAGTACTTCAATGTAAAATAGCATTCAATTTCAAAATAGCAGATTTCTCATAGCTGCATTTACATTACCTAGTGTTCTTTTCCAAAAAAGGTACATTTGACATATTTTGCTGATAAACTAGAGAGACCAATTTTTTTTTCTTTTAATGAGATATCCCCAGACTGAATAGCTGCACATACAATGTTAGATATATACTAACCGGTAGCTGAAATCCACCGAATGTACTCGTTCTATCCTGTGTTATCTTAGGCTTTTTTACTCTCTTGATTGTCCTTCCCTACTTGCTTGAAAATCACTTAAAAAAAAAAACCTAGAAAAGTTTAAGGTTTGGAAGGTTACCCTAGTAAAAGTCTTATAGCCAGGTACTGCTTTTTGTTGCAGTAAATATTGAAAATAGGCATGAACTGTACAGCTATTCTGTAATTACAATACAGCAAAATATAGTAGTCAAGTTTTGACTATCCAAATGTTACACAGGGACATGTATTACTGAGTTGTATTAGCAGTTAACATCCCAGAAAAAAAACAGAGCATATAAAATACTTTCTACATTTATATAGTTCTTTTGGGAATAAAAAATTTAATGTGAATTCACATTTTTACCAACTGTAGAGTAATGAGTGTTTTAAAAAGTTAATAGAACCATTTATAGAATTAGTAAGAATTATCCTAGCATGTAATATGTCATGATATATTCCTCTGTGCCAAGAAACACTAGTGTAAATTTCCTGTATTTTAAGTGGTTCTGTTAAATCACAGAGCAGAAAACATCTTTTCTATTCTGACAAATAGGTTTAATTAGAAATTAATTATATTCCACTAACTATTCTGCCTTTTCTGAAAAGCCTTTATTAAATATTGCTAATAGAGAAGGATTATGTCACATATTACCACAAAGTGGACCATATCTGTCCTTGTTAGTCTGTCTTATTAAATCCTTTGAGACTGAGACGGTTTCAGATCACTGAGGAACCATTCCACAGTAATAAAACAAATGACTTTAAAATATATTTTTTTTCCTTCACTCACAAGCTTGCAGTTTCCAAAACAATTCCAAGATAGTTTGGATAGAATTTTTATCATTGTTGGCTGCATTATGCAGTTCTAGCTAATGAACTTATTCACTGGAATGGTATAGCTAGTGTTTTGGTCAAGAGAAAAAAACACTTTGAAAATCTTAAACAGTATAAAGACTACAAAGCTTAATTTTGGTAGAATGCTTAAGTGGTAGATTTATATCACAAGTATGCATTCAAACAAAAAAAAGTTCAAACAAAAAATGCAGTGGAAGAGAACATGATGAATTGTATGACTATTGTCTCTTTGCAGTTCTTACTCATGTATCATTGGCAGACAACCTTCACATATCCTAAGACTAAGTACTCACAAATATTTGTGGCAACTACCTATATGGTTTCTTGAAAATGCTGGATGAATTTAGATTGTTCTGTAAAATTTGCACTATCCTGTTTGGCTACTCAGAAGGAAACCAGAATATAAACAAACATAGCAGGATTTTCAGAGTTCATTCTGCTCATCTCTTAAAAAATTTGTATTATCAGAATTTTTTATTCTCATCCTTACATTGTGAAAATTCAATTAAAAATGCTTCCCTTCTAAAAAAATTATTGTTAATGTTTTTCAGCTATTCAGACATAAATCAGCCATTTATTAAAAAAATCTAAACTGCATTGATGTTTTTTTTATTTTTTAAGTTCTGTTTATTTCCTCCCACTCGCTCTTTTAAGAAGCTCTAGTGCTTCTTCACCAAAACCTCTGACAGGGGTCCAGAAAAAGAAGCTTCTGAAATGACCACACAGGCAATTGTCCATTTTCATACTTCCAAGAAGGCAAGCAAACTAGTAAACTTGGAGGTTTCAATATTAATCTCAATGTGGTAAAAATACGGATATTGAATCAGTCATCTCATAGTATAGCATGTCTTCATATATGCTAAAAAAATGTATATGTGCTGAGCCAGAAATTCCAGAAAGGCGTGTGGTTTTACCCACAGTCACAGACTTTCTGAGGCATCTATTATTAGGTGTCAAGTTTTATCATCACCCCCCAACAGACCAGATTTATAGAGGCTGTAATATGGAGCTTGATTTGTGAGCCGAGAGAGTACAGCGTAAGCACATATTTGTAAAGTTGAACATTGTTATCTAAAATTATGATCCTTGTAATGATAGTGCATAAATTCTCCAGCTACTTACATTTTTACAGTAAAGCTCATTGTAGAGCTATTTGTTGCTTATTAGAATAATAAAATAACTGTGTCTGGATCATGTGTTTGTCCTTGGTATTTCACTACCAAACTCATCTGCAGAATCTAATCCAGAAGAAAACTTGAAGCGCACTTCCATTCAACAGAGAAATTCTATTTATGAAAACATACAGTTGCCCTCTCTTTTATTCCTACTGCCTTTATCTAGAAGTAAAATATTTGCTTGAGATACAGATGACATGATTCAAGGCTCTCGCTGCCTAACTGGATTTACTCCAAGGATTTTCTTGCATGTGTCCTACCTTTTTAATATCACTGACTGTAGGTTCTGGATTAAGTATTTACTTTGGTTATATTTTTAGTGAATAACCTTCAGCTGTCCTCATCTTTACTGCTCAGTAAACCATTCTTTTGGTCAGGCTACACAAGAGGAGAAATGTTTCTTCTTTTTTTTTCTTCCTTTGATTCAGAGTGAAAGAACTTCTACAGAAATTATAAATATATACACTATTCTTGATCTGCAGGATTTATTTTTGTATTACTGTACTCAATGGCTTTTTCTGCAATGTTTGTAGGGTTTGCATATGCATATACTGTGGAAAACAGTTAGTGCTGATGCCTGATAAAATGCCTTGTTTGCTAGCTTTTTTTTCCTCTGTTGCTTAATAAGGAAGTGACAAAACTGTTTTCCAAACAGAGGAGTTACACTTTCCCCTAGTGTTTGTCTTTATCTCTCCTTGAAAGCTTTGAATGATAAAGAACACTCAGAATAAGTATATTTACCTGAAATATGAAAATATCTGAGATGAAAAATTTAGAAATAATCAGATCCACCGGACACCTTATGTGGATGATAAAATGATAAGTTAAAATATGTGTACTTTTTAAATTATAGTAAGCATTCATATTTCTGAACATAAAGAGAAACATATAACTCTGTTACGAGGAAACACTTCTAACTCACTGGATGAAGAGAACTGGGAGAAGTGGGAGGGAGTCTGTTTATTAAGACCATTCAGTCCTCCAGATGCACAGCAGTCATAAGTGGTTCTTTTAGCTGCTTCCACCCCTGCCTACCTCTTACTCCCACCCCATGCCTCTCCCACTTCTGGATGATTTTCTCTGCTTTTCTTGCTGTGCTTTTATTTTTAAAAATCAGTATCAGAAATTTAAGGCAGCTTTTCCTTTTTCCTGCTAGTATGCCAGACTATTTCATAGCGTATGAACAAGATCTCCAAGTAAAATTCATGGTGTTCGTCAGCCTGCTTCTCTGAAGCCTGCTTTTATTACATTTGGTGCCTTCCCATTTTGAAGATCAAGATAGAGAATTCTCTCTATATTATATTATATGACCTTGAAAATGTCTTATACTCAGTTCCCTTCTTTCTCAAAATGACCTGCATTTGGCAATTGTAACAGCACCTCACTATAACTGCTGCCAGAATAGAGGGAAGGTAGAATGCCTGTCAATTATGATTTCCTCTGCATTTTGTTGATGAAGCAACTCTTCAAACACTTTCAGAATAAATGTACTGGGATTATCTTTTTTGAATTCTCTCTTTATTCTTTAATTCATATCTCCCCTCTGTGTAAGTTTTCAATGTTATCCAGCTGGGCAGGCTTTTCCTTTTTTTTACAATACTTTCCTGTTTCGTAGAATATTCCAGCTTCAGGCATTTCTTTTACTTTTTCCCCAGTTTGCAAAGATGTGTGGAAATTGTGTGATTCTTGTGCATTTTTTCCCAATACTTCAGAGATAAAACCAGCCCCTCTACCCCACCACAACCCTAATCTTTTACCTTGGCAATGATCCTTGATGTGTTTTTTTAGAAATTGCTTTCCCTTTTTTTCGTTGTTGTGAGGCTTATGAAACAAGTTCTTTTCTCCATTCACAGTAGCTTTGATTCCATAAAAAGAGTGTTCAGCTAAAAAAAAGTCTGCCTTTTAAAAAGTATATATCTATAAAAGGTAGACCAAGTTATGTTCTGCCTCCTATTTTGAAATACAGGTGAAGAGTAACAAAGATATAATTCACCTTTAAACCTCTTAGAATAATTAAGCAAACAGTTATAACATTTTCAAATATTGAAGAGGGTCAAGTTAAAAAAAAATTAAAAATAAAAAATAAAAAAAAATAATTACAACAGAGAAGACAAAATTTATCATTAGTAAAATTTAGTCTTTAGAGGCTGTCGACAGATTCATCTCTTTCAAATTATTCAGTCAAATTCTGTCTCTTATGACTGATTTGATCTTATCAGTGACTCATCAAAAAACCAGCCCCTTGGTAGGAACAAATCTGCAAACAACCAACATCCTGAAGAAGGCTGAACCTGGTGTTGAGCTGCTGTGCGTGATGGCCAGGCCACCAGCCAAATCAGACATGTTGACGGGTTGGAGAGAGGGTACTTCTTCCTCAAATCTATGGTGCTTGCCTGTCACAGCTGGACCACAGTGTTTTGTGTGAGTTTGTATTCTGTGCAGAAAGTGTATGCGTTGTAGGATAGAGACCTTGGAATAGAAATCATAATCTACCCACTTTACCCATGTTCCATCATAAATGAATTTTAAACCATAGAATCATAGGATCATTGAGGTTGGAAAGGACGTTTAAGATCATCGAGTCCAACCGTTAACCTAACACTGCCAAGACCACCACTAAACCATGCTCTGAGCACCACATCTCCACATCTTCTGAATACCTCCAGGGATGGGGACTCAACCACTTCCCTGGGCAGCCTGTTCCAATGCCTGACAACCCTTTTGGTGAAGAAATTTTTCCTTACATCCAACATAAAATGTTATGCAATTGAGCATTGTGGTTCTGTGCTTGTGGCCACCTCAACACTAAATTTCTCCACGGCACCTCTGCTTCATGATTTTTTAATAAAAAAAAAAAGGAATAAGTGAGCAGAACAGTTTGCAGTGACGTAGCGCTGTAATACAGCATCACCATTGCTGGTAAGAGGCCATGAGCTTTGCACTGAGACTGCAAGGCCTCAGGGTTGAGGCTTGTCAGGCCTGCTCTATCTGAAATATTGTTGACCTGCCTGCAGGTTTGTTTTGTTTGGTTTTGCTATGACAGTGATACCAGTAACTGATCAGGTGCCTATGGCTAATTTGCTCTACTTTTAGAGCTGTACAACCATAGTTGTAATAAGTAGTTACTCTGCATAGAATGAGATGTATATGGCTCTAACACAGTGACATAGTGTAGAGAAATACAGATAGGTAGGACAGCAGAGACCTGGAGAAGTGGAGACACAGGACGTGGTGCAGAGGAGCTCAGGCACAGGGGTGATAAAAGACAGGGCACAGACTTGGCACTGGAGACACCGCAACTGTGAACAATTCACCCATGGTTAGTTAAAGAAGCACAGACCTGGAGCTGGACAACATTGGTTTTAGGGGTAACAAAGGAAAAAAAAATATACATCTAACATACATAAAGGGCACCATATGTAGTGAATTTGGATGTAACGTGGAGCTGCAGACCACAGAAGAAAGCGCAAGGCTGTAAAAGTGAGTTAGTAAACATGTCAAAATGATCCCAGCTGGACCCTGAGAGAGAGGAAGGGAGACCCATCAGCATGAACATCGTAGTCTTCCCTGTAAAGGACTCCAGAGGTTAACAACTCATCGTCAACCCCCTCACCACCAACACACACACACACACATATACCAGAATGAAACCACCAACCTTAGGGCCCAGAGGAGCATCGGGAGGGTGAGCATAACACCGGGAAGAGGGGCTGAATCTGAGAAGTGCGTGCACAATTATTTTGTCTGCATTCTTTCTTTTTCAGTAACAATTAGATCTAGACTAATAATGATTAGACTCTTAATATTTCATTTATATTAACAATGAATTCTTGGCTTTACTTATATTTAAGGTGCTCTTACTATTTGGCCTTCAGCAAGATTTTGAGTGCAGCAAGTTTAAGTACCCTGTAATGACTTCACATTACTTGGTAACCATTGTGCTATCAAATCATTTTAGCAGTAAAATGTGCATCTTACTGTCACCAATTTTAAAGAATTGGGGTTGAGTTATTTTATGTGGTTTCTTTTCTAGAAATCTAAGAATACTGAAGAATAGTTCACACTCTTGCTTTTATGTGTATTTTTTTGGTGCTGCTGAAAAATTTGGCTATTATGAACCAGATTATGTCCTCTGATTCACGCAAAGCATCAGGAGTCGCTGTGAATACTCTAGAAGGTAGAATTAATTTCCATTGTATAAGAATGAACAGCACTAGCTGTAAAGACAATAAACTCACCTTCACTAATAATAATCCTAGTTATGCAATTATTTACAATACATGATTTATAAAGAAATATTAAAAAAAAAAAAGGAGAAAAAGTTTCTCAGTTCTTCTTAATCTTCAGGAAGTTATAAGCACCAATTTCCTTAAACTTACTTCAGAAAAACAGAGAAAAAACTTTGAAACATGCAGTTGTTTATTTTTGATGTAACCATGGTTACATAAAATATTAAATTTTTACAACTCATAACTGTTTCACTATGCTGCCTAATAAATATTAAGATTTACCAATCTGTTTCCTAAACCCATAGAACGCTTACTTTAGTTTTAGCATGTTTTTTACTTTTCACTCAAAAAGTCAACATGAGAAAAAGCTTAGACTTGTTATATTTCAATGACCAAAAAAAAAAAAAATCACAACACTATATAAATATGGGATACCAACATCTAGATCAATGGGGATTAATTGGGATTGCAGCAGAAATGTAAAAACAATAAATACATACAGTCCAAAGAGTAATTTATCTGATTTCTTGTTTTTACACAGATATGTTAATCTCTATGTCCAGGATGAATATGAGAAGAACAGTGGGCTTAAGAGCAGCAATGGAGATTGCTATTGGACATTAGGAAAACTGGAATAGATTGCCCAAAGGATATTATGAGTCTCCAAAACTGAGGCCTTGAAGGGCAGCCTAAAAATATACTTGACAGGCATGAAATAGGTAAGTCTGATCATGCTATGAAGCAGAAGTGGACTCTCTACAGTTCTTTTCCAGCTGGACTGTATAATACTGGGTCATTTACCTTTGATCTGCTTTATGCTGGTCTGGGAATGCCAGTTTCATGGGACAGCTGCAGATCAGTCCATGAGAAATGCTGGGTTTCTTTGTTTGCTTGCTATTTAACTTCAGCCTTGTTTTGGAATAAAACCAAATTTTAGAAAGCTTCCCATGAAGTTCAAACCTTATTATTAAGTCAGATTTAATGCAGAGCTTATGTCTGACACCTTCTAAGGCAGTGGCATTCCACAGTCTCATTACTGTTAAGCTTCAGAAACACTTCAGAAATCTTCCCAAGCCCACAGTTGCCTTGACATTATTTTCTCAGCAGCTACGCAGCAAATAGAGCTCTTGTTTCTATTTAAGAACTTCAGGGACAGTATGACAGGAAATCAAGAAGTTTATGATGAACAAAGGGTCATCTTAACCACAAAAAAGACAAAGCAAAACAAATCAACAACAACAGCAATCCTTTGGTATTAGTGAAGCAGTCTGCAGAGTTACATTCTTTTAGAAGAACAGCAAAATACAGGACAATACACTCCAAGTATAAATTTATCCTGCTTTTTGTTCTGTGAGTTAATGATGGCCTGAGGCTTAGAAGCCGATTCTACAGTCGTGATTCTGGTAGTGATGCAGTTACACTGAACTGCTACTTTGCTAAGAAAAGCGGGGTGGGGGTGTGTGTGTGTGTGGGGGGGGTGTATTAGTATTTTTAAGGGATGTCATTCTTGATTTCAGTCAGAAAAAAACAAATTTTCAAGATTCTTTTTCTAAAACCCAGCAATAAAGATATTACAGTATTGATCAAAGTAAACATCAATAGTACTACGGAGAGACATTTTTTTTCCAGATGCAACGTGCCAGTGTAGTTTTTCAGATGTAAGGGTCATTCTGTTCTTTTGTTGGTGGTGTTTTTTTGTACGCGTCTTGATATTAATGTTTGCATTGACATTTGAACAGTTCTGCCATATAACATTTTGACAGACATGCTAAAATGGAGACTACAAAATGAAATGTCTGAGAAAGACAAACAAAAAGAATTAGTTACACCTAAGGTTTCACTTTGCTTCACTTGGAGAAAACAAACTGAAAGACCGTTATACAGATTATAGTTCTCAGACTTAACAACAGAGACGAAGAGTGCAGAGAGTAAATCTTGATGAATGAAGTTCATACGGTTTGCAGGTATGCTACTATCTGATTGATCCATATCTCTTTTCACAGAGGTAAGATTTGTAAACTGATTATATTCTGTTTCTGTATATATAGACACATGTAGACACAGATATGTATAATGAGTCACATGCTTTTCTAAGAAAACGGTAATATAGCATCTTGTTAAGACTGACTATGAATGCTAATATGTCTAGTGATAACAATGTGCAACCTGAAACAAGATGGCATTTGTATACTTGGCTTTTCAATTTATATTATTAGTCTTATACTTATTTGTATCTTGGGGGCACTAATGCAAACGTGTAAATAAATATAAACACTGCTTAAATACAGCCTCCCATTCTAGTCAGAATACTATTTGTAAATTCAAAATGTTTAGCTCTACTAAATAAGATATAAAGCACATGCAGTGAATATTAGGCACAGAATACCATTAAAAGCCTGGATCAAAGAATGCAGTGGCAAAAATGTTTCCTCTGTTCTTTAGTTTTGGCTTCTGATGGTGGAATAAGGGCAGAGACTGTTCTCACCCTGTACAGAATGAATTGAAAGGAATAGAGTGAAAAGCCTGGTGGGTTTTCCACCATTATGGGACTTCCACCATTATACCACTTCAGTCATCACGAGCAGGGTGTTCAGAAGCCAATAAGGAAATCTACTTCACTAGAAGCAGTTTTTGTGTTAGAGGATGTTCCAACATGAACGGTTATCCAGCCTGCAGGTGTGCAGAGATCACAACCATGCTGGGTTTGTAGGATTCCGTAATACACAAGGAAATGAGGCTTTATCTTCTAAAAGGGACCCAACCATCCCAAAAGCTGGAGGACAAACTGAACTGTCCCCAGAAGTGGGCCCAGAGGGGGACCAGTAAAATAACAGGCAGTCTCACTTAAAAGATGATCCACGTCAGGGAGTTTGGAGTCAGCCAGGTGTGCCCTGCAAGGGTCCAAAACCTCATAGAAAGTTTGTGCGGAGAGCTCAGCCTGTTTAGGAAAGGAAAAGCACATGCAGCAAGGGAAGTTCTCAGAGAGGGGCTACATTTTGGATAAAAATTAAGTCCTTTTTATATCATAGAGACATAAGAGGGCATAGAACATCACCACTTTGAGCAGCCAATAGATGCTGTTAATGTCTATTTTTTGCCTGGGGCAGCAAAGAGATGATGAAGTTTTCTGTTCTTTCAGACCAGTTTTTTTTTTCCGGACTGTTTTCCTTTTCTTGCCATTAGAACAGTCAATAGCAGGTACCAATTCTTACTTTCTCAGGATGTTCTACCCTTTTTTACAGACTTTTTTTTCACCTTTTCAGATGATAAGTTGTTACGGTTCCTTGATTTTGCAATTAGGATGTGTCCAGTTTCTAGGTACCCAGCTGTACTTCAAAGATGCCAGCTGTACTTTTCAAGGATGCTTCTGGTTCCCAGGCCTGGTTCCCAGGCTCACAGCTCTCAGGCTGGCAGGCAATTTCTCTGTCAGTATTTCAGCAGCATTTTCTTCTCTTCAGTAATTTTTCCCTTGTTAGGTCGCCTTTCTGGCTGCTCATCTCAGAGGGAGAGAGGGAAAGGAGGTGTAATTTCAAAATCCACATTATCTATCTTATTTGTGTTATAGAACTATCCCACTCCTTTCTATAAGTGTCTCAATCCAGACAGCAGTTATGACTCATGACACTGGGAAGAATGCATAGAAAATACTTGACAAAATAAACAAGGATGAACTTGGACTTTATGCATTCATTGTGTTTGGATGCCCTTAGAGGTATGGAAAGGCTTAAAATTTCAGCCTAACTGTAATTCATTATTCAGTGGTTAACCCCATTAAAATTGTATTGGAATGAGAAGAAAAAAAGTTTCCTTTTTTTTTTTTTTGTTATCTCAGGCTTGCTCCTGAGGCGAGAAAAATAACAGTAAGAGGAGGGTTGGGTTGTGCATGGCATAATACAAGGCCTTGTGCATACAACTGTAGAATAAAAAAAATGTGAATGGGAAAAACAATGCAGCAGCACCCACGGTTTTTCATGACTGAAAGTGGTCCTGTAAAGATGCCAATAACTTCCCACCAAATAGGCGGAATATGGTATAGTTAAGCACACCATTAGTATGCTAACAATGAAATTTAGATTCTCAGTGAGGTATTTATGCTAAATATATGTCGATATTCCATTTTCTGTAAACTCTGAGTCAAAGAGCTTTTCAGAACACTTTTGCTTAAGAGTGCATTTATGTCTGAAATCTGCAATGTCTCTTCCTCAAATGGAAATGCCAGGCTGTTAAATTATACAAGTAGAGTTAAAAAGACTCTGCATGCCCACTGCTTGTCTTCCAAAGGGAGAAGACTACACAAGGGAATAGTGATTAACAGAGTAGGTGTGATCTTTAAGAGAAAAATTATTTTCCTGTGTTTTTCTCTTTTGGCACATGTCATCACCAAGTCCTGCACCTGGTAGTATTTCTTTAAAAGACAAAACTATAATGACAAGAAATTCAACTGATTATCACTGGTGTGTGGAAGGAGTTAAGCCTTCTGCTCTATGGAGAATGATAGATGGTACCACTGATGGTATCTGCTCAAAAAGAAGTAATGATGTCTAGCCAGTAATGTAGTGTTGCAGTCAAATTACTGTTATTAGGAGGTTTTTTTCAGTCAATATTACATATGAAGAATTGTTTCTAATCACATGCTAATTAGCTAATTCACAGGTGACAGCAAGTTGGGTGGGACTGTTGATCTGCTCGAGGGTAGGAAGGAAGGCTCTGCAGAGGGATCTGGACAGGCTGGATGGATGGGCCGAGGCCAATTGCATGAGGTTCAACAAGGCCAAGTGCCGGGTCCTGCACTTGGGTCACAACAACCCCATGCAGCACTACAGGCTTGGGGA
>JANXJC010000008.1:12021682-12032632 GCA_027564655.1 Leptodon cayanensis
GGCATTGGAACAGGCTGCCCAGGGAAGTGGTTGAGTCACCATCCCTGGAGGTATTCAAAAAGCATGTAGACAAGGCACTTCGGGACATGGTTTAGCGGGCATGGTTGATGGTTGGACTCGATGATCTTGAAGGTCTTTTCCAACCTAAATGATTCTACGATTCTATGATTTGAACAAACTGCTCCTCCTTGACTAGCTTTATTGCTCATTCTCCTGCTTCTTCTGGAAATTACTTTAAGATGTGTGGGATATATCCCTATGTCTTCAGTAATTTTATCCTGTTAGTCAAGGCCTATAAGCCTGTAGGCATCCATCCTCCCTGCTTTCCAGACACTCACTTTTCATACTTAATAGCTCATACTAACATACACTAGATTATAAGCAACTAAATAAAACATTTACACCTTTCACACAGACAGTAAACTTTTAAAATAATCTTGTATTGCATTTTAATAGCACTGCAAATAATCTATTAATACTCTTTTGATTTAAATGCGGTTTGTATCTTTTGGTCTGACTACTTTGGTTGTTAAACTAAACCATGCAAAATCCTTTGCTACCTTTTATCTACAAACTTACGGGAGACCTGGCAGGTGGTAACAGGTGAATTTCATGCAAGAATTATAAATTGCATAGACAAATAGCATGATTCTAGCAGAAGCAGCTAGTTTTTGTGGGCTCAGTAGGTATATTTGTTATTTTTATTTAGCTTTATTTATTTTATTTGGTTTTATTTGTGTTGTGGTGTTTGGGTTTAATTTTTTTGGTTGTTTTTTTTTAAAGTATTCATGATAAAACTGGCAGGTCTTTTTGCTGGCTTATAATTAAAATGCTCAAAGTAGTCTGAAACTAAGACCTTATAAACACTGCTTGAACACGATTTCTGTTAATTTCAGTGGTTTTCTGCTTCTTAGAGAGCCTCTTGACAGCTATTAATGAAGTAGGTGAAAAGTCTTACTTATTTTCATTTGGTGATTATATCTTAGCTGACATACAAATATTCAAGAACTGATAGTTTAGCATTTGCATGTGATTCCCTACATAAATTTATAGGAAATGCTTAAGATAAAACTTGCATGTGAATAATAACTAACTCCGTAAAATGACTGGATAACTAAGTAGAAGGATCAAATATCATGGTACTGGAAATACTTTCAGACACTTTGACTTATTTTTGTAAAACAATGTTGAAAAAATTGCACTTAAAATTGGTTGGTGGTTGCAAGATTAGAAAATATGGTATTTTATGCCTACCACATTTAGCTTTCAATGACAGTGCAAGTTCATCATCTGTATTCATGGAGCACTAAGTATACTTTCTCCCTTCCTCCTGCTTTGGCATGCTAATCAGTTTCCATAAAATAGAAATGTGGCCAGAAACTCAAATTTGAGGTCTGATACAGGTTCACTTCTCCTTCAAAGGAAAACTCTGAATACACATGACATTTATATATGGCTAGAAATATAAAATAAATTCTGAGATTAGATATGGTAAGTGTTTCCAAACAAATAAAAGAGATCTAAAGTCTTATAGAAAACATAAAAGATGAATAATTCATATAGCCTGAAATCTAAGGTGTCAAGTGGTTACATTAGATCACAACATAATTTTATTTTTTATTTATAGGTGCTGCTCAAGTATTTTCATTTTTTAAATTAACTCATAATACATATTGGCTGATGATGTAGTAGAAATAGCCAGACTCTGGAGAGGACTCGGAGAAAAGGCAATGACCCTAAAGGGCATGCCACACTAGTGTGCCGCAGTGACTGTAGGCAGTATGCTTGACTTGGCTGTCCTCATCCACCAGGTCGAAGAGCTTGGCAAGGATAAGTGGCCCTGAACTGAGGGGAATGATGCATTAATCGTAGTCCCAGTGGCTGATCAAGGCACTGCTGACTAGCCATCTTGCGTGTGAGTATGCTGGAAAAATCTGCAACATGCAGTTGCATATCAGAAAAAGTATACCATAATATCAAAAAAATTTGAGAGGCAGTGGGCTTACGGAGTAACGTGGGAAGTTTTAGGAAATGTTTTCAAAAGAAAAGGGATATCAGACTGGAAAATTGCTGTAATTTCATTTTTAGAACACCTGTTTGTCTTACTACTTTTCATCTGTAAGCAAAAGGATTTTAGAAATGGATCGTTGAGTGACAATCTGTTTAAAATCACTGCATGTTTTTAGAGTGCTCTACTTCCAGAGGACATGTTATTCACTAACAGACTTAGGTGACTGATGTGGAAGAGATTCTGAGAGCAATCATCTCATTAGTTCTACTGGGAATAATACATAATTTTACTGTTATTGACAGAGAACTACAAAACACAAGGAAAATTATCTGTGGAGAAACTTCATTTGGCTTTAACAGTAATAGCTACAAGAGGAATTAATTTTCATAATTTCAGGTGCTTTTCATAATAATTTGAAAGGTAAATTAAACCAAAAACAGTGTCTGTGAGCCAGTGTCCCTAGCTTCAGGCATCCTTCTTGTGTCTAAAAGATTAGATGCCTGCAGCAGGACTTTATTCTCTGTATAGCCAATAAAGACATGCTGGCATGGGGAAATTCTCTCAAACTAAGCTATGCGTAGCCCGTGGCAGATATCTGCTGCACTTCACACACTGAACAGGAACTACAAACTATGTAGTACTAAGTAAAATAGGACAAGGATTAATTCCTGGCCAAGAGGCCAAGAGAAACAAGCTATCATTGCTTTTGCCTATTTCCCCCTAGAGGAAGTTGTCTTTACCAGTGCTATGTCGTTTGACATCTTCTTTAGTCAGGTAGTGTTGCTTTGCCCCCAGTTATCATTTTGTGTAGGGTTTTTTCATCCTGGAGCATCTGAAATAATTTAGAATTTTAGTACAATTTTTTACGACATTGGCCTTATACCATGAGGTTCTGGAAATGAAATAATCCTAGGACTTTTCCTGAATATTGTTCTGGAGAAAGCTGGTTGGAGCTGTTCAAAGCAGAGTCAGACTTGAGCTAACAGCTAAGATCAGGCATTCAGAGATTAATTTCTCTTCCTGGCCCTCTTTCATCAGAAGTACAGCTAATAGTATGCACTTTCTCGCTACAGCTTTTTCTCCATACAATTAAGTACACAGACAGAAATTCAGTGTTTAAATTAGCTGGAGTGGATCCCACCTCCCTAAATTTAGAAGTGAAATCCTTTTTTATTTGCCTTGTCCTTATACAGCATCTGAATTGATCCTTGTTCTTAAAGACACAGTTTTCTGAAAATTTCAAGTATTTATGTATACAGATTTTAAACAGAGCTGTGCCATATATTTAAATTCCATTTTGTTGTCCTTTGCTTGTTGCAAACTGCAGAATTCAATTTAGTGGCAAAACAATCTAACAAGCTGTTTTGGGAATGAAACTGGCTTAGGATAGACTATGACATCGATGTCAATGTCCTTTAGAAGGGATATCGAATAGCTGCGTAATCACAAAATAAATAAATAGAGGCGTGCACCACACACATACTATTTGATGGAATTGATTTAGAGCTTGTGGATCTACTCAAACACTCATCCATGTGCACACATCAAGTTTAATGTGCATGTGTTCATGAGCAGGACTTCTGCAGTGCATTTTGTCAATACAGATAGCTTCACTAGCGAAGAACATCTGTGCTGCTGGAGGAGAAAAGGAAAATAAGGAAGTCTGTCATGTCCAGTATCTGTTCTTTTGCTTTGATGTTTTCAGGAATCTTCTTCCCCCAGAGAAAAGCCCAATATTCTAGAGTCCCTGAACTCTCCAGAATAACCCACGAGTAACCAATTCACTTACACAGCTGGTAAAAAATTCTTGCATGGTCTAGTAAAGCATGTTGCAATTTCTGTCCTTTGTGTTTAGTAATCACGGAAAATCTATATCGTTACTCTAACTGAAAGCTTAAAAAAGTAAATTAATTTTGTTCTCTCTATGGACGCTAAAACCCCCTAAATACCACATAAACATCTTTATAGTTCAAATTTCTTGCATGTTGCATGTTTTAAAAATCCTAGTGTTTTGTTGGGTGTGCCATCCTAAGGAGGTGGGGAATGGAATGAATATACTGTCAACTTAGAGGTCAGCCTACAACTATTCAAAGAAATTTGAACTTGCCCTTCAGATATTATGTTGTTTAACATATCAGCAAAATAATGCCATTGGGAAAACCCCTCTTTTCAAAGCTATTTAAATGTTTGTTCATGCTTCAGTGACACAAGAAATCTATTTAAATGTAAATAATGAAATGCTAGAAGGCATCGCTGTTGGCATTTAACCCACAACAAATAAAGGCAATAAAATTCTGAATGCCTGCCTTCCATCTAAGATAAGAATGGTGCTAAACCTCCATCTTATATTATATACTTACTTATACTGTCTGTTATATATACATGGGTATATGTAGTTATTTATACAAACACAAAACCACATATATACATATATTTCATATATCTCTTTGGTAGTGATGGTTTTTGTTTTGGTTTGGTTTGGTTTTTTAAATAATTACTTCTGCATACTCTCCATTCAAAATTCCTCAAGGATTAATTTAATTGGTGTCAACATTAAACTGCACCAAAATCAGTAAAATACCTTTTTGCTAAATGCTTATTTTTCATAGTATACTTGAATCAGGAAATTAGAGCAGTTATGTTTCTAAGTAAGGTCAAACACTCGTAAGGCCTTTAAACAATAATAAGATAGCCAGGGTTAAATTCCCAAGCACTCAGGAAGAACATTTTCTGTTCTTGTCTCTCTTATAAATAAATAAATTCTTCTGTTGCCACATAATGAACTCTTATAAGCGTCAGTGACTAGAGCATTAATTACATTAACTCTTGTAGGCATTCAAACTCAAAGCTTTATTCCCTCGTCTGGGACTGTCAGGAATAATATCAGAGTCAGTTTGTTAAACGTTTCGTTTAGGCCTGTCTCTGCCATCTTCTTTCTATTCAGCCATTTCTGTTCTTACCCAGTAATCTTTCTGAATTGGAGACAGGCCAGCAAAGACATTATTCATCACCGTCTTTTAATGTACCAGTGGAACCGCAGTGCAAGGACAGATCATTATTTCATATTTCATCAGTGAAGTGACAGATATTTTTTTTCCCCTTATTGTCAATATGCAGGATCAAGACTAAAGATAGGGGGGAATAGTTTGTGAGGCAAGAATACATTAATAGTGTAGGAGAGATTGTAGACAAGGAGATAAGGAGGGGGGAAGGCATGATTAGAAGAACCCAATAGAAAGCTAGAGAAGTTAGAAAAAGAAGATGAAAGAAAGGCTGATAGACTTGATGTATGTAATGAGAAAGACAGAACTCTGATGGTAGTGATGCAAAATAGGCAAGAGATAAAGGAAGGTTTAACGGGGAGTAATAAATATCTTGAAAAGGAATTTAAATGAAGATTTCCTGAAACCAAAGAATTCAACTCAGTAAACGTCATCTGAAAGACTATGCTTTTGTTCCTAAATAAGACGGCCAAGCACTGATTCCTTGTTTGAGATCAAGTGCCACCAACTGGCTCATATGCACACTGCTTAGGGCTAGTCCACTTTATAACAGATTTCTCTCAGAGAGGGATTTTTGGACGGGTTCAAAATGGAGCCACTTAAGCAGCATGGACACTTAAGTCTGCACTGTTCAGGCTCACTCTATTATTTAAGAAGACAGACTTCCCTAAAAGATGTAGAGGGAAAATAAAACATGCTACGGAAGAAAAGAAAAACAAGGGAAAAAGAAAACGGAAGCAGTAAAAATGGAAAGCCAAATCAACAACAATGAAGTTCAAAGGAAGCAGATGAAGGCTTTCTAAAATAATTTAGAAGTACACTGGGATGTTTGCTGCCATATGGTGAAACACGTTATATCTTTGTCTTTGTTCTGACATTTGAATGTAAACTGGTGAAGGATGAAGCAGAGTTTCAGCCAGCTCAGATTATGGTACTGGTATCTCTCCACAATATCTGACACAGCTTTACTCTGTTGTCTGTCACCTCTTATCATGCAGGGAGCTGAGGAAGAATGAGATACTCTGTTTTCTTCTGCACGTCTGGCTCCCTCTGATGCGTTTTCTTTGGGAGGTGCACTTAGCCCATGTAGCCCCATTTGTATCTGTAATCTGTAATGAATAATTGAACAGATAAAAAGCAAGACACCTGAACATCAGTCCTTCTATGAACTAAGACCAGCGACACCTAAAACAGCTACGTGAAGCTGTGGCATGCTAGCAAGGATGAGGCATGATATCCAGAAACAAAAGAGCAAGATATGCTGACTTTGAATATTAACCTCCCTAAAAAAACCCAACCAAACAAAACCTCATGTTATCTTTCTGACTTTCACTTGAACAGTTTGGAAGTAAAAAAAATACTCAGTAGCAGCTTATTTTTATATTTACCAAACCCTCTTGGTGGCCATTTATTAGGCTTTCAACACCTTACTGAAGTGCTGGAAGGACCTGACAAGGACAATGAACTCTTTTTCATCAGGTAAGACTGTTGCAGAGGATCACCCCGATTCTGAAAAAATCTTCACTTTATGAGACTGTGGAGCAAGAAGAGAACAATAGAGCTGTATAAAAAGCAGCTACAGTCTAGCTGACTGCTGTCACTATTTTAGATATACACGCCGCTGCTTCTCCTGAAGGCAAAGCTACTGTCTCCTCTTCCTTTGCTGCTGTAGATAGATACTCAAAAGAAACAGATGGGTCAAAATAGTTCCATCTGTTTTACTGCCATAAAGTTAAAAAGATGTTCTGATTTTAGTATAAGACCCATGACATTAACTCAAGAAGTAAGGAAAACTAGAAAAAATATTTATTTAAGAAATTGTATATTTTACTTTTGCAATTCATCTTGTCTCTTTAAGAGGTTCTGTGTGTGCCTCTAAATGCATTGAGAAAGTTTAAATTAGGTAACCAAAGTTGTGAGTTTACAGAACACACTTTATAAAGTATTAATTGTTATTTATTGCTGTTGTTTTTTGAACTTGCAGCAGTGATACCACATGCTTTGTTCCTACAAAACCCACAAAAACAGTACAGCTTAAAATTAGGCATAAACTAAAATACTTGTGTAAATACTAGAAAAGGCTATAGTTAGTATAAAGGTTTAAAATTAAGAAAGGCAACAAGTTAGCTGTATTTTTTTCCCCCTCTCTAAAGAACTGGATATGCCAAAAATAACTGATCATTTTACACAGGTATTAAAAATTGAGTATCGCACATTATTACAGCATTTTGGCACTTTGTACTTCTCTGTACTTTCCAAGCAACAGACTCCTATATGCTGAATCCTTAGAGAGGTCTCACTAAAGGACTTAAACTTTAGTTCAAGCATTTTTCTGTCTTATGCAAAACATGGCCTTGAGTTAGGTCTTCTTACTCTTAATTGTACAGGAGGGAATTAAGCAGCTAAATGGGCATTTGCAAAAATAAATCCACAAAATAGTCAGGTTGACCAGGAACTATTTTCATTGAAAATATGTTTGAAGCTTCTCCTCTCTCAAATACTTATGACCTGGCTTCACTGCAACTGCCGAGAGATCTGAATGGACTGCCCCCACAACTTTCAAACAAGAAGTACACAGAAGTGTATTCAGATTTTTCCACGTATAAAGTAAAAGCAGAACGTCACATACTTTGTTTACATTGTCCAAATAAAGGAGCTCAAATTGACTCCATGAAAGCCAGCTTTGGAAACAGAAGCAGAATGGAGCATAGCTTTAACACAGCCAGATGACCTGTGCACGCACTGGGAGACTGCAGGCTGCAACAAGAGAGCCAGTTCAGGTGCACATTTATACTCAGCCTCCTTTTCCTTATGCATTTTCATCTGAGCCCTAGTCATACCCTTGCAAAGATCTGGAAGCCTAAAAACTTTGTTTTAAACAGCCATAATTCCTTTATCCTCCCCCGCCAGAAAAACCCAAACCAAAGCTCAGGACAGTAGACTGGGGAGCCAGGCTGCATAAAATGAAAGGGTGTCCCAGAGATGTTCAAATCCTTGTCCTACTGGAGTCAAACACAATTTCATGACCCATTTCAGTGACGCTAGTTTCATCCCAGGATCACCCCAAATGGTGGGTGCCATGTCTCTGAACTCCCTTAGAAGCTGGTAAATGCGGGTTACCTTATCTGAAAAAGCTATGCTCACTTGTAACAGCACAGTTGCATCTAGTAAGAAATCTGTGGTGTTTGTACCACAGTTAATTGTGTGAGAAGAAGGCTGCTAAGCCGGATTAGATAACAAGGATGCTTCTTTCTTTCTTTGCAGAATATCTATTTTACAGTTTGATTTTTTCACCATTTTCTAATTATGAAGTCTTCTTTGGATTAAACACACTCAGTGTAATTTCATTAAGGTATAAAATTTAAAGGCTCTTAGAATCTGGATTTTTTTGTTGCTCTTATGACAGCTTTTTAGACCTTTGTCTTTTAAAGATGTTTCAAGTAACATCTCAGCTAAGTTGTACCAAAATGTCATGGACCAGCTGGCATCCTTATTTCATAGATGACTGACACTAAGGAACTCCACAGATATGGGAAATGCCATTCTCCCATTAAGAAAGCTATTGCTGTCACATCATTCCAGCTTTTATAATGCCAAACCCCAGCATGTCATTACTTTTGAACAAGCACGATTTAATTGCTCTACCATTTTATATTATTTTTTTCATGTGTTGTATAATGCCATCGTTCTTAAAAAAATATAAAGAGCTTTCTGGTGGATATGGTAGCCTTTTTTTAAATCACAGAAATTAAATATATCCAGAACAATACTGCCAAAACATCTTTTTTAATGGATAACTGAGATAACTGCAAATTCAGAGGGGGCTGCACAGTTACCCCAAACTCCTTGATGAATATGGATGCAAATGAACGGGCTCCATATTTTCTGAGCAGAATTGAGAGAGCATTTCCAGATTTCTGCTGTAGTAGTTCTCCAAAGAATGTCCTGGTTTTGTGAGTGTGAGGTCAAAATTGAGCAAAGTCCTAATGTTCAACTCCTACTGCTAAGTAAGCCAAGCAACAGAGACCTCAACACACTACAGGAAACTAGGAAATATAATCCTTTCAGGAGTCATACATAGCCAGACAATAATTTTAAAATGTGATTATACCAGGTCTTTGTATAAGATGCAGCATTTTCACATGCTCACAGCTTTCAATAAAGCTTCTGTCCAGCATAAATTCTCCATGTGTAGTATGACTTAATATTTAATATTACTGACCTTCCTTTCTTCCTTCTATCCTTCCATGGAATACTTTGGAAAAAAAAATAAATTAAAAAAAACCCAAATTCTGCTTTAAAAAGCCTTTCAGTGTCACTACCACTAGTGAATACAATAGCAGTAGAAATGCTTTCTTCATATTTATGGATTTTCTTTGTGTGGTAAAACAAGTTTTCCATTTTCAGTTTACATATAAATTTCACAAGTGTCTTTGATTGGTTTGGCATAATGTTTCATACCTTCATACTTTGAAGATTGATACAATATTTTAGTATATTTCAGACTTCTAGGCTGGCATTTTGAAGGACATTGTTCTATACCTTTTCAGACAGGTAACTGTAGGTGTATATGCTATGAAAAGAAAGCTGAGTTATGGCAAAGCAAAAAAAAAAAAAAAAAGAAGAAAATCTTTCTGATCTTCTGTCAGCTCTTCAAAGTAAGTTTTTAACTTCCTTGCAGACCACCACATACAGAGCTGTCTGTGTCAGTTTTTATAGATTCTTCTGATAGTCTGTGCAGGTTGACCCAAACCTTGTTCCCACTCAGTTTTTGTTAAAACTAAAATCACCTGTAAGACAGGTTCTTTCTATAATATTGAAAGATCTGGATCATAAATCATGTGGCAGTCAAAGGAAGTACAACAATTCTATAGCCTACAGTATAAAGCAGTGCAACACAAAAAATAATTATTACCAGATTTAAAGAGAAATAGTACATTTCAGTCTGGTTTTGGCAGGTTTTTTATATCATCTTTATGTTCATTTGTCAAATTGTAAATATCATCATCTTGGAAAGTACTAACATGATGGTATTTCAAGATAGCTTTGACATAATGAATGCTTGTAACAACACTATGGAGAAAAAAAAGTGTGTGCAAAGGTAATTCAAGCTGACAAAACATTGAAAAAAATGACATTACATTCGCTAAACTTCAAAGTTACAGCTACTGTCTAGAAACCAAGCAGTAAAGACTAGATAATGGACCTAATTTTCCATGTAGAATAGCTTATGAAATAATTTTTCATCATGGTTCTAGTATTATTACTTTTCTGCTGTTGGGTATGCACTCTGCACTGAACTGCTGGAGTGCAGCGCAGTGCAGTTACTTATGGCTCTTACACGAAAAGTAAAGCTCAGGCATAGGCCTGCTACTGTAGTAATATGATCATGAAAGGCCCTTAATGACCACCTCAACTTTATCCACACAGTGAAGTTAAAAATGGCCTTAAGTGTGATCAGGCTTATGACTCATACCTTTATGTTATGTTTCAGGCTGTTTGTACTTCAGTAGCTCTGGTCCAAGACAGCTACATTGTGCTCAGTTTATGACTTCAGCTGGTGTACAGAAGCGGTGCACTGGGGTTTTTTGTGCTGATTGTTCCAAAAGAAAAAAAACGACAGGCTGTACGCTACAGAAAGAACAACGTATTGGCTTTATGTGGCAAGGTTTTGGGAGCAGAGGGGTTACAGGGGTGGCTTCTGTAAGCAGAAACCAGAAGCTGTCTCCATGTCTGACAGAGCCAGTTTTAGCTGGCTCCAAGATGGACTTGTCGCTGGCTAAAACTGAGTCCATCAGCTCATATTTAAGAAAGGGTAAAAAATGCTGCACAATAGCAGCTGGGAGAGAGGAGTGAGAATATGTGAGAGAAACAGCCCTGCAGACCCCCAGGTCAGTGCAGAAGGAGGGGGAGGAGGTGCTCCAGGCGCCGGAGCAG
>JANXJC010000008.1:12032716-12044015 GCA_027564655.1 Leptodon cayanensis
CCACCTGCAGCCCGGGGAGGACCCCACGCCGGAGCAGGGGGATGCCCAAAGGAGGCTGTGACCCTGTGGGAAGCCCATGCTGGAGCAGGTTTTCTGGCAGGACTTGTGACCCCGCGGGTGACCCACGCTGGAGCAGTCTGCGCCTGAAGGACTGCAGCCCATGGAAGGGATCCACACTGGAGCAGTTTGTGAAGAACTGCAGCCCGTGGGAAGGACCCACGTTGGAGAAGTTCATGGAGGACTGTATCCCGTGGGCGGGACCTCACACTGGAGCAGGGGAAGAGTGAGGAGGAAGGAGCAGCAGAAACAATGTGTGATGAACTGACTACAACCCTGATTCCCCATCCCCCTGTGCCATTCAAGGGAAGGAGGCAGAGAATTTAGGAGTGAAGCTGAGCCCAGAAGGAAGGGTGGGGTGGGCGGAAGGCCTTTTAAGATATGGTTTTATTTCTCATTATTGTACTCTGATTTGATTGGCAATAAATGAAATTAATTTCCCCAAGCCAAGTCTGTTTTGCCTGTGATGGTAACTGCTGTGTGATCTCTCCCTGTCCTTATCTCGACCCACGAGCCTTTCATCATATATTCTCCCCATCTGTCCTGCTGAGGAGGGGGAGTGACAGAGTGGCTTGGTGGGCACTTAGCAGCCAACCAAGGTCAACCCACCACAACCTGTGACTGAGTTTTCCCACTGTGATAGTATTCTGGGGCAATTCCAATTTAAATTTAAAGTACATGAGTAGTAGATAAGCCTGGATTTATACGTAGTCTTCGGCTCACACTTAGTTGGCATTATCCACATGGAAACTTAGTCTAGCATACACAGCATAGTTCAAAATCACCCTACTCTCTTCATATGAGCTTGTGCCTTGGTAAACAAAACTGTCTTCTTGCAACCTTATGACACTGCTGAGGAAGTTAAATAAAATACTATGTGAATGAAAGAGATTTTGATGCAAGGCACCCATTAAAAAAAAAAAAGGATAGCAGGTTTGTAAATGGTAAATATTGGCAATTATTAGTCTAAACTGTCACCCTTAGAACTTACATAATGTTTTTGCATTTCTCTACAATGGAAACTGAGTCCTGGCTGCATGGAACATTCAGAAGTAAGTTTTAGGGTTTTTTCTCTTTGAAGTGTTTTTACACTTCAGTTGTAAAGGGAAAGTGTAAAGTTTTTCAACTGTTATTCCAGTTGAAAAAAAGATTTACAAATTATATAATAACCAACTGTCTGCAGTCTGCAAGTATAAACAGTTATGATCTATCCTGGAAAAAGATGTACAAGAAAATCAAATTAAAATATTACTACATATAAGAAATGTGCTGTCTTTCTGAACATTTTTTTATTCTATTTTCCAATAGCAGAATAAATGTTAAAGCTTTGGTTTTCAGCAATTATTTTTACACAACATTCTTTTTTCAGGTGAAGCATAATATTTCATTTTCTCTATTTTTGGTATAATTGCAATAGCAGAGCCTTCTAGCACTACAGAGGACCATTACCTATCTACCTACACATTACAATACAGCTGAAATCTTCAGAGTTGACGAAGTTTAGGGTCAGTATAAAAAAAAAAACTGATTGTGCCTATTTTATTTTTCCATGAGACAAATTGGTTTGTTGGGTAGTTTAGGTCATTGTGTCACTCAGATTAGTATTTTTATTCTGTCCCTGGTTAGTAGAAAGTGCAAAGAAATCCTGATGCCCATATTTGTGTTTGTTAGAATATTTTGCTGATCAAGACAAGGAGAAAAAAAACCTTCTTTTAGTCATGTTTAATTAGGCTTATTCCACAATTTTAGCTGACACTGATACCAACTAGTTATTTGGGAGATGACAGCTATCTTTATTAGATTTAATTTCTATAAGGACCTACCTTCTCTGAAATGTTTCTTGCACACTGTGAGTGAGTGACTAAAAGGCAGTTGTCTTGAGTTTTGAAATCATTATAGGTAAACCAGTATTTCCTCATCTGGTATATGCATATATGACTCAATAGTGTAAACACTACCTCAGACTAGTCTGGAACACAGTATACGGTTTATATGTGAATTTGCACTGCATTCATGTTAAACATGCTGTAGAAAAGTGAAATACAAAAGGATGAAGGATATAAACTACCAGTCTGCTTCTGTTGCAGTTTTCCAAATAATCACGGAATGTTCCATTGTGGTAGGACAGAACCATCCTGTTCATACAATGAACAAGAGAACTGGTCATAACTTAATCACTCTGGATCTTCCCATGCAATTTTTCTATTATTTGTCAATAGAAATGGTGTTCTTAAATTATTTAGTTATTTTGAAAATTTCACTCTTAAAGGATTCTCTCACTGAAGAGCCTACTTTTAAATTTCCTTTTGTGACCCAATAAAGATACTTAATTGAGTAACATGATTATGAATAACATGATAAAGTATGTCATTTTGATCTAATGACCCTGACTGTAGTTATTTCTGTGGGATGTTCCCTTTGACTGTAAAACCTCAAAGATCATAGGCCTAGCATGTAAGTTACGCTTTACCTCTTCTTTCCTATACATGAACAGAAGGTATGCCCAAGCAGAAAAATAACAGGGCCACGAAATTCCTTGACATATGATTATCATGGCAGAACTGGATAAATATAGTTGATCAAAACTATAAAACAAATAACTGCTTTGTAAAAAAATAAAATCTCAAAAATATTACTCTGATGGTTGGTCTCGGCAATGGTGAGAAGGTGGCTTAAAACCACTCTCTATATACCTATTTTTAGAGCTTTATTGATTGTATATGTTATAAAGTCCAAACACAGGTTTTTACAATCCTGAAGATGTATTTTTAATCTCATCAATAATGAGCTATCCTTGATATAAAGTATGCATCTGATTGCAATACATTTCACTCAAAAACATGGCATGCTAGTCCATTTATTTAAGATGGAGTGCTACAAGAGCTGGAAAACTGGATTTGAGACTAGTTTGTCTATTAACAGTCTGTGAAGTTGGGTTTTGGTTTGTTTTTTTTTTTTCTCCCAAAGACAAGATACTCTAGAGGACATAAAGACAGCCACAATGGAAATGTGTTTGAAGTATGATAGAAAATCTGGATCTACGTTGTTTTTTTTTCTGAATGATGCCTCACATAGCAAATTGGCATTAATATTTTCTGACTTAACACTACTTCTACTTCCTGATTTTGAACATCTGATGCAAGTTTATTTTCATTTCATTTAGTAGCCTCAGGGCAAACTGAAATCTTACTGCTGCTTATAAAGAGAGAAAGAGTAGAGAACCTGTCTGACAGCCTAATGATAACATGCTATGAAATCCATAGAGACTCCTGCTCCCTGAGGAATAGGTGTGGTATAAGTATCATGTTGCTGAAATCCTTTTTCTTGAATAAAATTGACAGATACTGTTTGAGCGTAACAAGACTTTGGGAATGGATAGAGGCAATATTAAGCTTGCTGGCATTAGGAATGATGAAACACTGGAATGGCCTTTGTCTGGATAGATCTGAGAACTGCAGTAAAAATAAATGAATAAACCACAAGCAGCTTCGTAAATTAAAACAGTATTTTCCTTCAGAATTTGTCTCCTACCTGCTATTCATTTTCTTGATGCAATTCCCACAGAACTCCTCTAGAAGACTGTTTTTGCTTTGGCTGTAATTAGTACAGATTTTGTTCTCTATGTTGTTGAAGCCTCCAGCAGCCTTGAGTAAAATCACCTTGAGTAAAATCACCTTGTGACTCCACCAGTCTTGAGAGAAAAAACACCTCCAGGTCTTACGTAAAATCTGACCCTATATATTCTTCCAACCCTTTGGAATCCATAGTCCACCTAGGCTTTATTTTTCAGTAACTGCCATTTAATGACTCTTTATGTTTTTAGGGAAAAATGAATTCCAAGGCTCAGAAACTGGAGACTTTGGTAGTTCAGTATAATATGTCAATCTTTTGTGGTTTTAATAGAACTGCCATAATTTTCAGCTCCATAGATATGTATGCCTTTAGACCTATTCTCACTTTCTGTTAAAACAGAGACATGTAAAGCTTGTTCTTTAACCCTCATGGGGAGAACAAAAAATATTTTCATGGCAGTAGAATTCTTATATTTCTCAGTATTTGCCTTCAGTTTCATCCAATTCACATTTATTTCATAAAAAGTTTGCGGGATCTGTATAATGAACCCAAGACATCCCCTGATCAGTGCCATGTTAGTCAGACCACTGTCAGTCAATGCCAGCAGCAAATACTTCGTACAGAAAACAAACGTCAGCCCATTATTGTGAAGGTCATCACACTGCACGGAGTTATAACCATCTAGCAGATGCATTCATATATCAGCCCAAGGTAAGCTACTCGAAAGAAAATCTTCCTTCTCATTCTGGCACTGATGTACCCATCCCCGCCAGCAGCACACTGACAACAGAGAAACCAGCTCTCCTTCTACACTCAGCACCAGTCTGTCAACCCTCATTCAGTCCTTTCAGGCTAGTCTATTTGACATCTGGCCCTTCTTTATGTCTTCTTTTTCTGGAGGGTTAGATTCCCTTCTCATGCAAAACGAATGGTGATCTATTGTAAGGGCCATCCACTTCGTTGTGTCCCAAATGAAGGCAATAATAATACCGTCCTAGCTAATGCATACAGTATGCACTGTGCACTGTGCAGTTACTCAGACGATTCTCTGCTAATCTCAGAGGTGAGGGAAATGAGTGTTAAACTTAGTCTGGAGGGAGGAATGGGACAGCAGGTTCCCTTATCTGGAAAGCGGAGAACTGAAGGCTCTGGTGAAGGCCTCCTCTGTAGACTGGAATGCTCTGATTCAAATCATCTGTCACATCGGTTTTGGCTTGGCCACCTTGTGGTATGCACCCAGACTTGATATTCACCTTAATACCCATCATGCGGAACCTTGGCATAGGTACAGGACATAAACATAGATTTGATCTGGTCTGGTTTTGTTCTAACACAGTTCCCGGCAAAGGTGGTCATGAAAGGATGCAGTAGGTGCGCGTGATATAGGAGACACTGCTAAAAGGACCTTTGTAAACATGCGAGGAGGTTTTCCCAGGATTCCCCCTACAGCTGTCAAAGCAGGTATGACTGTAATATTCATAGTGCTTGCAAAAGGCCTCCAGAATGGACACAGGTGAGGAGTCTAGTGACTTCAGTGGGAACTCTTTAACTTCAGGGAACAGTCAGTCTTTTCGGAATCTATATGGAATTTAGCAATCAATTAGTCTTCTGAGACATTTGATGTTTCCATCAAATCGCTTTACCACCTTTTTAATGGTCAGCTTGCTAAGAAAAAGAGTGCTTCAGCTAACCAGTAGGTAGCAGACGGCATCTATATTTTCTTAGGGATTTAATAATTGCAAACATCGGACAGATCACTGTTAGAGACTGAGATTACAGCCCCAAATCCTCTCCAGGATTTAAATGAACTTGATCACTATTTTACAAATGACAGATTCTTTTATTTTAAAAGTTTTTTGTTTTGGTTTGTTTCTGTTTGCTTGTTGGTTTGTTTTGCCAGACATGGTGGCACTCTATGCCTTGTACATAATGATTGGTTTTATATTGCTGGAGTTGAGATACTAATTCAGAAACTGAAAGAAACAGAGGGCAGGGAGTACAATTTGGGACTCCTGCTTCCAAAGTAAACGGCCCACTCATTGGGCTAGCAAATGTTGTTTATGTTAATAGTTCTATAAATTAATGAATCTTCAACAGTTCGAAGTAGCTGAAAGAGAACAGAGAATGCCTCCAGTCAGGTAGTTAGGACATGCGTGTGGTGGATGCAGTACAGACTGAAGTGAAAACTGAACATAGCTACCACATATGGGTATCTTATTGTGTAAAATCTGTGCAGCATTAGCACCACTTTAAGTGAAATGGCTTGTATCCGTTATTGGCAGGTATTAAGCATTCTTTTAATTACTGTGTGAAGAGTGAAAGAGCATCTATTTAGACCTGTGATGTGTTGAATTCAATACCATCATCCTGTGCATGCTGAGAACTGGAACCCTACAGAGTCCCCTTCAGTTTTCAGATGCCTAAATACCTAGCAGGTTTTGAGAATATAACCTTTCAGGATAGCACACCACCACAAATGCCACTTAAACCCTTTGCCACATCTCAACATAAGCCACTGTACTGGGTATTTATTGACTGTTGCAGTTAACTTGCAGTGGATGGAAAATTACTAGTTACTGAAACTTAACACCACTTTAAGATCCAACATGAAATAGGAGATTGGATATCAGATTTTTACATGATAGAAATTCCTGTAAGTAGTAAATATCATTTAAGTGGCACAAGAGATTGCATTACTAAAATTAAATAGAAAATTAAATGATATCTAAAAGTTTCTCTCATTTAATGATACTTTATAAACAGCTGCAGCAGACTTGGTTTTGTGGTAAGACTTGCTGTTTGGATTTTATGTTACAGAAGTTGTAATACACTTTAGGATAAAATTAACATAAAGTATTTTCTAAAAAGAGAAGCAAAAACCTGATCATAAATGTGTCTGCACAAAGAAAATTGCTATTACAAACTGCTTTAAATTAGTTGTGTGACCTAAGCTAGAGCAGAATTTCACATTTAAATATATATTTTTAAAAAAGGTAACTTCACTATTACTGCTTTTCACAGCAGCAGATCAGCATTTCCTAGATGCTTTTGCTAATGCAAGTTCCTTTAATGTTCTACTTCTGAGGACAAATCCTTCCAATGAAATCTCTTCCTCCTTTCCCCCTCAAAACATAGGTCTGCTGCTTAGGTGCTCCAAGAAGCTGCTCTAATTATTGTCTACAAGTGTACCATTAGCCTGGGAACAGCTAACTGCCTTTAACTGCTGGCAACAGCTGGGTAATTAATGCTACCCAGATAGTATAAACACTTTGTAATCTTCTTTGAATCCTTCTGTGATCCTCTTGGGCATCATAACTCACAGTTTGAAAACACAGGACTGGAGGAAAAGTTGTGAAATCTACTATTAAAGGCAGACAATTCAACCCTTTGTTGGCAGAAATTTACACATCCTTTATCACAGTCACTCCCAGTGCTTATTATTATGACTATTTATATAGTTGTAGTTATCATCCATTGTGTCATGTTTGTACATAGCTGAGAACAAGTAGTTTGTGTCAAAAATGCTTAGAATATAAGACTTCAGTGACTAGTCCATAAATCTCTGCCTGTCTGTAGCAAGTCTCTGTGGAGAAATCTGCAGAAAAGATACAGGCAGTTCAGACTGCAGCAGGCAATAGAACAGCATGAAGAAGGCATGGCATGGGGAAGACTTGAGAAAAACATGTTATTCTTTCTTTTGCTACCCTAACTATGAAGGAAAGGAAACAAAGAAAATACAACAGTGTCCATAAAGTTAAGGTTTAGCTTGTAAACTAAATTTCTACCTATGCTCTCCTAACTTTTTCAGCTGATTCCTTCAGGGATGTCTGCACTGTATACTACAGCAACAACGTTACCTAAGCTTTCTGTAAATAAGGTAAGATATTGACTACTGTCCAGATACAACAGTAGGTCAGGCTGTGATAACCTGAAGAAACTGCCCAAACCAGTCTGCTTCTTTCCTAAGACTAGTTCATGCAAAGCTAGCTCAGTTATAGCTAAAATACACTGTAGTCTGAACTCCAGGCATAGTTAGACCATATGATTATGTGTGCTCCTGGCCAAAACGCTGAAGTAGAAATAACAAAAACATAGTCCTTTCCTGTGTATGTCATATGCTCCTTCAAAAGCATAAGGAAATCACTGAATCTTTCCCTGAACCACAGTTCAGCACTTGCTAGGGATAACAATGTACCTATGTAAATATCTGAAAACTGTTCAGTTACTTTGGGACTGTCTATATCTAGTTAAATACTGATATGCTTCTTTGTAGGTGTCCAATAGGAATGAGGTACACAGGTGACACTGCACTAGCAGGTGAAAATGAAAGGGATTTTAAAATTATTATTAAAATAACATTATGCATTTTTGGAATTTATGTATTAGAATGAAAATTAATTAAATTAATGATAATTCATTAGAAATAAAATCAGGAAGCAAACCTAACTTCCATAATCAATAACTGATTAGTTGACTAGTGACTCATAGATGGATCTTTTTTTTATTTGTTCAGTGGGAAACGTTGTTCAAAGAGGAAGCTCTAAGTAGAATGTGAGATGGGAATTTTCAGAGCCCTAAAACTTTAAAAAGCTTAGAAATTTTGTAAACAGGATGTTCCTGACTTTCAGTTTCTTTGGTTGGATTTTTTAAAGAGATTCCTCTCAAATGTACTGCATAGTAAGTACTTGAGGATAAATTATCTGTGAAGTGTGTCAAGTTTATTTCTAAAACCTTTGTTACCTTTTGTATAGCCTGACAGTACTGCCCATTAGCTATCCTCTTTTGTCCTTCTTTAACCTAGCTTGACTTGTAAATCCAAGCCTATATTAGGTGAAAGCCTTGAGTTAAGAATCTAAACACATAAAATGCTCAGAGCCAACCGTATAAAACACTGCATTAATTTGTCAAGAATGCTCTACCTCACAAATCATCTGCTCAATTTGGAAAAAAAGTAAAATCCATTAAAACATGTAATTTAAGTATTGAAGCAAAAAATTAAGGAAAAAATAAATGTTGCCACTCTGAGATTAAAAAAGCAGCTGAAGTGGCACGAAGTGCTAAAACAGTGTAAATAAAGTCTACTCAGAAAGAGACAGATACAGAGTAGTTGTTTACAAATCTGTAAATTTTACTACATTATATTTTTCAGTAATGTGAACAGGTAAGATTTATAAGCAATCCTAATTTCTTAGACTAATGAAAATTTTCTGTAGTGATATCCTAAGCCAACATGAAGAATAAAGTTATGAAAACCTACTAACTTTAAGAAAGCTTTTCAAGTGAATTTACAATAAAAAGGAGAGCAAGCACCTCTTAAAAATTATTGGGTTGGGAAATGGAGACTTCTGTGACACTGAAGGCTGGAAATGAGTGACCTCTGGCACCAGAAGTTGCTCCACCTGCAGATTTACATCTACAGAAGAGTTTCAGCACCCCAGTAGCACATGGGGGGCTGGAAGCTGTATCTAGAAAAGCCTCTCAGCCCACTGAGTCTAATCCTTGCAGCAGCAGGAGAAAGAGGATAATGTTAGTAAGTGGGTGACTCCTTGCGACCAGGGACAGAGGCCCCCATCTGCTGTCCTGACCTGTCATCTCAGGAAGGAGACTGCTGCTTGCTGGGTTTTGGATCCAGAACATTGTGGAGAGGCTGCAGCGGGTTGTCTGGTCCTTGGACTATTACTCCCTCCTACTATTCCACATGGGCACCAAAGGTACAGCAAGAGACCTGGAGCATATTGAGAGTGACTACATGGCTCTGGAGGTGAAGACCAAGGACATGTGCTCCTTGTCAATGAGGGGAAAGGGCTTGTGGGGGAGTGAATGGATCCGCAGGGTCAACAACTGGTTGTGCAGATGGTGTCAAACACAGGGATTTGGCTTTTAAGACCACAGGACACTCTGAGGGCTGAGGACTGCTAGGAAGAGATGGTATTCTCCTCACTAAGTGGGGCAAAAACATTGACATGGCGAGGAGAACTTTAAACTAGGAGAGAGAGATGTTGACCCATAATCAGCTGAGGCAGTTGATCACTTGAGGCATCTCAGAAAGTGGAGGGTGCAAGTTGCAAGGATGAAAGAGCCCCTGAAAACAACAAAACAAGGCTGAATGGGGCCCACCTCAAAGCACACAAATAAGGAAGTGCCTACAGGACAACATTTTGGTGAAAGTTCCAACACCTTTTCTGGGAAATCATCCGTGTCTGGGTGTCTGTGAAATGACCATATACTAATGCACACACCATGGGAAATAGAGGAAATCAAAGTTGCCTGTGTGCAGCTGCAGCCATATAATCTCACTGGGATCACAGAGACGTGGTGGGATAGCTCACGTGACTGCAGTGCTGTCATGGATGGAAACAGGCTGGGAAGGCAAGGACAGTAGTTCCACTTTTTGTGGGACAGCAGTGGAAATGCATGGAGGTCTCTGCCTGGAGACAGGTGATGAGCCAGCTGAGACTTCATGGGTCAGGGTTAAGCGGCAGACCAACGTGGGTGATGTTGCAATGGGTGCCTGCTGCAGGCTGCTTGATCTGGAAGAAGTAGCAGAGGAGGCCTTTTTCAGACAACCAGGACTTTAATCAACCTGGTATCTGTTGGAAGGGCAACACAGAAGATCACAAGCAATCCAGGAGGTTTCTGGAATGCATTGGTGATAACCTTCTGGCACACATGATGGAGTCAGCAAAGGGAGGGGCTCTGCTGGAGCTGATTAATTGTTATCTACAAGGAAGAACTGGTTGGGGAGTTGAAAGTCAGAGGCAGCCTTATCAGCAATGACCATGATATGGTGGAGTTCAGGATTCTGAAGAGCACAGACAAGGAAAATTGCAGGATCCCAGCCCTGGACTTGAGGAGAGGGTATGCTCCTATGCAGAGGGACCTCAAGAGGCTGGTGAAACGGGTTGACAGGCATCTCATGAAGTTCAACAAAGGTAAAAGTAAAGGTCCACAACTGGGAAGGAATAATCCCATGAGCTAGTACAGACTGGGGGTTGACTGGCTGGAAAGGAGTTTTTGCAGAAAAGGACCTGGGTGTGCTAATGGATAACAAGTTGAACAAAAGCCACCTTGCAGCAAAGGCAGCCAACAGCCTCCTGGGCTGCATTAGGAAGAACATTGCCAGCCAGTCAAGGGAGATTACCCTTCTCTACTCAGCACTGCTGAGACACATCCAGTTCTGGGCTCCCTGGTACAAGGCAGACATGGAGACACTGGAGCAAATCCAGAAAAAGGGAATGGAGCACCTGTCATATGAGGAGAGGCTGAGAGAGCTGGGACTGTTAAGGCTGGAGAAGAAAAGGCTCAGGGGAGATCTTATCTATGTGTATAAATACCTGATGGGTGGAATAAAAAGATGAAGCCAGACTCTTCTCAGTAATATCCAGTGACAGGATGAGAGGCAATGCCCACAAATACAAAGGAAGGAAATTCCACCTAAACATAAGAAAAAACTTTACTGTGAGAGTGACTGTCACGACCCAGACTGGACAGACCAGGGAGTCTGTGTTTAATTCGAAATTCCCTCGGGCTAAGTTAAGGTGAAACGACACCAAACGATCAGTTAAAGATTTTATTCATGGCAGAAGCAAACAGAACTGGGGAGGCATGGTAGTAGGTGGCAGGGTTTCTCACAACAGGAATTGGCATAAGACTACTTCTGTAAACCGTG
>JANXJC010000008.1:12051501-12095143 GCA_027564655.1 Leptodon cayanensis
CTGAGGGGCTCGGCCTGGGCCAGAGGCGGCTCCGGCTGGCAGCCGGGGAAGCTTCCAGCAGCTTCTCACAGGAGAAGCTACCACCCGCTACCAAAACCCCGCCACACAGACCCAAAACAGCACTGAATGAGAGAATGTCAGGGTAGGTTGGTGTGAGTAAATTGTGAATATACAATTAAGAGCTTTAGCATTGTATTTATACATGAGGAAAATGCTAAAATTTCTCAAGCCAGCATAAATTTTGTTTTCTAGCTTTTTAGGGTTTTGTAAATTTACATGCATGCAACGGTTTTTATTTTGTGAGAAATTTCTTATATTTTTGTTTCTTTGCCTTATTCTTTTTAAAATAAAGATGAAGCAATATGTACCTTTCACTAGACCCATTTTCTGAATCATTACAGCTGCAACAGAGACTGGTACAGCTTGAGAGACCTAGTACCTGAAGAAGCTCTCTCCTATGCCGCAGTTTGAGGACTCAGGGCATTGAGTGCTGAAGAGGAATGTGAGGCTGGGACTTCCTCTTATGGAGAATTCCCGAGTGTTGGAAGGAAGATGATAGCAGGTGTGTTAACGCTCTGTTTTGTTTCTCCGTATCTTTCTCATTGAGTAAAAGATTTATTTGTGTGGGTATATATATTTGGGTTGTTAAGAATGAGACTACAGATAAAGGGCTTTCTGAAATTAAAACTGAACTGAAAGGGACAAGCATCTCAGTAAATCATCTGTATAATTTTCACCCAGTACTGTGAACCATAGATTTTGTTTTCCATTTTCTGTATTTGCCAAGAATACATTTTACTGGAAGGGGAAGGTAATAAGTTGGAAAAAAATGCAAACAATATACTGTGTATCTCCCATAGGTAAAGCCTGCTAATGCACGGAGCATTGCTGACCAGGGTGTATGGAGGAAATTGTTATGCTTATTCATACATTTTAATTCTTATGCCTTGCTAAAGCTATCATTCGTAGTTAACAACAAATAGTCACTATGATCTCCAGCAGAAAATAATCCACAGTTTTAGGGAAGAAGCACATTAAGTAAAATGGCAAATTCACCAACTCTAGCAAAAAATTAACTTCCTTCAAACTATAACCTTGAATGCTTGACATGCCCTGCCACTTGCATCCAGGTTTTTATGCTTTTGAATACTGTTTGCAACTCAGGTTTCCGTGAAGTGGTGGCTTGGTGAATGTGATTATGTTGTATGTGTTGCAGCTGATGTGTTTGTGCTGTGGGAGCCTGATGCATTTAATTAATGTATCCTGGGGAAAGGCAAGCTGTTTCCTGGGGAGAGTGAGGCAAGGAAAGGCAATAAATAATGGAAAATAGATTTGGAAACTACCTTAGAGGTCATCTAGTTAATCCCCTTCCTCACAGTAAAGTGTATAAGTGCATTGTTCCTAGTTCTCATTTGACAAAGTTTTGCTGTTACCAGTGCACAAGAATTATAATCTTGCATGCTGTCGCTAAATCGTTCTCTGAAAAACACAGGGATTTTCACTGTTAAGGCACAGGTAGTTGTCTGTAGTGTAGCAATACATTGGCATTATGCTGAAGTTTCTAGAACTATTATTTCTGCAAAGAGAATATTGAGCCTACTGTCCAAGGGAGCTGGGGGTGGGGATTGGAGGGGAAGGCAACAGAAATATAAAGATGATGTGAAATGTGCTAGGCTGGTCAATAACAATGAAAAATACCACATAGAAGGAGCTGTGGAGCTGGATTTTCAGTTGAAATCACAAGGAATTCTAGCACCCTTTTTTCTCTCTCCTTCCTGGATCTGCTTCTATCTATATAGGGTTCTCTAAGATCATGATGAACTCAGGGATAGCGTTAGCTTTGCTTTCTGAATGTGGGATGTGCACTTGGTGCCGCCACTAAGTATTCTGAATATAACTGAAAAGGAGTGTGAGAAAGAGGTGAGAAATGAATTTCTAGATATTACTGGCAGTCCCTATGCCTTAGTGCTTTTTGAGTGAAGGAGCATTTTGTAAGAACCTCACTTTGTTAACATTGAAATGATTGATTTTCCTCATGTCTTTCTCTTTTCTGAAACAGTATATAGGTTAGGTCTCTGCAATCACTTGGGAAACAATAGGGGAGCAGAAGGGGAGATGCTGTCCAAATGCTCTCACTAGGAACATAGTTAATAAAGCTTCTGTCGGACCTGTCCTAAATCATACTTATGTTATTATGCATTTGGAGTCCCCAGATTCTCCAACACCTGGTCACACACTAGGTACACTCAGAGCTGTCTAGATCCTGAAATCAACACCACTTTGATTACTTCGTGGGGGTACGGGAAAAAGTTACACCATGGCTGTGCTTTGGATTCAGAAAACATCTGACAAATTCAACTTTTCTGGAGGTATGGTGAAAAAATACAAATATTTGTACATGGGTCTCTCATCAGAAAGTTTCAAAGCAGGTCAGATATCTAGTCTGAAAAAAACTTACATATATTCATGAGACAGATCATTTCTAATGATCCAGATACCCTATTATTAATTGTCATTGAATATTCTATATTTACCATTTACTTCTTTAGAACTGCATATCCTAATAACTCTTACGAATGCAGCAAGTGGAAGGCATTCATACAGAACAAAATTATCCTTAGAGAATAACCAGAGGTATTCCTGATTCAAAAAGCCCACAGTAAGAACCAGTGCCTTCACTGGAAAGAGAAAATGTGTCTATCCTGAAGTTAGGCATGCAACAAAATGCAATGAGATGCATGTAATTTCACTTACAAAACTAGTTTCATACAAGAGTTAACTCATCACAGGTACAGTCACTATTAAAATTTCTATAGATAATCCTGACCTAAATGGTACTTTATAAGAAATATGCTAGGTATTCGTTTTATGCTTTTCTGCATAAAATGTTATCTCCTTTTATTTCTAGACATGAGTATCTGAAATCATGTCATACAACATTCTTACAACATCAGCAAAATTATATAAAGATTAAGTTTCAGCTGATCTTACACATTTTGTGAACTTCCTAATGCTGATTCCAATACTATTCATAAGGACAAATGGTCTGAAATTTCTGCAACTGTTTTTCTTTTTAAATACAATTAATATAATACTCTGAAATCCTCCATTCTTACGTAGTACTTTTGTTTATGTCACTGTTACACTAAATGTAATATCCAGACATTAAAGTATTGTAGATGTATCTGCTGCAAGAAAATAAGATGGGGGAAAAGAATGCTTTGCAGCTAGTATCATGTAAGACATGCTAATGGCCTACTCAACAGACCGCTTTGCTGTCTCTCACTTTCTTGTTCTTTTATGCTGCAAACAATTTTTATCTTTCTATTTGCTGCATTGTTCCCTTTCTTGGACTTTTGGACATATAGTAAATGGACATATGTTCTCTCATTCTTCATAGTAATGTTCTTTTGTAAAATACATTGAACCTATAAGTTGGAGGATGGCAGATAAAGGTTTGAATTTTCTCAGTCAGAAAAGATAATTTAAAGCAAGACTTGCACATTTGTGCAAAAGTAGAGTAAAATAACGTGCTACAATGGCTAGGCTAAGTGTAATGTACTATCTAGCTTATTTAAAGCTGGCTAAAGCATCACTACTTTATTTTTTCACTTTACGTGTGTTCACGGCTGTCTAATACAGGGATAATGTGGAATTTAGTTTCAAACAAGTCTACCCAGGCAACACCTAATTTCTACATGTCTTAATTTTTGCCTGAGTTACACAATCACGGAAAGGCTGTCTTTACACCTGATGAGAAGCACTTCAATGTTGACAGCATCTTGGCACCTATCTCCCAAATATGCCTGAGAATGATCTAGAAATATGACGCATTCCTCTGCCTAATTGTTCTGCACAGCTTGATCTAATAGGCATGTTCAGAAAACAATTAGAGATTCTCGGTCTACACAAATATAGTGCAGCCAATATTACCTGTAAAACAAGTGAAACTAAGTGAAAACGGGGGTGTCATGTCTTGAGTAAGAAAAATTCAAACATCTCAGTATTGGATATTTGCAGAGACTAAAATTGTATATTTAGAACAATTAAGTCCTCTAGTCGTTCAGCCGGCCACTGAGCCATTTTCTTGGATGTCAGGAGTTATGGGTTTAAATGAAAGGGGAAAAGGAAGGAGGAAAAAAAATAAGTGAAGAAAGGAAAGCATCCACTCACTGCAACTATAGTTTCTTAATAAATATTAAAAGGTACTGATCAGCTGAATTTTTTTTTTTTTTTACTTAATCTAATATAGGAAATAAATGCGTCTTCATTTTGAAGTTCTTTTAGAATTATTGTTCATTGCATCTAATTCGGATCTCCTGTCTCTGTGATATATGTAGACTGCAAGAGACCTTGAGTCCCCTTAGGGTTTTACTTTAAACTGTAAATATCCATTATTATATATATGATATGATTGCCACATGGTCAAGTACTATCTTTCAATTTGTTCTTCCTCAACCACTTGGATTCCACTTTAGATTTTGTGTATTGAGAACATTACAGCTATTTAATAACTCTCTGACTGTTTTTGTCTGTTAGCTGCATATCAGCAAAAAGGGATGAAACTAGGACTGCATATTTTGTTTTCTTTTTTTTTTTAACCTGAGCTAGGGAAAAATAATTTCCAGTGTACAGAAGAATGTGACGCTGATGCACACTATCCAAACCAATGTCTTATCCACTGCAAAATATTATTTCCTAAATGCTTGATTTGAAATTTGTCAGTGCAGACAGGTGTTTGCATCTGTGCAATGCAATTGCTTCTGACCTCTAAATTTTTTCAATTTTGTTTTGAAATGCCATCATGACATAAAATCTGCATAGGAAGTACTGGGCTGCTGTTTGCAGTGTTGGCTGAAAGGTTACAGTGAACTTTTCAAGTTATTTTAGAACACGTTTCTTAAGGTCAGAGCAACAATATTGAGGGACAGAAAACATTCTTATTGTGTCTTGTCCAACTGGGGTAAGTTCTCCCTTACATTATTTCTTCATTCATATTATAATAGTTCCACGTAAAGCAAACAAACAAACAACCCTAAACTGTCTAAAGTCTAGAAATAAATAATAAAAAAATCCTTCCACCACCACTACCATTGCTGTTTCCCAAAACAGGTTTTTTCTGGAGTTTGCAAAGACTATTTGTGACAATTGCTAGCTATGGGAGTGCCATAGCTTAAGGACTTGTTAAAATATGCTGCTCTAGCTTCATGACTGAAGTAATGAGTTTTGTCTGAATATTAATTTTAAGCCCCTCTAGTGCCTGAGATAAGCTATATTCTTCAGGAGTTTTTGTGAACTGTGGCAAGGCAACAAATATGAAGTTCTGGGGCTTTAGGAGGTGGATGACCTTCTATGCATAATTAAATATTTGAAATAAAGGATCACAAAAGATTTTGTGGTACAGTCCTGAAAGCCCCACAGGGAGACTATAAAGACTTTGAATTGTTTCTGGAGACTAGAGCACATGGAGCTGAAAAAGTTACCTTCACCCAAAAAGATCATCTAGTCCAAGAAAGCTTCTTCATTCATGTAGATTATTATTACACATAATAGATTTTCTCCAGAGAAAATAAGCCCCCTTTCTTTGAGATCTCCTGTGTTCATGGTTTTAAATATATGAGCCGCAGAATAAGATTTGAGGATTAAATTATTAAGTAAAATTGTCTCTAATAATGATTCATCGAATAGTAAAGATATTTGGAGAAAAAACAACTGACAAGGAGGCCTGATAAATGTTTAAGTTTTAAAAAGACTGTTGTAAAGACAAAAATGAACAAATGAGATATTATTCCCTGCCCCCAATGACTAACCAAGAAGTGATGCATTTAATTTCTACTAAGGAAAACCTTTGTTGGGATGTCAACAATAACTTTAAATGTAGTAAAACACATGTGATTTTTGAGACAGTGTTGGACAAGAAAGTCAGGAAAGATGTTCAGCTACACTACTATCAGTATCTAAGTCTTCTTTAATACTAGCTTGGGTAAATGTAAATATGTATAGGTTTGAGGGGGTTTTTAATGAGAAATACCTTGTATTTCAAGAGAAATTTCAGAAGGCATTATTTATGATATTTTTGTCCTTGTCTTGAAAAAGTCAGTATAACTCTAAGTTATGCACTCCTGTGGTAGTTTTCCAGACTGTCAATTTTTTTTGTTTTTTTATCAGCAATAAAATCCTACTACACTGTTATAGAATAGTTCAGGTTGCAGTAGGCCTCTGTGGGTCATCCAGGCTGTTACCATAAGATGTAGTCAAATGCATATATCCTTGATTACTCCCTGGGAGTAAAACTTGGCTTGGAACATATTTTGTGTTGGAAGGGAAAAAGCTGAACTCATTTTTTGCTTTGTTTTTAAATGAAGTCTATAATCAAATGAAATAATTGTTTATAATCTACGACATAGCTGATGTGGCTTTTGCAGTTTTTATGTACTTTTCCTGACACTTAAACATGAATGTATAGGGTATTGAAATATAAACCACCAGAATTTTTTAACTAAAATTGATCTAAGGCTTTTGCTAACATAAAATCCTTGAATTGTTTTAATGTTTAATGTTTGTTTGGGGAAAAAAAAAAGGAGACTCAAGAGAGCCAAAAGACTAGTACTTCCCATACTGAGATATGTAAAAGGGTAAGGATTGATCGTTCATACAGATTTTAAAAAAGAAACAAATTCATGCAATTATGAGACAATGTTCAATAAGCACACTTGATAAATAAGGAAAAGAGGATGATAGGCAAGATGGAAAGAACGGTAGTTAATTCCAGAAATGTGCTCTTTTTTTTTTTTTGCAGTTATGAAAAAAAATTTGATGTATTTTGAGATGCTTAATATATTTTTCACTAATATTAGTACTGGTTCAATCCACTGAAGAAAATGTTATAGCACTGAAGTTGCTTCGCAGTAGCTGCATAGGAGTTAAGAGCAAATTTGAGCATGTTGCAGCAGATTATCTGTCAGGATTGTACTATTATCAGATTGGGAGATTCCTAAAACATTGGATTTCCTTCTCAGCAAAAATCTCGTATATATTGCCATAAACAATATGGTAGAAGTGGACGTGATCCCACTCCATCTTCATGTAAAAGTGTGTTTCATACTCATAAGTATTAATGATGGAATTAAACTTACCTGTCTGCTTTAGTAAACACTAGGAAGTGAAGGAATCTCAAGATGTCTTAACTTTATTTGCAAACAAATAAAATGCTTGTATTTATTTTCTTTTTTAACTACTGCTTTTATAAATCCTTTATTTAACATTTTAGTGGCAAATTAAATGTTTCCCCACAGAGTTAAAAAAAAAAAAGAAAAAAAAACATAAATCAAACTCTGATCTGTCAAAAACAGTAACAATGTTTACATTTTCCTGAGTCTGTGTTTCAAAGTTTGCAACACTGTCCAGACCTTAGAGTGAAAATGCACAAATAATAATGGCAATAATAATGATAATAACAGTAACAATAATAACAATAGTAAAGAAAAAGAGTCTGAGTGTTAGCACAGCACAGGTTCATGAATACACCTTTTATGATTCCTGTCCTTTATATTTAGTCCACTGAGATGACACAGCGACTTTTAAGTGTTGTTTTCTAGAAGGGTCTCAAGTACCAAGAAATCATCTCTGCAGAAATCATCTCAGAAGGAAATTATGGAGATTTGCTGTAGGTCTGCAGTATACAGCCTTTCAGTGAGGGAAAGGAAAAGGACAAAGAGGGAGTTCCCTTACTAATACAAGACAGTAAATGAAAAAAATAGATATGTGAATTTCAGAGTATCTAAGAGTCCCAAGATTTCTGTTCTTTATAGCAAGTGCTTCTCATCATCTGGATAACACAAAGCATTTTATTAGATGTGAGCAATTGTTTGTATTGCCATGTAACTCCAGAGTGAAACAAAAAAGTAAATGAAGAGTATAGAATACTTGTGCTTCTTATAATCAATATATCTTAGAAATCTCACACTGACTAGTTATTACTGAGGGGGTTAGTAGACTTCTGAGGCAGAAATGTATTAAATCCATAACTATTACATCTATACTTTTATTATAATTATTGTCAATAATATTACTTAACTCTGTGAACATTGTGATTTGTACCATAAAAACAAGATGAGAGGCAGATAAACCCTTTCTCTTTAAGTCTGAGTTCAAAATGAATACTTAAGAGTTTTCAGCAATTATGTCTCCCTACAGGTTTCTGCCATTCTTTAAGCCAGGTGTTTTGTAGGGCAAAGTAATTAAACAGAAAGATAACAAGGATTAGCCTTTTTTTTTCTTTTTTTTTTTTTTTTAATTTAAAATATCTCCACTGTAAACTACTTTTTTCCAATTCAGGAATAGAAATACTAACTATTGTTAGTCCAGCGCTAATTGTTACAGGAAAAAGGAAGACTAATAATGCAGTTAAAATTGTTTTACACACACTTAGTTACTACCCCTGCCTCTGGTGTTTTGCTCATGCTTCCCTGCTCCTCTGAACCCTAAGGCTGGTGGCTTCATTCTTGTGTATGTGGGGACGGAGGAGGGAGGGTAACATTGAGCATCTGCAGTCCTTCACCAGGGGAAATGTGCTGGTCATGTCAAAGGTTTCTTCTTTCTCAATCTATGACTCACTTGCGGTTATTTTTTTGTTCTTTAATATGCTTCTGTGCCTTTTTTTTTCCTCGTTGGTCTGCAGCTCCTTGTTAATCCAAATTAACAGTTCATAGTTTCTTTAACATATATCAGATACTATGCCTTTGTTCACTTTTTTACTCCTGAAAACAATTTTGAAGAGTTCAGGTCTGCACTTCTTTAACTGACCATGGGTGAATTGTTTACAGTTGTGGTGTCTCCAGTGCCAAGCCCGTGCCCCATCTCTTATCACCACCCCATGCCTGAGCTCCTCTGCACCACATCCTGAGATACATCTCTGACGTACGTATATTTGAAATCCATGCTTTGGCACCTTGTAAACGTTCCATGCTCCTTAAGGTTTATGGCAAAAGTATATGTTTTTAAAAAATCAACTTAGCTTCATGAGCATGACTTCTTCATTAACCAGAAAGCAAGCTTTAAAAATGCATGACTTTAAAACTTCATGCTTTTAAAAAATTATAATTAGTTTCAGCTGAGTGTCCACAATTATCACAGTAAAATAAACATTGTTCATTTGTTGAAGAGAATCAAGATTTTGAAATTTTCAGAGGGTAAAGTAATGACAATAAAGCACATAGTTCCGTTCTTAAACAATTTACACTAACACAGCAAATTTCAACCCTGTGCTGAAAACCCATTAAATTTTAACTTACAATAAATACAGAAATGTGCATTAATACTCATTTTTAGTGGCTTTTGGAAGTAACTGTGAACCTTTTACAGGAAGAACCCCTGAGCCTGACCTTAAAAAGATTTCATTTCAGTTATTTAACCTACAGATTATGAAAGTCAAGTAAAAACTTTCTTTGGTTCTTGCTCATTTGGTGTTCATTTATTTATGAGGTAAGCTTATATGTTGAAATGTTTGATATATACCGAAAGGCTTAAAACATGTAAACAGGACCTTATGTTAATAGCACACATTTTTCAGAAAAATTATAATGATGAAATTCTAGAAAAAAGCCTCTCACTATTACTGCAGAGTAGGACATATGAATATTAGCTATGTATTATTTATTATAACTTCCTTATTCTGTGCCTTTTAACTGATAAGCTTGTCACAAAGGAATTACATTTCTATTTTCAACTACCTTGAATAATATTTCCCAGCCTTTGCATCCTTCAGTAGCTTTGTGGACTTCTTTCTTCCGTTTCAAATAGATTCAGTCCATGCACTATCCCTTTTTTTTTTACTCTCCTTTCCAACATGGTTGGTTGGTTTGTTTGTTTGTTTGTTTTCTGTCAGCATCTTAATTTCTTGTGCTTGTATGCAATTAACTTTGATGTGCTTTTCCACTGCAGCATTTTCAGAACTTCATGCATATATTATTTATGCTCTCTCACCAATGCTTTTGAGATGTCTTTCTATTTTTTTAAGAGTAAACAATAGTTAATGTAAGTTAGATTAGGTTGGAAGGATCAGTTAGAAGATGGAACTGAAAAGCTGATCTCCTCTGGTTCAGACAGAATAAATAACTGCAAAAGAAGCAGATGCAGATTTTTAGGCAAGGATGGAAGTGCTATCACCACTTTAAACAATATTTGGTCAGAATATTTGTGAAGGACTTTTGGATGCCAGTAGCAATTCGGTCTGCTGAGATTGCTTTAATTAGTCTTCTTGAGATCCATATGTTCTGCAAAGCGTGGTCTTTGTGCTCAGTAACACCTACTGAATAGGAGGTCCAAGGCACTCAGAACACGCTGATTTGCTGCATATGTTCCACTGTCGAAGTATTTTGTCTGGAGAAGGTCTAATGTGTCCTTCAAGCATCAGCTGCACTGGTTATGTCTACGCTGCTATACCAAAGACGGACAGCTAGTACTCCCTTGCCCCAGGGTCAACAGACACCACTTTGAGTTGGTTGGTTTTTTTTTTCCTCTTTGTTTAGGGGTAGCTACTTTTATAACAGATTTGTTTTAGAGAGAGCTGGGGGAGCAGTAAAAAATGAGTGATAGAGTGAGCTTACAATTAAGCAGTGTGGATCATCAGGGAACATTGTTTGAGCTGATTCCCTCACACTTTTTTATTTAGCAGTATAAACATATAATGTATTCTACATGGGCACAGGAACCTATGTTTGTGCAGTTGAGACTGTCTAGCTATAGGGATATGAAAATCTTCTGTTGTGAACACCTGCTATATCGTTCGGTGTGACTGCGAATATTTGATTGTAGAGATTCTTTCTCCTTCCCCTTCGATCTAAGGTTTTGTACGTCTCTGGTATTACATTAACCTTGAAATGTTGCCATACAGTGATTAGTAAGTAATCAGCCAGAGGAATATGAACAAAGTTTTTCTTTAAGTACTACAGGACTGCACATCTGATCTCAAAAATTTGATTGTGACTAGTCATTTGTAATAGATAGTATCTTAAAAAATAATTTTAATGGAGATTTTGATACATTTATTTTTGAGATGTATGGGGCAAACTTTCCTTAAGGGGATTTGAGTTACATATATAACACCTTCTTTTTCTCCTGCATTATGTGGACAAAGCATTAGATTTACTTTACTTCTGCTTCTGGTGCGAAAATAGAGGCTGATATTGATGATCTGGGTTCAGTCCTTCATGATGAAGCTGGGTTAAAGCAGAGATTTATAAGATGTACATATCCTTTCCTTTGAATGAATTGGAAACTCAGAGAGGATCAAGTTTTGTAAGTAGGTAAAGATATCCCTACGTAGGGATATCGCCCCTACTCAGAGACTATGTTACTGTTTCAGTATTCTTTTGTACAGAATTTTAAGAAGCGTCTTTCTGAGAAAAAAATAAGAAGAGAAATTTCATCTTCCTTGTATACTTAAAATATAGTTTACTTGTCATCTCCTTCCCATGATTACAAAGTCTAATTGTGAGTAGATGTGTCTAGATGGCAACAGTGCAAGAAGCCTCAAAACTAGAATTACATTGTTTGGGTGGTATGTGATAGAATCTGGTTAAACATTTCCTGTTGCTCCCTCAGCACTTTGCTGTTGGGATCTACTGAATACAGTGATCTTGTAGAGGTTCTGGCATGAAAACAACTGACTAAGTAAGACTACAGATCTCTTTCTAGTGTTGTGTATCATCTTCTGAAGGATGGGAGAGCAGGAATCCATCCCATCCTTAGTCTTTTTCAAAAAAATTTCAGTGGATCTGTAAACTTATTGCTTCGTGGCATTTCAGGAGGCATATATAACATAAAGTCGTAAATGCTTATACAGTTACAAAAGGCTTTTGACCATCTGAATACATCATCACTTTTACAAGTGATAAGAGACCACTAGAAAAACAAACACACAAACAAAAGAAAACCCCACACCAAACACCCAAACTTTCCCAGAACAGCGCCATTTATTCTGGTTCAGTACTCCCTTGGAAATTCCTGGGAGGGCATTTGTTCATATGCCCCCCTCACTGTACTCCAGGCCATGCCACATATTCTCAGTTTCCTGCTATAAATATACTTCTCTGTTAGACTGAAACACTGCCTTCCACTATTTTGGATATTTTGAATGGGGAAGACCTAACAAACTGCACCTTAGTGCCAGAAGGGCACTAAGTGGACTTAAGAAGAAAAGAAAGGACAAATACCAGGTAGTATTGACTTGGCTTACCTGCTGTAGGGGAAATTATCCCTAATTAGTATATGAACTGACCCATAAAACTCTGATTCAAGTTCACAGATCAATCTCTGATCCTATTTTATTTAACAGTGGAGTATTATCCCTATCTACAATTTCCATTAGCTGCCCATAGCTGGTAACTCTGTGACTGTTGCACAGCAGCCCAACCCTGCCTGTTTCCTGAGACACCCTGTCTCTTCTGTGGTTAGCTATCGTGTTATTTAAGAATTTTTTTAAAAATTAAGAATTTTAACCTCAGATGGCAGATAAAAGCATAGAAAGCATTTACATTTCAGTGTCTGGAATTTTGTAATCAAAAGGATTTAAATAGCAGTTAGACCACCTAATGGTCTCTACATGAGTTAGACATCTATTGTAACTTTTTGCAGTTGTGTACCTTCAGACTGCAAATTGTCAGTGAAGTTCTGATTGTCAACTTGCCATCATAATACAATTTTTCTTTACAGTGAAAACAGAATCATTACACATAAAATATATTAAAAAACCCTTTAAAGTAATACTTGGACAGGCAATACAGAGACAATATAAAGATAAGATAATACATTTATGTTTTATTTGCCAATTTAAGGTGTTAGTATAAGATATGCTCCTATATTAATGAAGTCAAGTGAAATCAATTTAACTTTCATGTCACTTAGTTAATTAGTGTATAAAACACAAAACTATGAATTTTTTACTACATATTTCAGTTTTTAGCTTATCTTGGTGAAAAAGGAGTAAAATATTTACTGTCATTACAATGCTTGTTTTCAAATCAATGTAAGTTGATTACATAATACACATTTCCTAAAAAAAAAACATGCTTAAAATGTAATCAATATAAGCTTGAAGTGTAATTAAGAAAATAAATTCTGAATTATTTGTTTATAAACAGGGAAATTCTAGGATATCCACATTACTCTAGTTTCTATATTAATGAAAATTTTAAAATTAACATTTCAATTTCTTAGAGAAAATGAGGAACCGAAACATTAATCTGATTATACAAAATACTGTAGAAATGTTTGCTGTTCCTCTTACTGTTAGGCTTTACATTGCTAATGAACGTGTGTCCCTTTACCCAAGTTTTTCTCTATGCTTCATACATACTGGGAGAGCAATGGTTTATCAGGGAAGAAGGAAATAAGCAGGCAGTAAAGGGAAGGTCTAGGCCAGACCTGTACCCCCGCTTTGGATGCTGTAGAGGAATCCTCTTAGTGAGCCAGCTTTCTTAGCTCCTGGTAGAGGGAAAGCAGGTTTCATGGGCTGATGTGCAGGGAATGCACATCGCTATGCAAATACCACCTATCAGAGAGCACTGCAGGAAAGCACGAAGTATCCTGTGGATCCAGGGCAAGAACTGATCTCTCCCATCACCATTCCTTGCTTTATTACTATTTCCTGAAGCAAAGGGAGAATCCAGGACAAATTGATAGGAATCAAAATCTCGTATCTGCTCTGGCCTGGTCCCAGGGCAAAGTTATACCTCTACAGTGGGTGTATATTCTTACACTGCAAGTTCACATAGTTGAGGAATTTGTAAAGAGACATGACAGGAAACCTGAAACACATAGTGCTATGCCCACAGACTTTCTGTGCCAGGGCAGACAACCATGGTAAGCTTATTTGGTGTAGTTTCTATTTTTTTCTGGATAAAATGTTAAAATGAGAATCTCAATAAACTGAAAAATTGAAAAGCAGTTTAGAACAGATATAAATCTTCCTTAATATCTACTATAATGTACCATGTATCTTACTAAATATATATTATACTAAACTGAAGCAGTTTATAAAATCCCCAGATCAATAAATATCAAAATAAAAATGGTTGTAAGTGTAGCTATAGAAGCATAGCTAGCAGATATGGAAATAAATGAAGAAAAAAACTCAACACACACACACACATATACGAAAGAAGACAGAGAGGTTTGAATAGCATACGAGAAAGTTTGAGGCTTTTATCAAATAGGGTGGATGAAAAACTGGAAATTTTATTGTTGAATACAATCGGTGATGGAAGGGGAAAGAGCCCCCGATATATATCCCTGTTTCTTCCTTTTATTCTATAAATTCTTAAAATGACCATAAGTTTTTACAGTAAGAGATCATAAGTAAGCAGCATTCCACTGGAAAATAAGCAAACAAATAAACGCCTTTACCCAGGGGACCATGATAGGGTTTTTTTTGTGAAAAAAGCTCTGCGATTATGTTTTACTGTGAACAAAGAAAACTATCAATCCTTAACTTCTTTAGGTTTTTGGCAGGTAATGGGTTATACTCCACTGTAATAGGGACTAGGTAATGAAAAAATATTTGAAATAAACTGATTTATGGATCTTCATTGCATTGCTACTTTTGCCACGGAGCATGTTATTCTTTTATTTTGCTGTAACACAAACTTTTAAGTATGCTAAACAGTTTTCGTCATATCATATGCATATTCTTTGTATCGCTGTAAGTTTTACTATTTATTATCCATCGTTTTATTTTAAGAAGTTCAGGATACTGATATTGTGGTTTTTTTAATGCCAAACCCCTCTTGTAACATAAAATACTATATAATAAAATCCATAGGAAAAGTCAATATGAAACAAGCACTTCTATGGTATGAATAAATCTTACAAAGACTGGTCTGCATTGAGAGAGTTTAAGTACACAAACATGACAAAAAGTTCTTTCATTCATATGGTGTGCTGGTTTTGGCTGGGGTAGAGTTAATTTTCCTCATAGTAGCTAGCATAAGGCTATGTTTTGGATTTGTGCTGAAAACAGTGTTGATAATACAGAGATGTTTTCGCTGTTGCTGAGCAGGGCTTACAAAGAGCCAAGGCCTTTTCTGCTTCTCACCCCACCCCACCAGTGAGTTGGCTGTGAGTGTACGAAAAGTTGTGAGGAATCACAGCTGGGACAGCTGACCCCAACTGACCAAAAGGATATTCCATACTATATGTTGTCATGATCAACGATAAAACTAAGGGGAAGGTTGCCGGGGGGCCACTGCTCAGGGACTGGCTGGGCATCGGTTGGTGGTGAGCAGTTGCTTTCATTTGTATCATGTGTCTTTCTTGGGTTTTATTTCTCTCTTGTTGTTATTTTCCTTTTCATTACAGTTTATTATTATTGCTATTATTATTATAATAATATTATATTTCAATTATTAAACTGTACTTATCTCAGCCCATGAGTTTTCTCGCTTTTACCCTTCCAATTCTCTTCCCCCCATCCTGATGCGCGGGGAGTGAGCGAGCAGCTGTGTGGTGCTTCATTGCTGGCTGGCGTTAAACCACAACATACAGGAAGATTGAATGTCAAGGTTTTTGTTCCCCATATTCCAGAATCATTATATTTGAATCCAGCATTCACAACAACCTGCATGACATGTAGGCTCCACTGATCATTGTAGGGTAACAGGAAGCTCCTATCATAGACTAATTTTGTTTCATTTTCTAATAGCTGTGCCTAGTCTTTAGATATATGTGCAGCAATTACAAAACAGCACAGCTGCAAAACTAATCAAATTGAAAAGAAAATTCTCCATGTGGGAAAAAAAAATCTCAAGGAGTTTTCTAGGCAAGTGAATACATGCATTTGCTTTAATGATTTCTGTTATTTTATTGAGAAAAAAAAAAAACAATCGCCACAAGTAAAGGTTCGTTTGCTTCATACATTCTTGTTAGAATTAAAAAGCTAAATTCTAAGGATGCTAGCAAGAAGGGTAATATTTTCTTTAAAATATTCTTGTTGTTTAAGATGCATTAAATCAGTGATTTAATATGTGTAAGAGCTAACTTTTAATGGTGTGAAGGCTTATACATACGCAGATAGCAAAAATTTGAAAATTGTGTGGGTTTTGTTTACTGTATTTCTTTAGCTACCTAAATAATAAATACATAAATAAATTGTTTTTAAATTTGACACATGGAATGCTTTAGTCTGTTGCCTTTCAGAGTCCTAATTACCCAATGGCTAGATCAATAAAAGATGTAGGATCTTTCAGTTTAGGCTGTGCATCCTCAAATCTTTCATTATGGAAAAATATAATGCAGATAGCACAAAAACTAACTTCAGCCTGAGCAAGCTAACCTCCTTCTATATGTGACAAACACTCCCTCGTTGGATCATTCATATCAGGTAATTTATCATCCTGACCAGCTGACTTCTAGACAAGTGTCTCCTTATAAACAACAGTATGGTTAGTCAGAGGCTAGTTTACAAAGAATCCCTTAAGAAGTCTTAATATATTCATTTGCCTCTTGCACATGCACGTGCTTCACTTTAAGAGCCCCATAATAATGATCTAAAAGAAGTTGCTACATAAGGAAGTTTTACTGACAAGTGTAAATATTCCAGACAGGAATTCCTTGAAGTCAGGTTAGGGCATCTAAGCAGAGGAATGATAACTGCTGGATTCAAATTGGAATTAGCTGAGAGAGTTGTCAAGATGCTCAAGCTTGGGCAAACCCAGGCATGGTCAGAGGTGGAATTGTCTCGACAACTAGAGAACTTCTAATTCAACAGGGAAAGATGCAGGAGTCTAAGTATTTCCAGGATTAGCTGGCAGCTGCCCAAAGGAATTTTTTTGTTTGCTTAGACTTGCAATATTAGTATGCATAGTTGATCAGGCATTGATGTTCTAATTGTCTGTACTCGGTTTCACTGTGCTCATTATAAGACAGTAATATTTGCCAGCCATTTTTTCCCCTCTGAATTTGTTATAAATCAATGTTGCAAAAAAACTATTGGGAAACATCACTGTTTATTAATTAGATGTACAGTATCACAGCAGAAATAAAGAGTTTTTAAAAGAAAATTAAAACTGAAAACAGAATCAGTGCCACATGGGAACTGTATGAACTTTTGATTGGTTGCTACTGCAATGGAACTAGCAATATAAACTAAGGCTCATCATACACAATATTCAAAGGACTGAGAAAGCAGAAAAGATTGTGTAGATTAATATCATATGATCTGGATTAATTTTTTCTGTGTTTTGGGGTTTTTTTTTTCAATTCCTAGTAAGAACTCAAAAACTCTGTAATGAGTATGTTAAAAAAAAATCAGAGAAAACTATAGAAACTTAAGTTGAAGCAATTTTTTGTTTGTGTTAACAAATAATAATGAATAAATGGGTTTGAAAGGAATTGCAATTGAAAGGTATACAACCTGCTTGAATATTCCTTAAAGTCTTTAATTTTTTCAGATTACATAATCTAAGCTTTTGTAGAAGAACGCTGGTACAAGAAAACAAGTATTCTAAATGAAAAGGGAAAAAGAAGGTGACTGAGGTAAAGATTTTTACAGTAATCTACATAAAAGCAATATTTCACTGTGAAGTTTAGGCCACAACAGACCAGCAGAATTTATTATCTTGAATTTCAGTATAACAGAACTAATTGTTTTAGCTGTTTTTCACCCACAAAGAAGATTTTTAAATAATATTTCTTAAAATAAGCCAGCTGATTGATGGGGAAGTACAAGTTAAGAATTTCTGTGCTGGGGAAGATTTTTTCCAACTCCAGTTTTAATGTACATTCCTTTGACATTTTTGTGACAGAATGGGATCAAAGATCTCAGTTATAGTGATATGACAGACGTGTGAAAACACAAGAAAGAACTTAAAGCACAGAGGAGGGCCACAAACTAAAAAAAAAAAAAAAGTTTCCACTTCCACATATTGATGTGCACAGAATCATAGAACAGCCCAGGTTGGAACAGACCTCGAAAGATCAACTCGTCCAAACTTTCATGGCAAAGGGAGCCTAGACAAGAATATCTAGTTCCCTGTCCAGTCATGTCTTGAAAATCTCAAGACTCTACCACATTCCTGGGAAAGCTGTTCCAGTGACTGATTGTTTTCAGTTGATGTTGCTCCTCAATTGCCATTATCATTCATAGATTGCTTATAGCTACTGAAGCAGTAGCAACCACACTATCCATTAATTTCATTCTATTTCATAGCAATATTTATGTCAGCAGCTACAAACACTTAGCATCAATGTGGTTAGCTGGCAGCTAGGACCATGGTATCTCCTACAATGCCTTCTTTATGAATAGAAAAAATTTTCCTATGTATATGAGAATCCAACATCTTCCTTATTTTTTTGCAACAGCCACAAAAATCTGAGGTTAATATTATACCTAGACTATACATTTTCTTTCCAAAATACATTTGTGAACTTCAGCTGCTCAGTTGCAGAAAAAAAAATAGCCATAGAAATTAACTCTATTATTTATCTGACAGAGAAATGATAACTGTAATTGTAGTTCTGTGTAGTCTTAGACTCCTCAGAATTTGCCTTAAAAATTATACCTACTTTTTGGAAGATGTATTAAAATCCAATCTCCACTGAAGAAAAAATCTTTGTTAAGAGCAGAAGTGACTCAACTGATTCACAAATATATATCTTCCCTGAATTAGCCTGAACAGTAGGATTTTTTTGGTTTTGTTTTTGGTTTGTGTTTTTTTTTTTTTCTTTTTGCATGGTAACTCTTAGAATGGGTTTATGAGCAAAGGGGATTTCTCAATGTAGGAATGATATAAATGACAGAGATAAAAAATACTGGCACCTGTGACACAAGAAATTTAATCAGCTGATTAATAGCTTCAGTACTGTGTTTTCAATTTCTCTCCTCAAGTAAAGCCCTACCTATTTTACTCCTACAAAGCTACATACATTTGTTCCTGCATTTGCTGTCTACTTATTTCACTCTGTTTTAATCATGAGAGGAAAACACATTAATTAAATTAATCCTTTTGGATGTGTATTTGAAACATTATCTAAATATTATTATCCTTTTCTTAATGAAATGTATGATAGTTAACTTGAGCTTCCCAAAATTATGATGTAGTACATGTGGTTTAATGAATCTTACTGGAAAAAGCTCTACTGTTCAGTGATTATTTGCTGCCATCTGCAGATCAAATGCAAGAAATACTTTTCTAGAAATAAATCGTCAAATATTTAATATTCTTTTTTATTTTTCCCCAAGAAAACTTGTTTGTTATGATTAAATAATACTTAGCTAAAAGATTCAAGTGGCTACAACTATCAGCTAGAATAAACTCCTGGGGAATCAGTTAAGCATTTAATATGCATTTTGTTTTTCTGTTGGAATTTTTTAAAGTAAATATTGCATAGATTCTTATAAATCTTCGTTTGATTGGTTTTAATAATTGTTTTTAATAAATGTTTTTTAACATAATAAAGATTTATTTTAAAAGGTTTCTGTAACAGAAATTAGTGCCCTTTAAGGTATGAACTTCAAATTTGCCTGAACGAAAATTTTTACACTCCAGGTAGCAAATTTTAGTAATATAGCTTTCTCACAGTTTCGCATTGCAAAAGACCATTCTCACCATCTTTGTATAGTTTTCATGGGCAAGGACTATTGATTTTTTTTTTCTCTTCTACAGCACTCAGCTTCAGAGAGCTGATCTTAGCTAATCTGTTCATATCCTATTTCTAACTCATCAAGAAGTGATTAGCTGTTATGCCCTTTATCCCAAACTCTTCTTAAAAAGAAATTATTATTTAGAGGGTACCTACAGATTTTTTCCTTGTAGAAAATGAGATAGAATTTTATACAATTTTTATTCATACTACTTCAAGTAAGTAATAGAAGTTCATAAAAACCAGGTAATATTGTAAAGAGGCTGATTTGGAATAACACTGAGCACCAAACATTATGGAGGGACATAAATGTAGGTAAATGATTGACTGTAGCATCACTGTGGTTCCATGAAGTCATGTTTACATTATTATATAAAGCAAATCTTTTTTTATGGGCTGTTCTGAAAAGCTCAGAACTTTGCAGAAGTATGTCACTGTAGATCATCCCAGCACGGACAGGATTAAAGAAGACAACTTCTTAATGGTTTTGGTCACTTTTTTTTTTTGTAAATGACTAGCGAGGCATTCAATATTGTCAAAAAAAAGCCAAATAGCATGAGGCAAATATTTAATGAAAACATGTATCAAACAAGTATCTACTTATTCATTGTCATTGTTACAGAATTTCATAGATTATCTCATATTTTCTTCAATATAATTTTCACATAATATGCAGTCTACTTCACTTTCAGTAATAACTATTATTTGTGAAGAGAAGTTTTTAGGTCATATTGACTGAAATTCTCCATTTTATATGTATTCTACTCTGTACCTTTCACAATAAAATAAATGTTTTCTAACAATACAATAAATCATGTAGGTCACATTTATAATACATGTTACTTTATTCTTTTTTTTCCTTCTATTTTCCAAAGAAGGAATGAGATCTAGTTTTTTATTTATATCATAGAATTGTAGAATGGTTTGGTTTGGAAGGGACCTTTAAAGATCATTTAGTTCCAATCCCCCTGCCATGGCCAGGGACACGTTCCACTAGACCAGGTTGCTCCAAGCCCCATCCAACCTGGCCTTGAACACTGCCAGGAAGGGGGCAGCCACAACTTCTCTGGGCAACCTGTTCCAGTGTCTCATCATAAAAAAAATTCTTCCTTATGTCCCCCTTATAATCCCCTTTAAGTATTGAAAGGCTGCACTAAGGTCTCCAAAGCAAGGGTGGAGATGGAAGCAAGGCTGTGCTTTTTTGATTTCAGTACACAAGAGTTAATGAATTTATGTTGAAGAACTGAATCAGAATTTTGAGGGAATAGTGAGGTTTGATGTGATTGTGATATGTTTTTCATTCTCACAGTGATGAATAGCTTGTTCTCCTGGACAGGTAAGTGAACCTGTAATTAATTCCATACATAATATTATTTGGGGAGTCTTAGTATGATCAACTGTGTTGTTCATAGGCTTGCAAAATTACAAAGCTTATGCAGTAGCAATTGCAGTATTCACTAGTAGAATGAGACTTAGATTCAGAGCAGAACCAGACAGAATTAATCTTATGGGAATTTCTGATGGTTTATTTTACTGGCATTTACATCTAGGTTGTTGGCTCAAATACTTTATCTGGTACAGTTGGGCTATTAGATATCATGTGTTTGCACTGTTTTTAGCCTTTCTTGTTCTTAATTTTTAAAATCTGATGTGATAAGTTCTTTTTATGCTTGCATCAAACCTTTTTTTTCCAGGTTTCTTCATAATACACAATAATGTATTTCTCACAATTTTTGGTTTGGCCTGATATTTATGTTATTTTGTACTTACTGTTACAAGCCTTCAGAAGAACTATAAATAAAGTTAAGCTAATGAAAATCTGATGTGTGATAATACCTGTATATTACCAGCTTAACAATGGAACAGAGCTTTTGTCTTGTCCTGAAGAGTTTACAGTCACATTTGAATCAAGATAAATAAAAATGGCAAATAGCAGTAGAAATCATTTTATTAGATAAAGTCAGCTGCTATACAGCTGAGGGTTCCAAGTAATTTCTATGAAATATGTAAACAATTTTCACAAAATACTTATAAAATAATTTATACTGACTGCTGCTGAACCACTGTTTACTTATGGTGGTACCAAGAAAATGGGGATGTCAGGGAAGGATTTGAAGGAGAAACTAGTGAATAGACTCATATGGAAAAGTATGTAAAGGAGGGTGTTTAGAAAAGAAATGAGGAAATGTCTTTTGCCTTTTTTTTTTTTTTGCTCCTTGGAGCTAGACTTTCATCTGAAAATCATTGTATGATGCCACTGACCATTCATTCATTGGACGAGGATTTGTTTCTTGGTATTCAGAGGCTGAAGAAGTCTTAAGATTAAATTACATTTAGAGGTAGGTTTTTTCCTATATGTAAAAATAGTAACTATAATGAGAGAGTTTTTAAGTCTTGAGATAGTATCAAGAACATTTCTAATGACAGGGACATTTGTACAATGAAAAATTTGCTCTTCATTTTTTATTAGCAATATTATCATATACATGACTGAAGAATTAGGAAAAAAACCCAGGTATATTAAGCACAAAAATGTCAGGAGGAGAAAACTTGTATTTAAAATGTGATTTTTTTTTTTTTGTATTGAGTTGTGATTAGGAAATATTGGGTAGATTCAGTAGACCTCCTACGTAGTAGCATAATTAATGTGATATCTAATACGGCACTGTGTTTCCATCTGTAGACTCCAAATGCCTTAAAGGAAAAAAAAAGCCTTCCTTATTAATTCGGAACAAAAGGATATGCACTCAGCTAAGCACTTTTTTCCCATAAAACCTCGTCGTTGCCCATTAGTAACTTGTGGTTGCCACAGAAGGTCCCTGTGAAGGCAGTGAGTGCTGACAGGCTCTGCAGACCGCCCACCCCAGGTTCAGCTGTGGTGCCCCCAGGCCCACACTGGTATGGCAAGAATGGGTGACCTGGGGAAGATCAGAGTGAGAGAGGGCTGGAAGAAAACTCACCAGGGCTTTCGCACTCTGCTTGGAAGCTGCATTTGAGCTCAAGCACTCCCACCTGGTCTCTGCCTGAGCTGCATGCCAAGTGTGCTGGGCCTGGTCATCTGCTTTGTTGATGCCAGCCTTGACTTCCCAGCTTGGCCTCAGGCCTGCCTGGTCATTGTAGACTTGCCTGGACATCAGTGGGTCCGAGGTGACCCCAGTCATCATCCCCATCCCAGCCTGGGTCTCCTGGCCAGGTACCATGGGACTGCATCCCTTGGTGAGTCGCTGCCCTGCCCTCACCCTCAGCGCTTGTCTCCTCACCCTTGAGAGGTGCTCAGTGTCGCTATTCCCTTACAGGGCCATAGGGGAAGGATAAGAAGTAACAGACGCAAGTTAGAAAAACAGGAAGTTTGAGTTAGACATTAGAACGGCTACTTCCCTGTGAGGAGGTCAAACACAGGAAGAGGTTGCCCAGAAAGGCTGTGGAGTCTCGATCCCTGGAGGTCATCAGGGCTCAGCTTGATATGGCCTAGAGCACCCTTCTCTATTTGGCCCTGCTTTGACCAGGAGGTTGTTCCAGGTGATCTCCAGAGGTGCCTTCCAACCTATCCTGTGATTACTGAAACTATTTGTGGCAAACTGCTGCTTCTCAAGTAACCAACTGAAAATCTCATTCTCTGTACACTAACATTTCTTCCCTCAGGAGGTAATATCCAACTCTAACAACAGTATCTTGTAACCCCTTGGTTCTAACCAACTGTGGATGAACAACTGAAATTCAAATTCCAAGACTACAAACTTCAGATGCAGTGCATCAGATTTATTCTTCTCAGTTAATGTGGAAGGTTAAACGCTATTTTATTTTTTGGTTAATCCTTTTCAGTTAAAGACATATCATTGCATAAATTTCTCTATTGTAATTAATGCCTTAAATCTTTGTAATACCATGACATACTATTTGATGGAAAAATATGGAGGATGTTTTTATGGTTTATGTCAGAAAATCCAGGCTCCCCAAAATTCTATTCAAAATGCAAGGGGTAGTTAAGTGTAACAGTTTTCTTAATAGATATATATTTCTGAACTACAGACCTCTGTACTATATTCACCTTTCTATCAGTATATATGCTGAAATGAATATTTGCAACCAATATACCTATGTGAACTTCTGGTGTCTCTGTGGTCACTCAGGATTTTACTAATAAGGAAGTGAGAATGACACAAAGCCTCTATAAGGCATTACGTGCCTTACAGAAAAAGACAAATGAAATTTCATCATATTTGTTACCAAAATACACATACAGATTGATCTGACTGTGTCTGGTAGTCGTCTGTCCAAGATTAAGGACTATCAGTGTTTTGAAGATGACAAAGCTAGCTGTATGGGAATGGAATAGAGAGATACTCTCTCTATCCTTTTCCAATAAGAATTTCACTTTTCCTTTTTTTTAATAAACCTTTTTTACAATGAAATGTTAGAGTATCCTGATAAAATAGTCTAATCCTAAGATCTTGTTGATTAATTTTTTTTTAATCAATATTAAAACCTCAGGAATCAGAATGATACTTATTATGGGTATTTTTGACTGTTGGATTGTATAGTAGTAAGAACAAAAGTCTGAAAAGAGGTCATTATTCAAAACTCAGTCTTCTTATTTTAGCATAGTTTCGGGGCAATTCTGTTTTCTGTTAAGCTGATGCAAATAAAGAATAATTCCTCTGAAGTCAGTAAACTTATTCTTCATAAAGCTGGCATGCAGTTAAGAGTCTCAGGTCATGTCTTTAAATGGATTGCATATCTAAATCATTACAGTCCATTTACTTTGAGAAGTCCTCCGGTCACAGAGTTCTGTTTGGAACTAAAGTTGAGAAAATAAAAGGAGACTAATACTTCCTTATTTAATCCTTCTACCATCCCCTTTCTTTCCCCCTCCCCCCTTAAAAAAACCCAACAAACCTCTGACTATTGCATAAAAATCTTTCTGATTGTTTTAAAATGCAGCACTTCTGGTCAGCACAGATTAATTATTCAGTTGGGTGTTGATCTCTCAGAAGCATGTGATGCTAATTATTATGCCAAATTTTATTTTTAAAGCTGAAATTCTGTTTGGGTGTGCAGTTCATTTATTTCAATTAATTCAGCTGCAGTGTGTGCCTTGCTTTCTGTCATCTGCATTACAATAGCAGTGACTTCCTTGCCTCTGTGGGCACCTAGCCAGAAAGACAGAGTAACCCCAGTGTCTCCCTGCGCTTTCACTGCCACTTCAATGGACTATTGCTGTCAGCAGTAAAAGTACAATAAATTGAGGCTCTTTCTTCAGTAGAAATCCTATGACAGAATTAAGGAGTACTTTAATATTTTACAAGAGACTGAGACCATCTGTTAAGATCCAGCTGGATGGCTCTTGGTCTAATAGAGTGGAAATGCATCTTGTGACTATCTATTCGGGTGCTTTCTTCAGCTGTCTTTCCCATTGTTAATCTTTCAGTAATCACATTCTGTGTCACTGAGCGGTCAGAGCAATTTCCGCTCTCAGGTCAAACCTTAGGGGTTATGCTTTTAATTTATTTAATTAATTACCGACTTGCTCAGTTGAAGTCAAGTCCTGTTAAGCCTTACCCAGGGGGAAGGAAAAGAGGAGGAATATTGGAATGGAGAAGGCATTTCTGTTTAAAAAGTGCAAATTTAGGACTCAGATGCCATACAGCTAAGTAAAGAGCAGCAGAAAGGTTAGGAGATATTGAAAGTTAATCTTCCCAGAATATTTTGTGATGCTGTGTATTTTGCCACTACCAAAAGGTGGATTGTCTGTTTTGCGATATCCATCAGTCTTGGATACAGGCTTCGTAAGGTTCATCCCGCATTTTTATTTAACACATCAGAAGCGTTGCCAAAGATGGTATGAAAACCTGTCCACCTTCATATAAATATAGTTGCTACCCTGGTGGGCATTTATCTTCTCATATGTTGACTCAGGGAATGAATGACTGAGTGAAGCTCTGCTTTGTACTGACTTTCTTATATATAGGATCATTATGGTCTCTTCCAACTTTACATCCTGTGACTTTTAATCCAGTTTTCACTTTAAAATATCCCAGCAACTGTAGTGGTATGCCTTTAGTGGAGTCTGTAAAACAAAACCCGTGCTTAAATCCTTTGAGAGTTTTAGATTTAAAAAAAAAAAAAGAAAAGAAAAGAAAAGAAAAGGAAATCTCATATCAATTAGGAAAATTTGAACAAATATTCAAATATTTTTGGCTTTTTTTTCCTGTACAAAGTTGGTTTGAAGTATCTTGCAGTAATTTACACATCAATATTGTATCAGTCAGTAAGACATATGGTAGTCCAGTAAAATGGATAGGCAACAATATACTTGTCTGACGCAAGAGCACAGCCACTATTTACTGTAAAATGTGATAGACTTCAGAGGAACATTTAGGAAGATTAACTTTAAACATTCTCTCTAGCACTGAAACAGGAGACTGGCAGAGTCTGGGCTATTCAATTTCTTGAGACTCATTGTGCCAAAGGCTAATACCCAACTGTAAAGATGCATGGTGGTCTAAGATGCATCAAAAGGGTTTTTAGTCCTGGATTAAATGCTTAATATTTCATTTGCCAACAATTGCAGGAGAATTACTTTGGTTCTTTCATTCGTCTGTGCTCCTGCATTCACTCATTCTGTGATTGATGGGGACTATGAAGATTCAGAACTTAATTCAGTGAGCAAGCTTTGCAATTTTATGTACAATGGATGTACTCTACATCTGTATTCCAAGAAATGGACTAAATGTACTTTAAAGACTTCTGTAATTTCCAGAAACAAGTTGTGCTTCATATGAATTCTGTAAGAGGCTTTCATCACTCACCAATTTTCTGTCCTTGATCACAACATTATTGGGTCATAAAGGTAGAAATTACTTAAGTGGAATAAATCCAATTTTGCTTATTTCTGTTAATGTATTTTCTCACTTTATGGTTTGCTCAGAGGAAGCAGTCTACAATATGGAGTTAATAGCTTGGTTGCCAAATTCTATTTTATCTACAGCTTGCAATATTGTAATTTTTTTAAAATAGGAGCACTGCATACATTTGCAAGCATATTTTCCTATTATGCCAAATAATTCAAATAATTAAGAAGCAGATAAAGAATAAGGGGATGTATAAATACTGTGCCTATACTGTTATCGGTATATACTCTGGGATAGATGGTTGCTTCATGAGCCAGCTAGTTCAAAGTGGCTTGTGCCCACCCTGCTCATATGTCCTGGTTTTGTCTGGGATAGAGTTAATTTTCTTTCTAGTAGCTGGTATAGTTTTATGTTTTGGGTTCAGTATGAGAAGAATGTTGATAACACACTGATGGTTTCAGTTGTTGCTAAGTAGTGTTTAGACTACAGGTCAATGATTTTTCAGCTTCTCATGCCCAGCCAGCAAGGAGGCTGGATGGGCACAAGAAGTTGGGAGGGGACATAGCCAGGACAGCTGACCCAAACTGGCCAACAGGGTATTCCATACCATGTGATGTCCTGCCCAGTACTTAAACTGGGAGGAATTGGTTGGGGGTAGGTGGATCGCTGCTTAGGAACTAACTGGGCATCAGTCGGCAAGTGATGAGCAATTGCATTGTGCGTCACTTGTTTTGTATATTCCAATTCTTTTATTATTATTATTGTCATATTATTATTGTTATTATTATCATTATTATTTTCTTCCTTTCTGTCCTGTTAAACTGTTCTTATCTCAACCCAGGAGTTTTAATTTTTTTTGCCAATTCTCTCCCCCATCCCACTGAGTGGGGGGAAGTGAGTGAGTGGCTGCGTGGTGCTTAGTTGCTTGCTGGGGTTAAACCATGACATCATAGCACACTTGGTTCAGACTGGAGTAGCTGCACCCATCCTGCAGGGAACTGGGAGCAGTGCACCTGCCACTGGAGTCTGCTCACCCACCACCATCTCTTCAATGGAATATGAAAACAGCATGAGATGGTGTGGACATCAGTGTAGATCTTTTTAGATTTTGAATAAAACTGCTTGATCTGTACTCAGATCTCTTAACATGAGGCTTCCCTACCTTATAGCTAAGGAAGCAATGAGACTTGCAGCTCTGAATTCCTGCTTCTTGTTCCCACACCCTTCCACCTTCCCAAATCTGATATAGGTCAAGATGTACTTTCTCAAAAAAATGGATTTCCTCCTGGCCCATAAAGCCCCTATTTGGGTCTGAGGTATTTTAACAAGTTTTTGATGTAGTTTTTAGACATTGCTTGCCACATTCATCTTTTATAACATGATATACAATATTTGTGTTTCTTGCAGTAGGTTGTGGCATGAGAGCTTAACACTGGCTAGGGCTGGATTTTATAGAGTGGTTGCTGCAGAGGGCTGGTTGTGATAGAGGGATTGAATTTAGCGGGGTCTTATACGTGCAGTGATTCCTGGATGGAAATATTAACTGTTTTTGTCTAGAGCGGACTATAGTTGTTCCATTCTAGGAGAAAAAAAAAAAAAAAGAGCAGAAACTGGATTAATGTAATTTGGAATACTGGGGTAACAGGACCCTGAAAGAAAGACACAGCCATTAGAATTTATGTCTAAATATAAAATTGTCTTAATTGAGTTGCTATATTTCTAAGAAAAAATTCTCAACACATACATTTTCCATTATTCATTATATTCTTGAACTCTTTTAGACAGTCAGACTTTTGCCTCTAAATTGGAGAGGTATGGATTTGATGGATGGACTATTAGATGGATAAGGAATTGACTGGATGGCCACATCCAAAGAGTTTCAGTCAACAGTTCAATGTCCAAACAGAAACCACTAATGAGCGGTGTCCCTCAAGGGTCCGTATTGGGACTAGTACTGTTCAATATCTTGATTAATGACATAGACAGTAAGACTGAGTGCACCCTCAGCAAGTTTGCAGACAACACCAAGCTGAGTGGTGCAGTTGATTTCCTTGAGGGAAGGGATGTCATCCAGAGGGACCTGGACAGGCTTGAAGAGTGGGCCTGTGCAAACGTCATGAAGTTCAGTAAGGCCAAGTGCAAGGTCCTGCACATGGGTCAGTGCAACCCCCAATATCAATACAGACTGGGGGATGAATGGATTTAGAGCAGCCCTGTGAAGAAGGACTTGGGGGTACTGGTGGATGAAAAGTTGGACATGAGCCATCAATGTGCACTTGCAGCCCAGAAAGCCAATCATATCCTGGGCTGCATGAAAAGAAGTACAACCAGCTGGTCGAGGGAGATGATTCTCCCCCTCTACTCCACTCTTGTGAGACACTACCTGTTCTCCTGTTCTGCATCCAGTTCTGGTATCCCCAGTAAAAGAAAGACATGGACCTGTTAGTGCAGGTCTAGATGAGGGCAACAGAAATGATCAGAGGGCTGGAACATCTCTCCTATGAAGAAAGGCTGAGAGAGTTGGGGTTGTTCAGAGTGGAGAAGTCTCTGGGGAGACCTTGTTGTGGCCTTTCAATATATAAAGGAGGCTTATAAGCAAGATGGAGAGAGACTTTTTACTAAGGCCTGTAGTGACAGGACAAGGCGCAGTGGTTTTAAACTGAAAGAGGGTAGGTTTAGATTGGACATAAGGAAGAAATTTGTTATGATGGGGGTGGTGAGGCACTGGAACAGGTTGCCCAGAAAAGCTGTGAATGCCCCATCCCTGGAGGTGTTCAAGGCCAGGTTGGATGGGGCTTTGAGGAATGTGATCTAGTGAATGATGTCCCTGCCCATGGTCCCTTCCAACCCAAACTATTCTATGATTCTACCATGTGGAATGCATTTAGAGAAGAGTTCTACACAGAACTAGAGCCAATCTTATGAAAATTTTTTTGGATTAAAAAAAAACCCAAACTACAAAATCCCTATACTTTAGGTAACTTTTCTTGCTGATATTCTTTTATTGAAACTTCTAAAAGATAACTTCATAGAATGCATTAGTAACTCATTTTTCACATTTTGAGGGAAAGAGAAAATGGAGAACCAACCTTTCTTTAACAAGAGCAGATACGAAAATAGACGGAATTGAAGTAATACACATTATTATATCTAACTATCGTACTCATTATATCATGAGACATCCTTATCTCAGGTGGCATAGAGGTGTAAGCTGTTCATTAGGGGTTTTGTACTTTGAATGTACAAGCGTTTTCTTTTAAAAAAATTTCCAGTGTAAAATGACAAATTGTTTGCAACTTCATCATATTTTCAAGATTTAGTCTTTTTTTTTCACTTTCAGTAAATCTACCGCTCAGAAGAAAAAAGGACAAATAGCTTGCAATTTCTTCTTCCTCTTTAACTGGAATAGAATAAAATAGCTTTTGAAAAGTCTACAGATCTCAAACAGGCAAGCCATTTTGTGCAAGTCAAAGTAGATATAAAAGACAATAATAAAAGCTAGGTCATCTCAGTGAGCACTTAGGAGGATGGGTAGGTAATGCTTCACTCAATCATTCTGTGGCCTTCTGAGAAAGGTAATAACCGTACACAATAGGGATTTTTGTGCTCTCACACACACTCACATCACATAGACTATATATACTATTTCAGGATTTGGGGTGTTGTTTTGATTTGGGGTTTGTGGTTGGTGGGTTTTTTTTCTGTTTATGCCCTGTTTGTTTGATAAAAACAAAATGCCAAATCCACACAAATTTGCTGCATGTAGGCTTTCCCTAGATTTCTTCAGGAGCTGAACACATGCATCTTAATGAGTGTTTTGTCTCAATTCCATCTGTGTTCGTTCAGTACAGTTCTGGTTTAATGTCCCAATTGATCAATGTGACATAGCTGCAGTGATGCAACTCTAATTAAAATCTGACTGAAGACCAGGTCTACTAACTTTAGTTAAATTTTAATTTTAGTTAAATAGGTTGTATTTGATAGCAAATAAAGCAGAATTAAACTCCTAAATGTCCAGAATTTCATAATCACAACATGAAATCTAGTAAATCTGTGACTGTTTAAATCTGACTTTGAAATTTAACGGTAGAAAATAATTTAACAGAACTATCAGACATCTTATTTTTAAAATCCCTGTTTTATTAGTGCTATTAAGGTACTTAATGATTAGGTGTATGTGTAAGGAACACATTTTAAAGGATTATGAGAAGTCTCTAGACAATGCTGTAAGCCCTAAAATCACACATAGTAAGGGGCAGTTCCTGTCCAAGAAAGTTTAATAATCCAAAGAAATTATACAGCTAATGAGAACTACAGAACCAAAGTGATTTGCAGACAGTCAGGCAACAGGTGAAAACTGGATTTGAGTGTCTTGACTTCTGGGCCACTGTCCTAACCTTGTCTCCTTTGCCTTAGAGATATTTCAGAATCGCTTAACTAATGTCCAGTACATCCTAGGGACAATTTTGAAAGTTAATGTCAAAGACTGCTTCATAGATGGAAGCTTTATTAAATTTAATACTTTTTCAAATGACCCTTGTGAAATTGAACTCCCCGTTATCTCTCCTAATGACCTTTAATGTTTCATGTAAATTAACTGGATGATGAAATTGCTAAAGGACAAATTTATGTTTCTCAAATTATAAGTCAAACGTTACAGAAAAAAAAAAAATCATTGGCTCTGAACTTTTGGAGAACAGGATAGTTTTGTAATAATGTGTCTCCTAAACGGAGACTAAAATGAATTATATTCCTGTCAGTATGTTGTTCCCAGTTTCAACTTATGCTGTTATTCACTTCAAGGCATTATTTGAGAATCAGAATATGACTGTTGTTATATTCTTATATCTGGAGGATCCTTCTGTGATCATCCTTCCATATTTTTTTCTGATATTACACCAGATTACTTTCTCATCAAAACATTCAAAAAAATAAACTGCATTGAAAATTGAGTTAATTCATAACCAAAGACTTGATTCAGCAAGGAATATATAAGTGTATTCATAAATTCATGTACAAATTTTAATTTAGAAGTCAGTGAGTTTATTTGCATTCCGGATAGATAAAAACTTAAACACCAAGCTAGATGGAGGCCTAGTTTACTGTGTTTAACCAGTCAGAATAAAACATGCTCATCTTTGATGTTTTCCATATCAATTAAAGTCCTTGATAATCTTTTAACTGTGTTCAGAGATTCTTTATTGTGTCCCAAGGTATAATATAAACTTCAAAATGCCATTTACCTATTCCTGCAATGAATCCAGTTGTCACTTGTTTGAGTTTTTGAAGTTTTTCTCTGTGTACATATAATACAAATATAATGTGATTTCAAGAAACTTTTGAATTCTGTTAAAATTCTAGAGTTATAATACATGATTACTTGTGGGAGGCAAGGTCTTCCTTTGAATTCATGACCTTCTAATTTCTTAGGTATCCTGGTTTCAGCTGGGATAGAGTTACTTTTCTTCCTAGTAGCTGGTATAGTGCCGTGTTTTGGTTTTAGAATGAGAATGTTGATAATACTGATGTTTTAGTTGTTGCTGAGCGGTGCTTACACTAAGTCAAGGATTTTTTAGCTTCTCATACTGCCCTGCCAGCAAGTAGGCTGGGGGTGCACAAGAAGTTGGGAGGGGACACAGCCAGGAGAGCTGACCCTAACTGGCCAAAGGAATATTCCATACCATGAGACTCATGCTGAACAATAAAACTGGGGGGAGGTGGCTGGGGGGTGGCAGCCCACTGATCAGGGACTGGCTAGTTAGTGAGTTGTAAGCAATTACATCGTGCATCATTTGTTTTGTGTATTCTTTTACCATTATTATTATTGTTATCATTATTATTCTTATTTTCCCTTCCTTTTCTGTCCTATAAACTCTCTTTGTCTCAACCCACAAGTTTTACCTATTTTAGGGTTCTCTCCCGCATCCCGCTGGGGGGACAGTGAGCGAATGGCTGTGTGGTGTTTAGCTGCCTGCCAAGTTAAACCAAAACATTAGGGTTGAATGCTCAGTAGGTGTAATGCAACATAGATTCATTAAAACTAGTGGAAGTAGGCAAATTTACATAGGCTGAGGATCTGTCCCTTAATATTTAATCTAGTTTCCCAAATGATTCTTCTAATTGCTCTCAATGTTCAGCTTTACAGCTATCTGGCAGTTACAGTGGGAGGGTTATCAAATATTTAATTAAATTGTGAAGTCACAGCCATATTTTATTTCAAAACATTCCCAAATGGTTTAAATCAATTTGTTCAATATTAAAATTTTAAACACTAACAGGCCCAACTTCTTGGCCTGTATCAGTTAGCATCATTCTGTGAAAGTAAATGAATTATACCACTTCCAATTCCACTCCTGGTTTGAATAAAGAGAACAAAGCAAATATTTCCTGCCTAATTACTCACATTTCTTCCCACAGTCACTGATTTTTTTCTTTTTTAATGTTTCTGTTGTTTTCAGATGAATTCACAGTCAAAATACATCCTTTGTGAGAGTTTTCAAAATCACCTTTTTGTTGTTGTTTTGTTTTGTTGGGTTTTTTTTCCCTCACGGAAAAAAGTTAAAAGACATTCGTAATTGTTTAATTGGACTTGAGAATAGGATTGAAGAGTCTATATCCTTAAAGCAAAACTCTGGAGGCAGAGCTGTTCTAACGTTGAAGAAAAGCAGATTAAGCAAAATTTCTTTTAAAACCTTACTTTATAACCAGAAATGTTTGTGTATTCAGGTACAGAATTGGTCAAAGGGTTCAGCGTGGTGCTTCAGTGTTACCACAGACCTTCATTGTGCACACTGAGTACTTTTGTCTGTGTAGTGGGCTCTCATTTATCAATAATGATATAAAAAAGGATATCTTAAATATATATATATGTATATATATTTGTATGTGTATATATATATAGATTTTTTTTCTTCACAGAAAGAAAAGCTCAGATAAAAATCAGGCCTTGAGAATAGTTAGAAAGTCTCTGAGAAACTAGTTAGTTGCAAAGAAGCGTAGCTGATAATTAATAGTTAAACTCAATACACAGCCTGGCATTCTGGGATCAAGTCTGAATGAATTATGTTTAGACTTCTGATGACAAAGGTCAATTAAATAACAGATTAAAGTCAATGGAAATAAATATGAAGTGATGCATTGCTGTAGATAAACTGAGGTATGAGTTAAGCCCCACACAGCCACTCACTCACTCCCCCAAAGCAGGATGGGGGAAAGAATCAGAAGGGTAAAAGTGAGAAAACTTTGGAGTTCAGATAAAGACAATTTAATAAGTAAAGGAGAAAGAAGAAAAACAAAAAAAAGAAAAAAAAATGAAAGCAATGCAAAAGCAATAGCTTACCACCAGCCAACTGAAGCCCATTCAGTCCCTGAGCAATGGTAACCTTTGGAAAACTCTCCCCTAGCTTTTATCGCTGAGCACGACTTCATATGGTATTGAATACCCCTTTGGTCAGTTGGGGTCAGATGTCCTGGCTGTGTCCCCTCCCAACTTCTTGTGCACCCCCAGCCTGCTCTCCTTGGGTGGAGGGGAGAGCACAGTGAGAAACAGAAAAGGCCTTGATGCTGTATAAACATTGTTTGGGGAGATCTAAAACATTGGTGTGTTATCAACACTGGTTTGGTCGCAAATCCAAAACAGCACCATACAGGCTGCTATGAAGAAAATTAACCCTGTCCCAGAAAGGTAAAGTTCAGAGAGGTTAAGAAAGATGATCGAGGGTTTAGAACAGCCTTTGCATGCAGAATGATGAGACTCTTCAGATTAGAATGGGTTACCAAGGAGATACATGGTAGAATTACATCAAATCATGAAAGGCATAAAGATGATGAAGAGTGAACAATATTCACTTACTCTTCAAATAGAAGACAGTTCAAAAGAAACTAGCAGCTGACTGTTTGAAACAGGTGGCACTTTTAAACAAGCATTAAACAATAGACCTTTTTTCTTCAGAATGTTGTGGATGCTAAGTTTACAAAAATTCAAGAAGTCATTAAGAGAAAAACAAAAAAAAAGAGAGAGAAGAATCAATTGAGGGCAAACAGATACAGAAATGTAACTTCTTATTTAGGTACTTTCCAGGCATGAAATTTTTGGATGCTGGGAGAGTATTCAGGAGGAGCATGATTTCATAGTTGCCTTGTTCTTAGGTACATTCTTAGGCATTTGCCTTTGGTCTCTGATGGAGACAGAATGAAGGATAAGATAGATGGGTTTTGCTGTCCCAATGCAAACACTTTCATGTTCCTGCATTTGTTCTTTTCATATATAACTGATAATGCTGAGGTTCATCCATGCTTGTCTTCTTCAATTCTTTCATATATGAAATAAATGAAAGCATCCTTTAGAGTCAGTGTTTTCATCCAAGTGAGAATAATGCATTTAGTTTTTACATTGGTGCTTGAATGTGCTCCACAGGTAAGTTTGCTTTTTGTGTTCGCTATAAAGAATGCTGGTTTTTATTACCATAGTTTTGCCAGTAAAAGTTTCTCCGTGTAGCAGATGGACAAGACAAGAAATTAGAGTTCGGCAGCAAGATCCGGATTTGAAGCAGTAATAAGGTTATGATGAATGTTACAGTAATAAAAAAACAACAGTATTTTATCTTGTTGATAGATTTTGATGCTGCAAAAGACAATGCCTAGTTAGCTATAAGAAAAGATTAAAGTTTAATTTTCACACTTAAATAACTCTCAATGCGAAATGGCAACAGATACATTAGCTCATGATTAGCCTCTATTTTGATATTGCAAGTCAGTATGTACTTTTAGTTATTTACTAGAATTGTTTGAGGGATATGGAGTCCAAAAGTCTTCTAATGGTAGAATACGGATGTTTTGTTACTAACATGTTACTCCATCTTTTGTACCATATAAGCTGCATGAGTTTTCATACTTGCTATGGAACTAATGAATCATATTACACTTGATTTCATAAAGAACTAGAGTAGTGTTTTATTTTGGGGGGAGCACTGTCTTCTCTAAGACACCCTTGTATCATATGCAAGACAAATTAATTTAAGTGAAGATGAAATTATTTGCTACAGCTTGCGATGATCTAGTGGTTTACTGCTGAAAGGGTGATTTTGTATTGTCCTCTTTCTTTCTTTGACCATGCCTTCACTCTGGTGAAGGACTCTTCATAGAGATGATTCAACTCATCAAAGTGCCAATATATGGTTGTGTATAAAACTTATTTGAAAAAAGTAACTAATTTTCTGATGAATTAGTGAGTTCCATTAGGTCATAAAGGCCCATAAAAGCTACACATAGTACAAGAGAAGCAGTGATCAGAAATGTGAGCAGAAAAAAGAGAAGGACTTTCCCTATTTGGGGGGGTGTAGTCTGTTCACTAAACTGTAAAAGAAGAAAATAATCCAGGAAAAATCTGTAGATCTTACCCTTCATGGGATAAAACTTACTGCAGTATCATTGTTCTCAACCTCAGATGCAAAGGGCTAGAAAATCACTCAGAGAAAGAATGTTGTATTCTGAAACAAAAATCCATTTCATTGCTTAGATTTTCTTCCTAAGTCATTCTGACAGTTTTTTTTCATGCCTCTACTTCTGCCTTTACCACCACTCATTTAACTGACATTTTTTAGGCTACAAAATCCTGTCTCAAATGTTCTGTTTTACAGTGAGACTTTTTTTGCTTTTTCTTTCCCTAAAACACACTTTGGAAAGAGATTTGTTCAGTCCTGTTTTTTCCATGGTTCTTCTGGTCTGTGTCCAGAGTAAGGACATCAATCAGTCTGAGATCTCCAAGTTTCCAGATGGGTATTTTAATCTCTGGCTGACAGTTTCTTTTTGGTATAGCGAATACTTGATGGTTTATACAAATTAAAACACCATTAGCAGGATTTTAGAGAAGGTTTCTTTCACGGTGAAGCATTCCAGTTGATGAACTCACCTGAGATGTGGAACACAGCTTTAAGTCCTTAATTTACCTTGGGGATTAAGAGTGAGCTGTATCAGACATGCATTTTCAATGATATTTGAAGCATATCTCTTTTCTTCCTGAGTAAATTTCATCAGTGTTATGCTATAGGATTCCACAACCATTTGAATTAAGGATAATTATTTTTGCAGAATGAAAAAGAATTGATAGAAGAAGTTGTGAGAGACTACTCCTGGAACAGGCATCCTGAAATGTTGAAAGCATTCTCCTGTATATCTATTAGGTTGAAATTTTATTTGTTTTGTTTTAGTTGCTATTTGTTTTAAACTTAATTCTTAATTTTCTTGTAATTGACCTGCATTGAGTAAAGCAGAATACCAAAGCATGGATTGTTCTAATGAGGTGGTTCCATCCAGACTAAGGAGGCTGCACTCCATGTAAACTTTACTAAGAGACAAAAAAAAGTTTCAAAGAATCTGTATTTTCCAGGGGAAAATTACATAACTTTTGAAAACTTTTGAGTAGCCACATTTACCAGGTGCCTCTGAAAAAGCCTAAGGAAATAATATACACTATCACTAATTTAAAAGGATCAGAGAAGAAACATATTCCTGAAATATTTGCGTAAGATTGTCGCATGAGGGAGATGGGATCCTTTTGTTCAAGACTTTTCCCACTAATGACAAAAAAACAGAAGATTATTGCATTATTTTATCAATTACTTTTATTTCGTCAAGCAAACAAAATTATTGTGGTTTGGGGGCGTTGTCTGTTTTTTTTTAACTTTTACTTTCTTTGTCTCCCCATAGTTAATCTACTCAATCAGTAATCAGTATATAATACCTGCAGCATATGTATCAAGTGTGACTGGCTCTGAAGGAAATTACTGATTTTTGGGAGCTAACAACCTGGTTTCAGGTTGTTTGTTTTAAAGGAAAGAAAAAAGAACAATGGAACAAAAAGAAAGGATCTTTATGTTCTATACTATTTTACTAGGACATTTGCTTAAATATTTTCTAAGCTTTCTCTGCCGTATCTGTATCCTCAGCATAGTAGAAAGTCTGAAATCTGCTATTCATAAATTCTTTCTAGACGTTGCTTAGAGAGTTTTGAGTGTCCTCAGCAAGAGATAACTCATTCTCACAGTAAGATATTTATCTAGGGATTTGACTGAATGTTTAGGAGGGATATTACAAACAGCAAAATACTATCCCCTTCAGAAAAAAAATCTTGGCAAAATAGGATATGAAACAAGCATGCTACTCATTTTCTGTTTGATACTAAAGAAACACCCTTTTCACACTACAGAGTAAAAATTAATTATTAATTGTTTTTCTAATCTATGAAATGTTAGAAAATATAAGGATTCTAACAGAAAAGAATCTGTTACAATCATTTCTTGTCATTGACAGTTATATAAAGGAAAAAAAAACCAATTCCATTTTCTTTTTCTCTTTGGGAAAGGGAATGCAACAATTTGTTTCTCTTATTTGACTTCCTATATATGACCTTTCTAGCTTCACAAAGTGACTTAATAAACTCAATAAAAGTAATAAAAATGCATTCAGTTACATAGTTTACAAGAGAGCTAGTTTTGAGGTAAGGTCAAATATAACTGAACTGGTTGAGTGGGACATTGTATGCATTTGTTAAGCTGTTATGGCCAATTTCTGTCCCTCGGAAGGAACTGAGTGCTCAAGTCCTGTTCGGCAATGGACAGTGAATTTGTTGTATTTTTGAAAATTTGTTCATGACACAGAGGTGGTGAAGCCTGTGCAGCTGCTTCCCACTCAAAGAGCTCCTTTCCCTCAGCACAGTGCAGGGGGAGAGCGTCCTGAAACAGAATTTCATTACTCTGTGCTAATAAAAAGTAAAGTTTGAAGGGCTGAAACCAGTGGTATACCATAGACCCCACAGACAGAAAGTAGAGTCTTGATTTCTCCCTCTACCCTTTTTACCGAGATGAATACTGAAAAAAGGAGGAACATCACCCACAGCATATGCTTCCTTCCTGTTTGCTAATATATTTACAAACTTCTAATCTCACTGTAGTGCCAATCCTCAAGAACAGGTAGTGGCTATTGAAGCTGTAGCTTTTAAACTTAAAGTCTGTATTTTTTACAGCACTGTCACTTCACTGTCACTGAGGACTTAGTTGCTTTGTCTTCTTGGAAAAGTCAGTGATTTTAAGAATAGTATTCTTTAAAATGTTGTGTTCATAAACCTACCTAGTCAGACATCATATTTTGTCGTAAACCAATGTTATCCCTTCACCAAGAAGCAGTTCCACCTGTCTCTGGATAACTGGGAGTCCAAGTCTCCTGTTTTGCATCTAAGATAACCTCACTACTAAACAAACACCATACTTCAGTTCTTGTAGTTGTACACACACAGAGAAAGTTTATCTGTACTTCTGAAGGGAACTAGCTATGCGGAAAAATAGTTGTTTAAACATTTTTCTAGAAAACAAAACAAAATGATGTTTAGTTATCTTTTACATAAGTTGTATATGATATTAATAACTGTTCTCATAAAAATACTTTGCAAGCAAACAAAAAAAGGCAAAGAAGGAAGGACAAAGAATGCTATGATTCAGGGGTGTTTTGATCAATTTCTATCTTGTTGCCATTATTTTGACATCTTTCATAAAGACTATACGTCTCATTTGGAGATAAGATGAATCATGTAAAAAAAGGTGATCAGGAGTCAAAAGCGCTGAAGAATACTGAAGAATATTGTAACATCCTTTTTTTTTTGGCCCAAATTAAAGCATGAGGTCACTATGCACCGCTCATCTCTTTCAATATTTTAAAGCAGGACTTGGCAGTTGGTCTTACTGTTTTAAAGGATGAAAATGAAAACAGGGCTTTCAGTTGCTAAGGGGTTGGGGTTTTTGGTTATTTCTTTAAGTTTTAATATAAACATGAAAGCAATAGTCACCAATTACCCAGGACAAAAGAGAGACAGATTTTATAATGGTTGTTTTATTATTTAAGAGAAAGCTGGCAGAACAACAATAGCAGCTCGTTGTATGCCTTTCATTATTAGGTTTCTCTTTTCATCAATTTAATAACCAGTTTCAAAATCTCTGTGTATGCGTGCGTGCATGATATCTATTTTAAAGAAATATACCTTCTTTCTATATAACTCACTGCTACATCCCTTAAAAAGCTGCTGTATATTTCAGGTCCATTTCTGGCACTTTTGAATGCTTTAGAAGAGATTATTATTCATATAATGGATCTGATATTACTTACACACTCTGATACTTCACACCACTTCAAAACAAAGTAATATGAGATTCAGTGGCTAGAATACCTATTTGTAAATAAAGCATATCTCCTGTAATTTGCGGAGTTTATAATATAGTTCCATACTAATATGTTTTGCTGGTAATAGCTTAGTTCCCTGATTCAGTCCTGGATTCTGCACCCCTGAACATCCACAATACATGAAGTACATAAAAGCTAGCTCAGTACAAAGTTGTATTTTGGAGTCAAGCAACAGGTTACCTCTGCGACAAAACCCAGGCGAAGGTTTGGGGGCAGTCCATTCCAGGGACAACTCCCAGAAGACAGTTGAAGAGAATGCTGCCATCTGGGCTCATACTGCCTTGCACAGTGCAATATTAACTCAGACATCCTTGTGCTCGAGTGCACTCACAAGCCACAACCCTAAGTATCCATCACATTCCTTCAGTTTTGTGCTACAAAATCACCGCTGCAACAGTCCTGATTTTATTTCATATACTTTAGATTTAAAACATCTGAAAAATACAAAGCAAACTCTTAGCTATGGAGATACAACATAGAATCCAGAACAAAGTGTACATAGTCTGGACAGTTTGCTCTAGAAACAGCTACCCTGAGCAGCGTGGGAACTAATTATTCTGCCTTACTGGGGAGATGATTTTAGGACTGTAGATACAGACTCTAAAAAGCAACCACTAATTGACAGGATGTTGCAGGATTCATGTCCTTTATGAGGGAATAGAGGAGGTTGTGAAATGGAATTGTTGGAGGGGACTATTTTTGCTCTGTGTTACTGGCATAACAGCAGTGGGGAGACAGGACAGTAATCTACTGAAAAATGTTGCCTGAAAATATGATTATATTGCCTAATCAAAAGAGGAGTGAGGTTCTTAAAAAACCTTTTCGTATGTGGATCAGGGACATGAAGTTTACGTAATGAAGTTGATGAACAGATTAGCCTATGTTCTTGTTGACAGAGTGTCACCGAAATCGTAAATAAAACTCCTTAACACTGGGTTTAGCATTAACGAGCAGGCATTATTTTATTTGGCTGGGGACACGAGGGAATCATTCCACCTAACATGTCTACTGTAGGTTGCGTCAGCCAAAGCTTATATCGCTCTATTACATATGCATTAAATGATTATACATATTCATTCTATTTCCTGGAACTAATTGTCATATCTACATAGTCATTATGTATGTGGCTTGGGTCTCTGAGGAATAAAATTCCTTATCTGGTTTCAATTGGTCCCTTTTGCAACTTTCCCAGGATGTTGTGACTAACAGATGGCTGGTACCAGTTCTACTTGTCCATCCTTAACATTCACAAGGTCCTTGTGGCCATTAGTTGTTTTCATTATCCCACTTTACAGCCTACATTCTGGGATGCAGCTGTGCCCTGTGACTTCAAACAAACGTTAGTCTCTTCTTCAAGCTAAGCAATAGAACTTATTACATGTACTGAAATAGCCTAAAGTTAATAAAGAAATTATACATAAATGAAACCCTTCTCTAACAAGAGGAAGATGAGGTTTCCTACCATGGGAGACTCTTTCACGCTTGCATGTCTACATCCATTTGCCTTTCATAGAAAGGTTAAATAACTTGTCCAGCCTCCATCAAAATATTTTTAAAAAAGAGGCCAGCACTAAGAATAGTAATATTGGTGTTACTCTGTTCTATAATCTGTTCAGTTTTTAACATGAATGATGAAACTTGTCTTTTGTTCATAGCCTTATTCTATCCACTAATGCTTGACTACCAGTTCCTAATTAGAGTTTTCAAATACTCCTGCCCACATGTTAAGTCATTCTCCTACATCCTCTTTTCATCCTTGCTCAGAGGATACTGAAGGGGACATCTGACTTCTTTAAACAGTAAGAGTATTACTGCTGTTTCTGTGAGAAATAGCTCAGTCTTCACGTCTTTGATATCCCTGTAATCCTTTCACAGCATTACTACCTACTAGTAGTAATGACATTAGCAAGCTGCAAAGTAGTAAGTTACTTCCCTATCTGCAACTAGAAGACTGTAGAAGGCTACAAAGAACGTCAAAGGAATTGCAGTCTGCTTGAAAACTACTTCACCATGTGCAAACCATTTCATGATTACAAATTAATCAAAATCTCTCTCTAAATCAAGTTCTAAGAAGTGCGAATCACATGTAAATTTAGTCCTTTATCTCCACGGTCCCACTTCAGGACACCGCATCAGAATATATTACATATGGCTGTTCTTCTCATTCAAGTCTCATTCAAACACTTATTCAAATCTCATAAACAATTAATGAAGCAGAAGCTTATTTTTAACTGAACCTTTATGTTTAGTTTTCTTGCTGGTTGTGATAGCACAAACAAAAATGGCCAATCATATCACCCTTTTGTCCTCTGAAAAATTTTGTCCAAGTGACTGTAGCCTCTAACCTAAGATGGTGTCTTATTCAGCTTGAGTTTAGTCTAACTTTTCTTATTGTGCAAAGTGGAATTCCATCATAATCAAATAAAATAATAAACTTACATAATTAATGTTATTTTCCCTTAAACATTATAAAAGTGTGATTCATTAAAATGCAATTCTGTTTTATGGTATACTGAAGTAAAACCTGTTACCTTTTTCAGATTTAACTAGCAGTAGTTAGACTGCCAGTTTTCAGGGACTTAAAGAAGCAAAATTTAGTTCTGGACTTTGTAAGTAATAGGTCAAAAAATAGAATGTCCATGGAAGAAAAATGCATGAAAGCATAAGCTTTCTTTTGTGATATTCCTGCCTTTTGCTGGTGTGATAACAGCTTGGTGCTGTTCAGTGCACTTCAGACATGTGCCTTAGCTAGTCAAAGACAACTCTGATCAGGGGGATCAAATAAAGAAACACTACAAAGGACCAAGAAGCACATCAACCAACACGTCACCAGAAATCACTATGCCTTTGCTACCTCAAACAAAACGGTCTCTGTACTAACAGATTATCTAAATCACGAAACTGGTTTAAATATCCAAAGTGGGAATATGAGCCATCTAAAAAGTCTGTACGAAATCTGAAAAAGAAAAGGTAAATGGAAAAAAGCATTAACTATTGTGTGTTGGATTTTTTCTTTCCTTTTTTCTTTTTTCTTCCTTCTCTCCTTTCTTTTTTCTTTTTTTTTCTTTTTCTCTCTTTTTTCTTTCTTTTTTCTTTCTTTTTAGGAAATAATTAAGTGTTAAAATTAAGCTTTCAACAGGTGAACTAGGAGATAGTCATTGGATCAGCTCAATCTTTCGTTTGCTCAAACCTTTACACTGTAGTCAGTGTGTTGAATCCTCATTAAATGAGAAGTTAGCTGTATATTATTATTAGAACCATCAAAACCTTGAATGAATAGAAATTTTTGAAAATAAATAGTGATTAAATTGATCTATTTTGAGAAAAGTTTTTTTCAGGAAAGAAAAAGTTGTTTAACTTAAGATAGGTTAATGATCTGTGAACATCTGGCTAGATCTCCTTTCCTTTTTCCTAGCATGCATGATTTTGAATAATTCTGCTACTCAAGGGTTTTCTGAAGGTATAGTTTCACAGCTGCTTTTATAGTACTATTGTCGTGGTTTAACCCCAGCCAACAACTAAGCACCACGCAGCCACTCACTCCCTCCCCGCCGCCCAGTGGGATGGGGAGAGAATTGGAAGGAAAAAGGTAAAACTCCTGGGTTGAGATAAGAACAGTTTAACAGGACAAAAAGGAAGAAAATAATAATGATAATGATAATAATAATAATATTACAATAATAATAAAAGAACTGGAATATATAAAACAAGTGTTGCACAATGCAATTGCTCACCACTTGCCAACTGATGCCCAGTTAGTTCCCGTGCAACAATCTGCCTACCCCCAGGCCAACTCCTCCCAGTTTATATACTGGGCATGACATCACATGGTATGGAATACCCCTCTGGCCAGTCTGGGTCAGCTGCCCTGGCTGTGTCCCCTCCCAACTTCTTGTGCCCCTCCAGCCTTCTTGCTGGCTGGG
>JANXJC010000008.1:12109079-12137963 GCA_027564655.1 Leptodon cayanensis
TCATATTCAACTTGTCCGCCAGGACCGCCAGGTCCCTTTCAGCAAGGCTGCTCCTCAGCCGCACAGATCCTGGTCTGTACTGGGCTCCCTTGATTGTTATGCCAGGTGCAGGAGTTTGCACTTGTTTTTGTTAAACTTCACACAGTGTTTGCTAGCCCAATTTTTCAGCCTGTCCAGGTTTCTCTGTAAGATAGCTCTCCCTTCTGACGTACCCAGTTTATTTTCATCAGCAGACTTGGTGAGGGTGCTTTCAGTCCTATCCTTCAGATAATTTATGAAGATGCTGAACGGTGTTGGGCCCTGTGTCAAACCCTGGGCTGTCAGCCTGAGTAGAAACCATTGATCACCACCCTCTGATTGTGGCCTGTTAGCCAATATCCTATCCATCTCACAGACCACCCATCCACTTTTGCCGGTTTGTTTAGGAGGGGGCTGTGGGAAACAGTGTCCAATGCTTTGCTTAAGCCCAGGTAAACAATATCTGCTGCTTGCACCAGGTCCACAGAAAATGCTACTTTGTTGTAGGAGGTGAACAGCTTGGTCAGGCTGTCAGATGTTGCCATGTGACACATTTCTTCTTAACAGGGAGTCACTGGGTACATGCCTAGATGCAGATGTCGAAACTCTTGAACTTCTTGTTGACAGGATGTACGCTAGCAATCTCCTGGACACCACTGAGGTGTGAAAAGTCCAGTCCAGGAACTACTTCCATTGAATAGACTAGAAAAATGGGCAAAGGGAAAGCAGAGCAGAGGCAAGCTCCACAGAATAGGAGCCAGGCCAGGCTGTGAGTGAGCCCAAGAACAGAAGCTAGCCCACTTGCTTTCCAATATAAACAACAGTGTATTTCTGTGCAAATACATCTGTGCAAATTCAGGTCCTTAGTAGCGTGAATAAGCACCAAGTTTATAAGCAAGGAGTAGGCTGCCGTCATACATTTCTGGAGGAAGACTTGTGGAAGTGTAACAAACCTGATCACGAACTGACAGCACTTGAAAGTTTGGCTGATTAATTCTGAGGGAAAGAAAAAGTGCTGAAGAAGACTTGTACACTTGAATTTATTTTTTGTTTTGATTTGCTTTTTGTTTTTTCTCCAGCTATTCCTAACAAAAGATTTTTATCTGTACACGTAATTCTGTTTTGGCTATTTTGAACATAGGCTTTGAGGGCTGAAAAGAGAGCCACTTATGTCAGAGATATTTAAATGAAATGAGAAGAGGTAGCAAGGTAAGTGCACCTTAAGGTTTTCAAATGTTTCTGAGGAACAACTAAGGATGGGATTCTAAGTATGAATTTTAATTCTTAAAAAAAAAAAACCAAACCAAACAACAATAACAACAACAACAAAGAAACATAATAATTCTCAAAAAAAATTAATCCTGCTACAGTTTAGAAAAACATTGTGACAGGCAAACATCATTTCACCACCATTTACCCAAGTAATACTTTATATCTGAAGTTTATTACACCTGTCTTTCTCAACAGGTACAGTTGTATTTTTAGGCAGCTCCCAAATCCTTCAAAGTGGCTGTCACTCAGTCATTCCCCTGCCACCTCTGGTGAGAGGAATGTACTTTCTGCTGGAAGATTTGCCTATGGTTGAACACAAGCACACATTGACCGATGCTCGCCTGCCTCCTTTCCCCTGGGTGGCAGTGCTATATAACACTTTCCCAACAGATACACAGACTAGAGCAGTGCAGAGTGACATTGCTATGCTGAGGAGAGAGGACACCAATAACAGTACGTGTAAAGAAAAGCATCCTGTCAGACCGAGGATGGGAAATAGCTCTGGATGCCTAGAGAGGTCATCATGTAGGACCAGTAGGAATAAATTGGTAGGAATGTGGCTTAAATACACTGCAAAGACTCTAGGGTCCAATTCAGCTGCAATAGTGATGATAAAAGCACAAGCGAAGGGTTTAAGTAAGTGCTGCACTGGTTTTTGCTGGGTTAAAGTTAATTTTCTTCCTAGTATCTTCTGTGGTGCTATGTTTTGGATTTGTGCTGAAAACAGCGTTGGTAACACAGGGATGTTTTAGCTGTTGCTGAGCAGGGCTTACCCAGAGCCAAGGCCTTTTCTGCTCCTGACCCCACCCCACCAGCGAGGAAGCTGGGGGGGCACAAGGAGTTGGAAGGGGACACAGCTGGGACAGCTGACCCCAGCTGACCCAAGGGATATCCCAGACCATATGATGTCATGCTCAGCTTATAAAGCTGGGGGAAGAAGGAGCAAGGGAGACATTTTGAGTGATGGCATTTGTCTTCCCAAGTAACCATTACACGTGATGGAGCCCTGCTGTCCTGGAGATGGCTGAACACCTGCCTGCCCATGGGAAGTGGGGAATGGATTCCTTGTTTTGCTTTGCTTGCACACACAGCTTTTTCTTTACCTATTAAACTGTGTCTCAACCCATGAATCTTCTCACTTTTACCCTTCCAACTCCTCCCCATCCCACTGTGGGGAAGTGAGGGATCGGCTCTGTGGTGCTTAGCTGCCTACCGGGGTTAAACCACAAAAAAATGCTTAAAATGGTCTCTCTGTTTCTTTTGAGGCATCTGCCTGAGGAGAAATCTGTCTGGCTGGGAGTGGTGTTGAAGTGCTGGCCCACATATCAGACTGTGAAGACTAAAAGCTGTGTTGTGAATTTTAAACAATCTAACGCAGTCTACAATTATGCTGTATTTTATATTTTATTACAACATTAATACATAGTCAGTGATGTTCGGCCTCAGTGTAAAGTTTGTTAATAAAATCAACTTGTGTGCAGTAGTTACATAGGTATTTCATCAGATTAGGTTTCTCTTAAATATTTCATCAACAAACACCGGCATCACTATCACATTCTCATCCATTTTTCAGACAGCCTCTATTTTTCCTTTTTTATGCCCTTGAAATCTTTAAGAATACTGCAAATAGCACTCCTCTATTAATCTTGATGTCAAAAGCAATGGACAAATTATCAAAGACTAACTTTGTCTGTCTAAAAGACAGCATTGGTAGCTAGATTTGCTTTTTTAACTTTTGCGTAGCAGGTATCAAAGAGTTACACTATTGTATGAAACATCAAGTAAGACCTTGTCCTCTTTGTTGAAGGTGGCTTGTCAATCAACTGGGCTAAGTGGATGGAACTGGGTACTTCACTCTCTCTTTTCCCTGGGCTACTGGAGACAGCAGAAATTGCTGCCCAGCAGTCTCGTGAGTAGCCACTGAGGCTAGTTTTACACTGGTCATTCAAGAGCAGAGATCCCATCCCCACCCCAACCCATCCAATCCCTCTGTGCTGCTTAATAACAAAGGATTATGGAAATGAATTGTGGCAATAAGGCCAGAAGGCATCATCTGATTAGTATCTTACAGACAGACTAGTCTTGGAAAAAGCTAGCTGGAGTGGTACCACATAAATCCAGGGACCAAGTTAGCTGGTAGTATTAAGGATCAGGTATCCAACTGCTCAAATTTGCTTCTTTGCCCTCTTTATTTATCAGTATATATGCACTTGGTATCTTTCCTGCTGCTGAGAGTGAAATTAAGACTGGAATTAAGACTGTTTTCATGATTCACTTTATGACCTTGCCTGTAAAACTCATCTTCTAGAATTCAAAAAAAGGATTTAGGTATTGTGACACACAGAGCTGCAATATTTAAAGTTAGGCACTAAGCTTCAGGAGTGGTGTTCATAACGAAGAATTTCTAATGTCTGAGGCAGTGATATTTGTGGAACAGAGCACATATGAATGGCATTCAAAAAATCCAGCATATTCAAAGATGCCACGCTATATAGACAACAGAAAATGTCACAGAGAAAGTGTGACTGCCACTCTTTCAGAGCTGCGGATTTTGCCTTGTCAGTGGCAGAAACAGTTCTGAGGCCAGCAAAGCATTTAGAGTGTAGGCGGCTTTCAGTGTTGACTTTCAAAAATGCTGAGCATTGGCTTCTTGTAATGACTTTAATGAAAACTGCTGTTTCTGCAGCCTACATCACTGACTGAAGATGTGATGTATCAATGAGTATGTGTCCATGTGTGTCTGTGTGTGAGGGAAGAAAGGGTTAAGTCACTATTTATCATATTGCTTTGATGAGTATTGTCAGACCGTATCTAGAAAAATAGCAATTTCTAGTGAACAGTTAGGAATAAAAATTAGCAGGAAAAAATAGCAATTTCTAGTGAACAGTTAAGAATAAAAATTAGCAGGAAAAAAAAGTGTAAATTGTACACTTAGAAGGAAGACATTTATATTAAAATGTTCTGACAAGAAACAAATGATAGGCCTTAAAGCTCAGTCCAAAAATAAAGTTTGCAGAAGTTCAGTCTTCCATCGTGTTCAGCTTCCTAGCTCCAATGTAAACTGATTGTCGTGAAACATCTAAAATACAGTTTTATAATAGTTTATTTACATGTTTACACAAATATTTTTGTGAGGAAAGTATTCTCATCACTCCACAAATGCAATATAATAGAGAGGAGGAAATACAGCAGATACAGCTATAAGGCAGAACAGGACTGAGGTGTAAAGCCATTGACTAGGTTTGCTTTCTTATACTCTTCTGCTGGGAAGATTTAACTTTTAGTTTCTGATGAGACATAATCCAAAGTAGGATATTATAAGGAGACGATTCAGGATGAAAAGTATTCAGAAATAAACAAAACCCCTTATAAGAAATTACTTTTTGGTGCTATATTATATCATGCCTCTTTGAGTCTGAGAATTTCTGCATTTTATTTTATATGATCTTATTAATTATCAGCTTCTGAAACCTATTCCAGCATTCCAAACAAAAATCAAATCCACCAGTCTATCTACTGTATTTCCTGAACTAACAGTCCAAGGAATACATCAAAAAGACACAAGATCCAGATCATTCTGCAAGTTAAAAATACAGTTTTATTTTCCCTTGTCTCTAAAATATAATTTGTAATAAATGGATTTTGTTGCTTTATAATAACCTTATAAAAATTCTTCTGGCTTTCCCTTTTAGCAGTTATGAAATCCTGAAACCATATGTTTGAAAAGTCTAAAAACTTTCAAACTTTTACTAAAATTTTCCCCATAAATTCCATGAAACATTTTCATACACTGTTGACCCAAAAGGGTCAAGAAATATAGTAAGTTAACACTTTATCCAGATTGAAAAACAAACAAACGAACAACAACAACAAAAAAACCCTAGACTGTATGGTATGCTTTGGATAATCATGAATAATCTATTTGCTTTGGTTAGGAATAATCAATATAGCATTTCAGATCTGATACGAGAACAGATATCACCATTAAATGTCTTTTCCTCCAAAGTAATAGTAACATTTTGTGCAGCAGCTGATCCTCTTTGGTACATTATTCTCTTGAAATGCAGTTCCACAGCATTGCAAAATTGTGAAAGAGGGGTGATCTATGATCTAAAACACACCTCAAAAAAAAAGGCATGTCATTGCGGCCAAAAGATCAGGTGCTAAAATACATGCCAGTCTCAGCTCATTAGGAAATACTCCAGGCTGGCAGCTGTGCCCTGCCCTTCTGTTTCAAACTCCCATGTCCTCTGGCAACATGTTGCATATCCATTAGATATTTTGCAAAAGCTGTTTTTCAAATTATATCTTCAGTTTAGGCTCACAGTTAAAGCCAAGGCTCAGAGCTTGAGTTCATTATAGCTAACAGTTGACAGAACAAAGTCTGGATTAAAAAAAAAAAGAAAAAAAGAGAAGTATTAACGTTCTTCATACTTAAACTTATGCTCCCACCAGTTATTTCTTATATGACACCCAGCGTACCGAAAGTTTGTTAGAGGATGAGGAGTACTGAGACTACAATAATTGTAATTCAGGCCATAAAATGTGTAATCTTACCACATCTGACGAGATTTGCATCATTTGCAATGATTTCTTTTGCAGTTCTTAAACAAGTTGTGATCTAAAATAGGACTGTTGTTCAATTTATTTTTTTTTTATTTCTAAGGGATTTAAATTTCTTTTAGGCACACAGAAAAAGCACCAATTAAACCAATATAAATATAAAAGAATGTCTGTATTTTATTTGTAAGAAGAAGACTTTCAGCTTACCCATGGTCTGTCTCACACTGTATTACCTAGGGGAAAAAATCATGCTACAGCTTTCACTGTTGGTTTACATTGACTCTTGTGTTATGAGCGTTCTTGATACTCTCTCCAGCTTCACAAATATAAAGTAACATATTTCTTCTTCAGCAGAACTATCTGCACCTGCTTCCATAAGAAACAGTACCTTGGCAAAAATAGGCTTCGTTATGTAAGGGGGGACCAACAATATATTCTTTAAAAAACACATTTTAGGGAAAAAAAAAATAGCCTTATTTTCACAACTGCTTTATTTTCTTAGGAAGAAACAAGGATTTGAAAAATGGCTGTGAAGGGAGTAAGGAAAAATGCTTTTATCAGGAGTTTATAATCTCATAATGAGTGACAGCTGATGCCACAAACAAACTCTAATTAATGATGCTCTGATGAGAGTAAATGTCCCCTGGAGAGGAAACAAAATAGACCAGTGACAGAATTAGAGAGAGAGAGAAAGCTAGGGATAAGATGAAGAAAATGTTATGGTACAAAAGCTCTGTATTTAAGTAAAAACAAAGCTCATTAAACAGCAATGCTCATGCATCTTGTAATAACATCTACTGTTTCCATGGTACTTGGTGTCACTTTTGGGGAGACAGACTGTACCTTTGGGGAGCCTGAATTTACATGCTTCTGTATGGCAGTAATTAGTGAATTTTGGCTTTGTTTGTAAAAAGCTTGTTGGCCATAGGAGGAAAAATGCCTTAAGATTTTTTTGTCCAAGTTATGTTACTGTTCGTAGGAAATCAAACTCAGATACAGCAGAAAAAATTATTTGCAGAGATATTTCCTTCTGCTGTGATTACTTGAATTGAGCAGATTTTAGGACCATTGTCCACATTTATGGAGTATTTACTTACATGAATAGTCCCATAGGCCATTTTTTCTGAGATGCTGCAGGGGAATGCCTCAGGTTTTCTACCTCTCCTTCCACATCCCTGAATATGAGCCTTGGCAGCAGATTCCTGTATTTCCTGCCTCATGCTCAGCCAGCACTTACTGTAGGCATTTTGCAACCCTGCTCCATCATTTTATAAGATGTAGAGCCCCCCTTGAAACATGTAATTTCTCACTGGCATGCCCTCTCTACCTTGGCAGCATAGGGAAAGTTGATAAATGTGAGGTTATTGACTGGACTCAGATTCAGAACTTTCACACGTCAGTCTTTTTCCTGCTCTTTTTTTGAGGTTTAACTGTGCCTCTAGAGCACATAGAAGCAGAGTTGTAAATTACTTTTTTTCTGGTGTAAGGTCATCTGTTGTGAACTGAAGTGCTCCTGCAGAGAGCAGGAGCATGTGCTGTGCTCCTCAGGCTCCAGAAGTGAGACCTAATGGTGTATCCTACAACCATCTTCCCCCCATGTCCCTCCTATTTTGCCCAGGCACTAAATGCCCTTTCCTTTTGCCAGGCCCATAATGACCGAAGTGATTATGTCATATGTCTTGCCAACATTAATGATTTTTTTTTCTTTTTTTCAGAAGGCTTACTAAATTTGATGGGTTTTTTCTGTAAGAATTCCAGATTTTTGAGTCCACTGTGAGAAACTCGACTTTCATCTAAAATAACAGCATATTGCTAGCCCTTATGATGTCCTTAAGCCACCTTAAAAAGTCCAGGAAGGTCTTGTGAAACAGGGTACCCTCTGTATAACCAATGCATGCCTTGCTAAGGACTGTGCCCCTGAAGAAGAACTAAAAGACTGATAAGAAGGGAACATCCTACCCCATGAGGCACGAAAGTTGTTACAGTAATTGCTCATAGGCATGAAGTCAGCAAAGATCTTCAGTAACTGCAGGGAAAGGTAAAGGCGGCAGGGGGAGATCACAACCACCGACTCAATTCCAGATCAAAAAGACTTACCCCCGCCTTGGGCATGCACTGTAGAATAAAAGACTGTACCTTTAATCTGAAGAGGCGAAAACCAACAGAAATTGTGGTAGATAAGCGACTACCAGTAATAGTTTGGGGGAAGAACTTTGGAAAGTAAATCTGTAAATTTAAACTGTGTAAATTGCTTGCCTGTTTAGGTATAAGGTGTGCTAGCTTTGTTGATTACCACCTAGCCCCCATCCTTGTGCAGACAAGAATTGGGATAAGATAACTCTGCTCTGCATGTATATTGGCATCTCGCACACCAGGTAAACGACCCCACTTTTAGGACAAAACTTAAAGCATTAGAAAGAAGTTGAAGAGATTTAATTTTGAAATGTCTAATTTTTCTACTTTGAAAATTCATCCTAAAGAATCCAGCCAAAGTGTTTACTATATTTTAGGTCATAATGTTTGTAAGTAATTTTTTTTTTCCCTTTAGCTTTTTTTTTTCTTTTCTTTTTTCCCCCCCCAGGTGGTTAAGATATTGTTTGTAAGGATGAGTGGTAAAACTGATCAACTATCAATTATGAGGTACATATATACCATTATGTGTATACATAGTTGCATGTACACATATTGTACATTGCATGCTTTGTTAGAAGGAAGAAGACACTTAAGGAAAAAACCTGCCTGGTTGCCTTGCCTTCACTGCCTTTTACTGAGTCAAGGCTGGGAGAAATTACACTTCCCTAAGATCAAAACAACATGCTCAACTGGGAGAAGTTTTGTATTAAATGGTAGAGCAGGGAATTTATTAGAGACTTGCAGGCTTCTGGGAGGAAAAAAGAATACCTTAGTATTTGGGAGAGGATCCTGAGTCACCTTCAGAAGTAATTAAGAGAAGCCTTTCCCAGGGAGAAAAAGGAGCACATCTGGAATTTATTACAATATGTGAAGCCATTAAAATTGCTGAACAGAAAAGATGAGGATGCAGCAGTCAGACACCTTTTAATATCAAGCCTGTGTCATCCTGCAGGCTTGAGTTTCTGTTTTTTAAGAGTTAATATGGTATAGTCTCATAAATTACATAAATTTACAAATGGGGATTAAGGCTCTGGCTAATTCATCAGCCTATTTCTGACAAATACAGTATTTAGTGAAGTGTTCTCTCATGTTGACTACACTGTTGAATGTAGAAACCAGGGAAAACTATCATAATGATCCACCTTTTTTTTTATTTAATAAATATCTAAACAATCAGATAAAGGTGTTTTTGCATGTTTCACTTAAAAATTAAAAACATTCTGGTGCACATACCTGGTGCTAATTCATCAAGTTTGTCTGTGGCTTCCTTAACCTGCTATCCCTCCCACTTAGAAATTGTTATTTTCCTGACACTCCTTTAAGCCCAGCTTTCACATCTCATTCAAATGCTTACCATTCCTACTTTCTCAGGACTGCAGTGAGAAAACATTTAGTACCCAAGACTTGTTTAGAAAAAACAACAGCATTTTTTTTCCTGCCATTCTAATTGCTTTTTTTCTTTGTATGAAGGCACAGCAAAGCCAAGTGAGTTACTGTTCCTAAATATTTTGTTAGTTCAAAGCTGACAAACATGTCCAGGCAGATAACTACGTATTTACTCAGTCCTTTATGTAATAACATTTCCCATTTTCATTTTTCCAGCTGTATTTATCTCTTTGGCTATTCAACTGCAAAATAAATAAATCTCTGTAGAATGATAATCCATGAGGAGTTTGGTATGTGAAAATGTGACAAAAGTGTCACTAAAGTTTAAGAAAAAGCATCCTCAAATGTCAGTGATGTGTAAAGATTTAGATTAAGTCTGTAGAGGTTCATGTCCTTTCTCTGAACTTCATAACAAATGCTAGTTTTTGGACTGGAACATCAAATACATTTAAGCTAATCTTCAAAATCTAAATGATTACATTCACTAATTTTGCCTTCTTTAAATCTTCCTTCAGAAAAAAAAAAGGCAAATAGAATTGAAATGAACTTTTAATTTGTTTTTTTGTTTTAATTTCTTTTTAATTTAAGTAGAAATTGATGATAAATTGCTGGAGTTTCTGTATTATCAGAGTTGGGAAAGATATATAATCTTGCAACCACTTACACTGAACTTGTTTTCCCCATGGTACATCAGCATAGTACCTCAGTTGTGAAATAGGAAGGTTAAATATAGAGCAGAAAGGTGGAGGGATATTTTTTTTTTCTTTAATTGTCTCTGAAACAGCAAGAAGAAATGTCAGTCCTGAGAATGGCTATTCTTTGAAGGAAATATGAATTTAATTATGAATGTAATTATTCGACTTGCTCCATAACAATAAAAATAAGAGCAAAACCTCATTTAACAAAGCCAGGCAGTCTTTTAACAGTAATGGTCCAGAAATATTTTGAATCACTTCTCCAATTTCGAGAATCATTTGAGTCGCACATAACAACTAAATCTTTTAATCTTTTTTTTTTTCTTTTCCTCCCCACAAAGTAGAGATTTAGCAGGCTACTTAAGACACTGTGCTTTTTTCAGTTCTAATCAAAAGAGTTATTTCTCTAAGCTGTTTTTCTGGCATGATGAATGGAGTGATACAGAATTTGGTTGTGGGGGAAGAAGTGTGAAAGGCACTTCATCACTCTATTTCCCCATCCTAAGTAACATTTAAGTTAAAGCATTAAGGGCTCTTTCTGCTCTTTAGTTCAGTGGGAGTTTGCCCATTGATTTCATAGAAGAGAAATAAGTCACTGAAGTAGGTGCTTTCAGTGTGTTTCAGTAATGCGTTTTGTCAGTTTTATTATCTCCTGAATCTTGTATTGTCACTTTAAATCTGAGTAATCTGTATCATAAGTGACATAAAACTTTGCTATATGAAGTCTGCCATTTTGAATTTATCATCTAAGCTGGTAATTCAGCTGCAACTGCTGCAGGGGCTGAAAGCACATTTTGTGACCCTTGCTTCTCACCTTGGCCACTGCCCTGTATGCAAGCTGCACATCCCAGTACCCTGCCCTGCTCAACCAGTTCCTCTTCCTTTGGAAGAGAATACGGTACCACAAGGAGCCGCCCTCTGGGCATCTGCAGGACTATTACTGTATCTCCATTTTGTTCAAGCAGAGATGGAATGGCCATAGCCATCTTGCTTTGACTTTGTGTGGACATTTTTGTATTTTTCATTAATACAAATCTACCCCATCAGAAAATATTCTTCAAGGAGTGTCACATAGACACTGCAACTAGATAGAATAAGTGAATTTTAGTTTTTAATATGAATCTGTAATAATAGCTTACAAAACTTTGACAGGTACTGAGGCAAAAGGTAACCTGAAAGCAAATATCCCTGTTTGTATACATGAGAAGGTCCTATCTTTGCTTATTTCTATGTATGGTGTATTAAATAAAAAAAGGAATGTATTGTAGTTGGAGACTGGCAGGATTTGATGATGCAATAGGATAATCTAGGATGATTTACATGTAGTCAACTCGAGCAAATACTTCAAAGCTCAAACAAATATCTGTACATACCTACTTTCTAATAGCTCTAAATTTTGGTACCTTATATTTTGCAAACTTATCAATAGCAGGTATTTAATGTCTACATATTAAACATGTAAAAGCCCCTCAACATAAAATGAAAGCTTATCAATATAATTTTCAGAATTCAGGATCTTAATTCCCTTGAAAAAATATATCTTTCTTGTGGTTTGTTTATTACTGTCCTGCTGAGAGAGTAAGTAAGGGTTAATCCAATCTCAATTCGCTTTGGCTGAAGGTTTCAGAGCCAGGGCAGTAGACTCTGCTCAAAGTGACAATGGGTATTTTAATTTCTTTGAAATATTTCTGCAATGACCCAGTGTCAGGAAACATATTCTATTACAGACTATGAAGGGAAAGACTGAGATGGGGAGGTAAAGATTAAGTCTTTCGGTTAGGAAGCAAAGGAGTGGGAAGTAGGTGAAAGCAGAGTCTCTGGAGGGCAGACGCTGAAGCTCAATCTCATTCCCTCCTGTTCTCACCTCAGATTTCTGCACTTTGCTATGCAGTGGAGTGAAGAGTCAGTTCTACAGTGGATTGAGAGATGTTCCCATCTGCACTGGTTCTTTATCTGAATGTAGTATTTTTAGTTTGTTATTTGAAATGAATGGACACTGTTTCATTAATCTTCAGTTACAGATTATATACAAAATTGATACATTCCCACTGGTTAGCAGTATTCTCTCTGCCTTTAAGATGATGTTGCACACAAGAGGAGTTTAGTCTTGCTGAGAAAGAAATTAAAATATTCCATTAAAGGACTGAAGGCTGACACATACTCTGCAGAAATAGAACAGGAACTGGGAAGTGAAGTAAAATAAAACATTCGAAGCCAATATCAGGTAATACCAAGTAATATCGGTAGTAATATGCTCTTTGAATAATCAATGGGTCTTGCATCTTAGGTCCACATTGTGTTCTCTTTTTTCTTCCAGTATCATTTTATTTGTATTTAGATATTATTCTTTATGTTGTCCAAAGCTAACAGATAAGAATATTTCAGTAGTAGTACTCAGTGAGGAAGCAAGTCCCTGCTGTATTGTCTGGCAAGGGGAAATGCAAAGGCAAATCAGAGAAGTCCACTCCAAGGTAAAGATAAAAAAATAAAGGCTCGACTTCCTCATTATTCCATCTTCTTATCTCTCCTCCCCTACTGCCCCTTAAGCTTTTTATTCTGTTTGGACTTCTTTTTTTGTGAATAAAGAGAAAGTGTAGAGTGAACAAAAACATAGAATTTCAAAGCATTTGTTGACCTAAGTACTTAGAAGTCACCAAGGCTTCTGTAGCACAAATAAATACTCATTGCTGAGCCACTGCTTAGGGAAAGATGTATTTTATTCAGAAGGCTCACAGTCAGAGAGTTAATAATTGAGGGAGGGAGCCTGCTTTGCTGAGAATGTATACACTAGGGGCAAATGCAACTGCAAAAGAAAACTATGTACTATAAACCAAACATGCTGATACAATCTTAACAGAATTGACAAGAATTATCTGCTGCTTTACAGTTGGCTTTCTTTTGCTTTTCTCTCAAAAAAATAAATCATTCAAGAAGAAGCAGAAGAAAAAAAACCCTTAGTATATTTTGCAAAGAAATTTAAGAACATAGCTGGTAAAAATACATTAGCTGTTACTGGTTTCTAGTAACCTGAAATCAGCTCCACAATCCATAAACCCATTACACTGCCATTTTGAGGTCTTTACTGTTTTTCACTGAGAAGTATGCTTTTAGGTACTTTTAGTATGCTTTAAGTACTTTTAACACTTTAATACTGCGATAGCAATTTAAAAATACTTACAGAGAAAGTATTTTAATTCCTGTATTCATACTGTTCAATGAGGCTGGCATGAAGGTCCAGGCATTTTGTTGTAACCTGACAGAGGTTTCTGATTCTCCATGTGAGGGACTGCTATGATCCAATGACCCTTTACTGACACCATAATGAGTGGTAATGAGGATTACATTTCTGAGAGTGTATTTATTATATTTGGGAAGGTCTGTTGAGTTTTATGTGGTACTGATCTTTTTGTTTACTTTTATTTGTGTTTGATATCTGTGATGACTGAATGTCAGAAATATTGTGAGGCAGGTTCTGTAGTGTATGACATGGAAGAGAAAGCTCATCTCAGGATTACTGACAAGGTAGAGAAAATATGCCACCCTTGAACCTTCTGAATTGTGCAATAGACTTTCCCTCCACAGTCAACTAGAGTTTGTCTTTCTCTTCTGAAACCTGGATCTTCCGCCTGTGATCTCTCGTTACAGCTGCTTTCCCTCCTGCTCCCTTTTGCAGTCATCAGACGTTTGTCTATCTGTTATGAGTGTTCCTGCAATGTCACGAGGAGGGTACTCTCATCTGTCCTCACTACACTTTCATAGCTTCTCCTGGGATCAAAATTGGCACCACTACAGTATTAATGAAAGGAGGTGAATAGTTTATTATTGTTTATCACCGAAAGAGAAAGGCTCAGATTTATATTAATCACTTGCTCCCAGGACATGGAGCACGATGGGAAGAACTGGTGATTTGTGTGGCTCTGAATTGCTCGCTCTGTCTTTCTGACCTTTTTGAATTGAAGTTTTATGGACCTCAGCTGTTTGCCCTGTAAAGTCTTATAGAGATTTATCAGCTTTATGTATTTTCATCTCTCTTTCGGGATAATTGTAATTGTGTGACCTAGTCACGCCAAATGCTATTGCAAAAACAAAGGCTTTAATAATCTTGGTGTTAAGCAGTTTTTGAAAGATAGGAACAAGCATTTCAAACCTAAAGTCCTGAGTATTTTGCTTTTGCTTCATTTTAATGTTTAGATCACCATTTCAGTATGGGTTGGCTTGAAAACAAGCATTCCATTTTCAAAAAGACAACTATTACATTAAAAGTTTTGGGGTTGCACTACAGCAGAAAGGCACTTTGAAAAAAACAGTGTGATGAACAGTTAATAGCACAAGGGTTAGAGCACTCAGCTGGCTTATGGAAGAGACTGACCTATGTCTCTCTTTTGCATGACTTGGAAGAGAGATTTGAGACCAGATGAGGACTTAGCAGTAGTTTAAAGAGCCTTTTGACATCTTTAACCTTAAACCCAACATTTATCGCCTGAATGTATGTAGCTCCTTTAATCCTAGTTTTGCAGCTTCTCTAGTTTCTCAAGGTGCTTCTATCCCAGATACTTCTGGCCAGCCTGCCAAGAAAGTAAATCTGGTAGCTGGTCTCCTAACGCAAGAGGCACGCAGAGACAGCGCACAGCAGCTGCAGAGCCTGGACCTAGCTGTAGGTGTGAACTCCTGCGTTGGCCTTGTTCTCGCTGTGTGATAAAACTCAAAGTCGGGGCGCATAACCATACGGATGGCAGCTGCGCCTGATTCAGCACCACTCCTGCAAAGTCTGGGTGACAGCCTACACAAAATTTACCCAGCTGGTGTGAAACAAGCCTCGTCTCTGAATCAGAAAAATTTACATTGACTTCCGGGTTCCTTTCTATCCTAGGTGAGTATATTGATGAATAAACCACCCTCCATTTCAAGTACTACTTCTGTCTGGGACACTTCTACAAAAATGCAAAAGGGAAGTGACAGTTCGTGCTGAAATGCTGTAAACATTTGACTTCTGTTACTGAGCACTGAGCTATAAAAAAAAAAAAAATAAGGCTTGAGGTTCTATTCTTTTGATGGTATATTTTTAAATTTGCTTAAAGCCTGGAAAACAAGACGACTGTATCTGTGCTAACAATATTTTTGACAAATATCTTTCGGAAAGAGGCTTTTATATCACATGTAACAATTGTAAAATTGCTTCTTTTTTCTTGATTTGTATTTCTTTGGTTTGGGGTCAAAAAGAAATAATTTATGTACCAACAAAATACAAAACCTAAAAAGTATAATTTCACTAGAGGGCAGAAAATGCCTGAGGTTTGTCATCTACAGAATCACATTTGAGTTTATTTGTCATAAAGGTTCTAAAACAGCTGTACTCTGAGCTGTCTAACCTCTGAATCATCATACACCAAGCAAATCAATAATACTCTATGGTAGTCACTGTTCAAGGAAAGAACACTGTGGTGGAAATGCTTTCACTTAGACAGTTATGTACTGCAGGTATACACCAGTGAGTAATAATGCTTTCCAAGGAAGTCACCATGAAAAAAGAAATCATTTCTCTCCCCAGTGCCACCAGGAGTGAGACAAAAAAGGGGGAGAGAGAAGGAGAAAGAAAGATGAAAAAATGGAAAATCAAACTTTCACCTTCAAAAGTGACTTTAAAATGTTCTTGTTTGCATGTTAATATGTGATTAAATCTTCAAAATTATTTTTATTTATAGATAAATATTTTTGGTAGAATTCAGCATTCAATGAACGTAATTGGCAAAATCGACATATAACTTCATTATTTCTGAAATATTTTCTTCCCATTAAAAGCATTCAAAAATTTTGTATTAACTAACATGTATTTACATATACTGTATCACTCACAGAAAGTATCTGTATTTTCATATTAACTTCACTGCATAATAAAATAAAGATTCTGTATATGAATATAACATAATATTATACTACAATGAAATAAAATACACAAAACCAAGGTGCTGCATACTGAAATTACTTCCTAGCTTATGGGGTCTTTTATAATTTTAATGAAGCCCTTCCTTGTACAGCTTTAATTTTTAAGCCTGCAGAAGACAGAAAAATAAATGGCACAATGTTTTAATTTATCTTTACATAACTCAATTTCCAACTTACACGGTAAGTCAGTTGAGAACTTGTAAAACCAGCAACCCTTTCTAAGTTCACCTATCTCTTGTGAAAGCAGAATAGTCAAACACAGCATGATCCTCATTTTTAGAATCATTGTGGGGTTTTTGTGACATTTTGTTGAAGTAAAGCACATTGAACTGCTTGAGAAATTCATACAGCACACAAGTTCATTTCTTGGTTCTGAACTTTAAAAAAATATTTGAAAAGGCCCTAAGTACTTGTGAATGTATTGGTACAAACAGTTCACACAGTGCCAGGCTATTGAGCTGAAGGAAAAACTACTCTTTTTCACAACAGTACTTTGCATTTTTTTAGGGTCAACAATTTTTTTGGTGTTTTGGTTTCATCGCTTTTTTTATGCTTAACCTGAAACTTCAAAAATAAAGAAACAAAAAAGATTCTTGTAGTTGTTAATAAAAACTGCTGACTAGACCCTGGAAAATTGTTCCCTGTAACTGTTCTTGAAGAAATAGACAAATCCTATCTATTAACATTATTCCCCACACAAACCTTAAAAAAGACACTTGTTTGTTCTCGCAGAGAACTTCATAGTGGGGAAGTAAATGATAATTTTGTTCAGCTTGGCATGACTGTCAGTCTTCAATGGCAAATTAACTGCTATATGAATAAGCTAAAAAATAAATGGAATATGCAACAAGTGAGAATACACTTAAATTCAATTTTTTGCAGTTATTCTTTTATATGAGTCACAGTTTCCTGAAAATAAGTTGTGTAGTAGCTGCAATAGCTGTTCAGTGAAGCCCCCAAAATGACAAACACCATATTAATCCTTCTGATATTAAAAGCACGGGATGAAAACCATTTCACATAACTTTGTATCTCCAAGATTTAGATGTCTATATTTAATTTAGTCAACCTAGCTCCTTTTAGAGACAACAGTGCTATGCTGATTTGCAAGTGGCAAGTATGTGATCTTATTATCTTTGATCAATTTTGGTATTCAAGGTAACTATAGGATTGACATATGAATTTGTATATGAATTAGGATGCGCTATAACTTGTGTAAACACCAAACATGTAACAGTTTGGAGCCTTAGTCTAAGTCACTCTACCTAGAGAAGAGCAAAGAACAACTAAAGTCTGTGCCTCCAGGGAGAGGTTCGTTTGATGTGTCCTGAAGTATGCGACTAAGATGAGATGAGTTGCCCTCAGGAAGTGTCCATTTCTCTCTGTAAAAGGAATATAAAGTACTTAGGTTGGATTTTGATATCTTACTTTAAAGCTACATTAAATTGATATCACCTACTGATTCTATAGTTACTTGTATGAGAAAGCAGTGGTGCAAAGACAGTAACGTCTTGCAGGGCCTTCTAAACGTAGCTTTGTCAACAACCCACGTGATACCCAGATACATATTTATTTAGGAAAGCAAACAGATGGATTGAAAAATGTAATTAAGTAGGAAAACCTTGTAAGATCCAGTCTAAACTAAACTATGCAGAAAGTCAGCTACAGCATTTGTGTCTTTGTACACACAAGCTAAGCATTGTGGCTTATTTTTTTTTCTGGTTTTCTTTTGGTGCTTTATCTGAGGAGACTAACAGACTTTACTGTATTTCCCATGCTCTGAATCAATGTTTTACCTCACTTTTTTGAAAATTCTGTAACACACCTTCTACTAACTGCCCTTTGTCAACCAATCTCAGCAGTATTCCTCCATTTTATTTCACTCTTATGTGATGTCGAGCTGCTCCCACTGAACGATTTAACATGAGCATTTGCACTGGGTCCAGCTGCGAGACAGTCAGTTTTCGTCATAAGCAGCCCCTATCTGTGTTTGGGATTTGTGCTGGGAACAGTGTTAATGACAGACTGGTGTTTTAGCTGTTGCTGAACACTGCGCAACAGCAGGGACTGCTTGGTTTCTCACTCTACCCTGCAGCAAGTGGGCTGGGGTGGGCAAGTTGCTGGGGGGGACACAGCCGGGACAGCTGACCCCAACTGACCCCAGGGATATTCCAGACCTTAGGACGTCATGCTCAGCAATAAAAACTTGGTGGGCGGTGGGCAGGAGCCTTTCCAAGTTAGGCTTCCCTCAGAAACTGCCCACGCATTGGTCCGCTTGTGGGAGGTGGTGAGTGACTGGTTTTGTATTACCTGCTTTTTTGGTTTCCCCGCCCCTGCCCGCCCGCCCCTCCCCTTCACTTCTTAAAATGGATTTATCTTGACCTGTGAGATTTTTCTCACTTTTGTTCTTCCAGTTCTCTCCAGCATCCTCCTGGGGGAAGGGGGTGGTGACTGAGTGAGCAGCTGTTGGGTGCTTAATTGCTCGCCAGGGTCACGCCACCACAGTATTTCTAGATATTCAAAACAAAACATCAGGAAACTTAACTACTGACTGAAAGGAAATTGCTTCTCTCTCTCTCTCTCTCCCTCCATACAATGTTTTCCACTATTAATAATTGTCCTGAAGAAAGCTATTCAAAAGCTTATCAACTTTTATCAACTGCAAATAAACAAAGTACCAAATCTTCACATAAAGTTTATGGGTAGGAACAGTTGCCTTGTTAATTTTAGTGTCCTAGTTTCAACACTGCATAAAAGTCTACTTCAGAACATTCAGCTTCAGAGCTTGTATCTTTCACTTTATTCAGCAGCAATTTAACCAATTTAGAGATAACAGCAATATGAAAATATTATTTTGCCTTTTTACTGGTTGCTGTAAAGTCCTCAAAAGTTACACTAGAAAAAACTCTAACTAGCTCCTCAAAGTGAATCTCATTACTTCACTGTTTTAAGGCAGTATCTTCTTCTTTTAATAATTATGTTAAATATAAATTACAAGAAGCTGTCCTACAAGATTTTTGACTAAAATGTGACAGGCCATTGACTGTAAACCCAATTAATAAAATTGATCTCTACTGTGCATTTTTTTTTCTGTGTGCATTTGTGTAAGTATAGCTGAGTCACATCTGGTAATATGTATACACTTGTGACAGGACTCAAAGTTTGCCTCAGGTTTGAGGTGAATCTGCCTGGGTTTTGTTCTCTAATAAATGACCCCACAAATTCTGAAAGGCTTTAAACTCAGAATGTTATGGAGGGGCATCAGTAAAAACTATGAAGTCTTTGTGTCTTTAGAAAGAGAAAACTGAATATGGCCAGGAAATATAAAATAGAAATAATAATAATAATAATAATAGTCATCATCATCATCTAGTGGAATTGAACAGCTACAATTTTTAATTTACAGTTACAGTTGTGAATGTAATATTATAGTTACAATTGAACAATTTAACATTAAAATTTATTTTTTAATATAACTTCAGTTTGGTTTCAATTTAGTTTTTGATGGGTCATATGTTTATAATTACAGCTCTAAGGGGGAAGGTTTTGTTGACTTAAATTAGAGTGAGCTTTTTACTGTAGGAATATGTTTAAGCATGCTTTAAGTGAAAAGTCTCAAGCATCTCTTGTTTTCAGGTGGAATGAGCTGAGGTGTATTGAAGATGAGCACTCTGGCTTGGCTTCAATACTTTTCCTTTTTTTGAAGTTACCACTGTTTCAGTGAAGTCAGATTCTCCGTGCTACTCTTCAGCTTTTTACTATTCTTATCAGAGGTCTCTGCCATGTGATCTCAGCAAGTATCTAAGGTCTGGTTTATCTGGTTTCTCTAGTTGCTAAGGTCAGCAGACCAGTTTGGAACTATGCAAATCCATATGCCCTTGGACAAAATCTTTAGAGGTGGTGATTGTACACACTCTTCTATCAGCTGCTGTTTTATGCTGCATCTGAGGCAAAAAAGTGGACTTTGACAGAAGGTTGAGAATATTGTGCAGTTTAAGAAGAGATGACACAAATTCCTTTATGTTTTGCTTCTCTCCGGCAGTAGCCACAGCACCTCCCGAAAATAAAGATGCATATGGTCAGAAATTGATGCTTTTAGATTGGGGGACACTCAGTGCCTAAATATCTACTTATAAAGCAGGCTAAGCCAAGACTCATTCAGCAATTAAGATTGAAAATTCAACAGAGATTATCTAATTATCAACTGAAATTCTCTGCCCACTGAATAGACAGAAAGCCCTCAGAAAACTCAGTATTTGTGCTAGTAAAACTCTAATGTCTTCAATTTTAGCAAAAGCAACCCTAAAGTCAGATAATGAGCTAAATAAATCTCAAATTTTTAACAACTGGAGCAGAGAAATAATAGGATTAGCATTAAAGCCTTTATAGCCAACGTACTGAGCAATTTTATACTTCATTTCACTTATTACTATACCTCCTACTATTTTCTTTACTCATTTGCCCTAAAAAGTTCCACAGCTGAGCCACAGAGAAGACCAGGTATGTATATCAGAAAATATCACCTTCCCTCTCACACAGAGTACCCCCATATATATACTCAGCTGTCACCAGTCCACTGAGAAGATTCTAGAGGCCAATGTCCTTGTTGTGGTGGTATGTGTATTTGTTTCGTTGCATGTCTACTTTATTCCTGCAGTATGAATAAAACCCATTAACTGCATTTGAGAATGAAGTCATCAGATCTTTGAAAACCCTTGCAATGCAATTCTCATCAGTGGAGTGTCCTGCAAATACATCAAATATAATACTCCATGTTCAATGAACAGATCAAACACTACCTAAAATAGCAACCTAAGCCTCTCAAGAGACAATCAGAGCAGTCAGTGTTGCTCCTTGAGTCAAGAGAACTTTTATCCAGAAGGATAATTCTGCCCTGTGCAGATGACAATAGTAAAGGCCCCTGCAGGGAGTGAAAAAGCTGCCAGAAACCTCAGCAAATATGAAGAGCACTTTTTTGGCATGCTTTCATAAAGATAACCATTTTACAGAGATATAAAATTGTACATATTGAAAAAATTAAACTGCAGACCTGAACAATTTCTTTCACAGAAGGAAGAACTACATGTCATAGTTTTTATATATATGCTACTTAACGCACAACTTGGAAAGTGTTCAGACAACACAATGATGAGACAGATTAGAAGAACTTTCTTGAACAATTCTAAATTATTAAAAAATATCTTATTCTCTGTGCTTATACAATAAGCTTTTGACCATCTATTTTGCACCAGGAAGATACTCAGATTTTGTAAAGTATCATTTAAAATGCTATTTTTTAGAGCTAACACTATAAAGGAAGAGAGACTAATACAGACATACTTCATCTTTAGATGGTGGGAGCCCTGAGATGTGCAGCATTGAACAGGTCTCCAATCCCCAGGCAGCATACCATGAAGACCCCATCTGTGGAAAGGGTTACCCCATTTTGGTTATTCCAGCTATTACAGGACTTTTTTCCAAGAAAACAACTCTATTCATCATTTCTACTGTCAAACGGAAAGGATGTTCTCATGAGAACTTCTTGCTGCACTTTGAGGTAAAGGCAAGGCCACACAGGCGGCATAATTGCCAGTACCAAGCAGGAGCTGCCTGCAGCTCCTCTGTTAAAATGAGCTGGCTGATTTTATTCTGCAGGGAAGGGATTTGCTCAGCACAGTAAAGTCCTGAAGTTCAAGCTGTACCTCCAGCATAGCACAGCAAAGGACGGCAGAGGCCTGGGCTGGCTAGTTGTTACGTGGATCACTAACTCTTTGATGTACAACGGTCTTCCATGAGGATCACTACAACACCTCCCTTGGACGCAAGGTTTATCTCCATCTAGTGAAAGAAATCCTGGGTGATTTCTGTTTTACTTTGTCTTGGAGAAAATGACATTTTTGATAAGAGTGTTTTCTACTCAGCCTACAATGTCTCCAAATCTCATGATTTGATAGTGCGTGTTAAAATAAAAGGCACAAGATTTGTCTCCTCTAGCTCTACTAATCAGAAAGCTAAAAGCTCTGTCTTTACCTTCCCCCTATGGACAACAGAAAGGGATAGGCACCCCCACTGTATCCTCAGATAGCTCATGTACAGTACTACCTTTGGAATATTCTTTATTCCCACTGATTTATAAGGGACTTCAAAATAATTTAGATTATGCATTGAACTTTCAGTTAGTTACAGTTAGGTGAGATGAATGCCAACTCAATTCTATATGCTAATGATTACATACAGACTTCTGCACTTCATTTCTTTAAAAATCTAAAGAGTCTTTCTCTATCTTGACTGTGTGAGGACTTCTCATAAATCAAGTTGATACTGTAAAAACAAAAAGCAAGTAAATAGAGCCTTAAAGAATGGAAAGATCTTGGAATTTTAATGGTTAAATTGAAGAATACAATGTGGCCAGTGAGGAGTTTTTTTACTCCATCACCTTTGTATAATTCTGAATGCGGGAGTTAGCTGGGACAAGGCGTTATTTATCTTGAGCTTTTATTGTCCTTTGAATGAAAAATTCTACTTTTTCCAGAAGAAGACTGGAGCAATATTGAATCCACAGCACAATGGGCAGGGAACTAGGAGCAGAATAGCTGCATTACCATGTGTACCCAATAAGGATGTATACTTGCATGGCACACAAACTGACTGGTACATTACTTGACAGGATAAACAAGGTAATATTACTCTTAAAACCACAGAATTAAAATGACTGAGACTGTGGAAATTATTTTTTTCCTGTTTAAACATTATGACAAGGTAACTAAGATAAATAGCCTTTAAAGCCTTCATTTGGAAAACACTAATAAAAGGTTTATTTGAAAATTTGTTTTGATTTACACAATTACAGAAAGAAGTGACTAATAACTGTTTGATGAACTGGACTGCCTAACTTATGCTTAAACCACATAAATCTCTAGTTGTTTATTAAATTTCACAATTCCTCAGACATAGTTTGAAAAAGTTTCTGTTATTTTACAGATATTCAGCTTTACAAAATGATTTGAGAGAGAGATCACAGGCTGGTGATATAGCTTACTGAGTCTGTAACTAACTTGATTTACAGCAGCTAACAATATTACCAAGTAGAAACCTTCTCACTCTGTGACATTAATATTGAGATTTGTTTATCATTTTTTTATCAGTCAATAAAAAAGGACACATTAATCTCTTCTCTTCCATACAGAAAGAGTCACTACTGGACTGTAATCATACCAGATAAAAAGCAATATATACTTTACTAAACCAATTTTATAGCAAAGTGTATCTTGGTTATCACTAGAGTGCATTTCCTGAAGAAAAAACCAAACTGCATTGCTCTCCTTTTATTTAATCATTCGACTAAAAGTCTTTAATTAACTTTTAATTTGAGTTCCGCTTCCTTTCCAAATGGACTCTTTTTTACAAAAATAAAGCTGGCCTCATTTGCAAAGTAGTAATAACTTCCTTATGCCTATTTGGCTATTGCTGGAGTTAATACAGTTTTTTTAATAGCGGCTGTTACACAACAATTTAACTCAAGAAGATTAAGATGGCCAAACTTCATCAGTATACAAGAATCGGTGTCAGAGAGCCATAAGAATCACAGCACAGTCCTAGGAAGGAGGCATCCAAAAGGCAGTCACAGGATAGAGATGAGAAACACATGAAAATCTTATTCAGGATGAAAGGTAATACAGGTTATCTATGGGGTTAAGAATTTATGTCTAATTAATGTTTCAGCAATCTAATCACAATACAAGAAATAGTTACAAACAGTTACAGTTCCAATGACAGTAAAACTCACTCAGTAAAAGTCAAAGTTAAGAGAGAGAACACTGACTCAATAAAAGCAGTTAACATATATTAACTTCCTATCCCTTTCTCTGATGTTATGCTTACCCTTCCACTGTCCCACTGGGTACTAAGGTCAAGAACATTAGTCTTTCTTAGTAAGAAGTGGGGGGTTACAACAGCCCATCAATGGCCTGAGGTTTTTGCCAGAAGAGGTACGTTGTTAATGGTGGGGGGTTCTTCTGCCTTGGCCTTTGATTCTTCTGTTCTCGACTTTTTCTCTGAAGTTGGTTTTACCTGGCTCACATAGGTGTACTCCTGCATTGATCAGCTTTTGACCACTGTGATTTGTTTTCACAAACTGGAACCTCTGGTGCCATCCTGTATCCACGCTCTTCCACACCCCATTTAAATCTGGTGTCACCAGCAGTTCCCCTCATGCAGAATGGCTGTCTGTTACTGCTATATAATTTCAGTCAAATTGAGGTGATCGCTACCTGATTGTTAGACAATTGCTATCACAGGGAAAGCAAGCTAACAGCAGCTCAGGACAAGGCAAGTGCAAGTGAGTCCTGAGAGACAGCACTGCCGGGTCAATTCAAAGCCTGAGGCTTTTTGCAAGTAATGACAAAACATCATATTTCCTGGGCTACGGAAAAGCTACCCTTCGGCAATCCTGCTGTGCTGTGTACTGATCTGTGCATGAAATTGGATTCCAGGGCAACAGGAAATTTGGCCTCATTGACCTTTGTTGCCCTTACTGCCTTCTACGGCTAAGAGAGTTACCAGCCTTTGGGTAGCACAACCCAGTTACATTATCTGATCCTTCACAGAAATTTATCAGGAACCGTGAAAGCTTTTGTAATATTTTAAAATAAATAAGATATATGACATAAAAATAATAGTTATTCAAGTACTACATCTGCAGACATGCTCAAGTAACAGGGTGACATTTGTCACTTAAAATCTTCAGAACTAGGAACCCAAAGCATGTCAAAATGAATAATTTCTTTTCAGTTAATCATCAGTCAGACAAAACATGAACAAATATTGTCAGTGTTTGTTTATCAACTGCAAAAGAAGACATTTCAGACTGTCTGAAGTAATATATGATTCGCTGGACAAAAATATAGAACTATTTGGGAGTCTGCTTTTCTGCTTTGTCTGAAGAGAATTTACTGAAAAAAGGGGGTTATATGTTTCGAAGATATATGCAGATTTAATGACATTCTAATGGAAATATTAAATTCATTTTGGTTTTGAATCACTTTGATACCCAAGCCATTTAATTTTGATACCACAAAAAATATTTTCTTTACTATAATTCGGTTATCACTGAATCATTGAATGAGTTGTATCTTTACCCTTGCTCCCAGTTTTCTGAAACTAAAATTTATAAATAGCTATGCACAGGTTATGTAATTTTCTGGCTGGACCTAGATATAAATACTTTTTATATGTCTGCCACAGCCTTACAAACCAACCTTTCACACATGGAAAACACCAAACATTTAACTGACCATGGATGTTCACTTTATTTTTTCCTTTTAAACTGACTTTCTGTATGAAAAGTCTAATTCTTCTGCAGTCACTTTCAGAAGAACTGAACTGTCTATGACCAGATATCCCAGACAGCTCCCGACAATACACACATGAATATTTCTCAAATGCTTTTCAGTCATTTAGAGCAACCGGTTCTGAGATTAATTGCTAAGATTCAGCAAGTACCAGCTACTATTTTACCTCTAATAACTCCAATATTCAACAGAATTTATTAATAGCTGTGGAAACAATTGTCAGCATCAACATAACTGTTATCATTTGCTATGCAAAACAATATATTATTGAACAAAAAAAATGAATTCATCTTAATTTTAAAAGGTATGTGCAGAATTCTTCTAGAAATAAAGCTATGCATTGTGTTTTATAAGCTGTGTAAAAAAAGACGAAGCAGCCTTCATTCCAGCTGAGAAAATAGCTGTGTCTGTGTGTATGCACGTGTATCATCTTCTAATACATAAACTACTTTTCTGCAAAATGAATAGAGAGAAGGTTTGAAACCAGATGTGAGGACTGACGATATGTGTGCATTCTGATGCCATATTCCTTTTAGAACTGGAGGTGGAATCCATTATTCAAAACAGTCTTATCAGTTTTGCAAAGATGTTTTTACAAAGATGTTTCTACAAAGCATCTGTTTAAGCAGATTAGCTATTTGGGATCCATTTTCCAATGGAGAGAATTATCATCATGTTCAGCATTTAAGCTACAATTTTACTTAAGGGATTATTGATGTGTATTAAGTGTTCCATGTCTTTAAATTAGAAACTGGACAGACTGGTTTAGAAATACCTAAAGACTTCAGTATGCATATTTCAGTATTTAAAAATATATTTAATTATATAGGAATGACCTCAGAATGCAGTTGACATACTTTGTGTCATAATTCTTTTTTTAGAAATGTCTTACAACAATTTGAATATCAAAGAAGTTTGACATATTTCTTTGCCAATATAATGATGAAAGATTTTATTTCTTAAACCACTTCAGTGACATGTACAAAATGACATTTGAAGGATACAGGATAAGTTCTCTAACTTTAAACCAGCCCTGAGACTACTGTGAAGGAGGATGCTACCTCTATTCTTTCCCTCCCCGTCAAGGGTAATTTTGTTTGTCATGCCTTCCCTTGTACCTTTGTATAGTGCTGGAAAGATAATCCCTGCCATGTGGATCACAAGTGAAATCTCCATGGATTTCATAAGATATTTTTACTGCAAGATTTGCCCTTACATGTGTAGGACTTCCAAATCCCAGTTTCTTTTTAAAATGTAGCTCTCACATTGTCATAATTATTACCTTAGTAAATGAACAAAATGAATAAATGTCACAAAGCAAGTCCGGAAGAAATGAACATAAATGAGGTAAATGTTGTAAGCACTAACATCACTGTGCAACATTCACAATAAGAATAAAAATCAATGTCAAAATGTTACCGAAAAAGCTGGTCAAAGAAACTCTCTAAGACTCGATTTCGGAGTTTTAGAAAACAAGCATTCTTTATTTCAGTGTTGGGTGCACAGGGGATCGCTCCACCTATCGTGCACACGGTTACCTACAACAAGCAGAAGTTTATATTATTCCAGTCATACATATTCATATTATAATTTACATAGCGTCCGCCCTTTGGTCATGCGCAGCGTGGGTCATCTCTTTCTCCTAGTTAACTGGCCTTGGCAATTTTTAATTACAAAAACTCAGCAGAACTCAAAGCTTATCATTAAGGCCCAAGGCTTCTTGTCTGTTGACACCTCCAACACATACCATTGACAAAGCTCAAGGTTTTTCTTATCTAATTAGTACATACCAAAATTTTGAAGTTTTCAAGCAAGCAAAAGTTCATTAGTACAGCAATACAGTAAAATTTTCCTTCTCCTGCCTTTGTTTAAGGCATCAAAACTTTTCAGAACACAGAAGTAAAGTTGTTCCAAGTCTTTTTTTATTATTGGATGGTGTATTTAAAGGGTCCTACTGTTTTTTTACTTTTCTCAAAAAATATGTATTTCAAAGCAGGAGTGTCAAATACATTTTTGATGTTATAGCAAGTCTTCACACAGTTGCTCATTATTTTCCTCTCAGTGTTATCTTCCTAATTTGTATGTTCCTTAAAAAGCATTTTTAATTTACTGTTTTCAAGGATGTGTGTTGTTATTTGCATTTAGAACAAAACCACAGATTCTTTTAGATAAATAATAATTGTCAATTAGACTGTAACAAATTTTTGAAAACTAATTCTCCAATGCATATATCATCTCATTAGTCTACAATTTTCAGCAACTTTTACTATTTGGTCTGATACATCACCTCTAGAAAAAGCTAGTGTTTACCCAACATTTAATTGAACGCTTTTGTTGACATGATTTAAATTTCAGGATTTCATATTTAACAGTGGGATAGCGTCTGTTTATAAAGCCTTGTTTAGACAGCAAAGGAAGTCTCACAGCTGTAGGCCCTGGCATTCATGGGGAAAAACAACCCCTTCAATACATCCCGCAAAGGCAACATGTCTGGGCGCAAGCAACCCAGGCAATTTCTGAAGAATGTAAAAGACGATTTCTTGACTTACATGATTAACAGACCAATGAGACTACGTGTACTGCTAGATTTACTGCTCCCGAAGCTGGCCAGAGTTGTGTAGGTTAATGGCAGATTTGGCTGTGGTGGACCCTGGAGAAATGGAGATGGCAGAGTTTAGGATCCCGAGAGGAGTGAGCAACAACAGAGTAGCAGAATTAGAACAACATGCTTCAAGAGAGCAGATTGTGACTCGTTAAGGGATCTGCTTGACAAGATTCCATGGGAAACTGTCCTGAAGGGAGCCCAGGAGAGCTGGCCGATCTTCGCGAACAACATCCTCAGGGCGCAAAAGCAATCCGTTCCTTGCAGATGGTCAAGCAAGTATGGCAGAAGGCCAGCAAGGTCTGGACAGTGATTGCCTGACGGAGCTCAAACGCAAAAATGAAGCGCACGGAAGGTGGAAGCAGGGATGGTAGGAATAAAGAGGCATTGCCTGAGTGCGTGGGTGTGGAGTTCGGAAAGTCGAAATTCAGATGGAGCTAAAATTAGCAAGGAATGCTGTCCTAGTTTTGGCTGGGATAGAGTCAAAGCGGGGCTACCCGCTTTCGGTGAGGTTAACCACGTGTGAGACACCGAAGAGTTAATGTCTGGGACACCGCGGTGGGGCGAGTTCTGCTTAACTTAACCACGCACTCCGCGTGACCAGCGGCTGCGCCTCGCAAGGCAGCCCAGGCGAAGAGCCGCCACCCGCGCCCGCCGGCAGCGGCCCGCAGGCCGCGCCGCAGGGAGGCCGCGCCGCAGGGAGGCCGCGCCGCAGGGAGGCCGCGCCGCAGGGAGGCCGCGCCGCTCCCGGTGCGGAGGGGCTGGTCTGACGCGCTGCACGGGCAGCTCGCCGGGCAGGGAAGGCGAAGTTACTCCTCTGAACGGCCCCCAAGCCCAGTGGCTCGCAAACCGCCCGTGACACCTAATCAGCCTAATGAGCTGGAGTGCCCGCCCGAAGGAGGGGCCAGGAGGTGATAAAAGG
>JANXJC010000008.1:12140101-12156997 GCA_027564655.1 Leptodon cayanensis
GGTAGATGTTTGCGGAGGGATGGTTACGGCGGGTGACGCGGGCTGCTGAGGGGGTTTCGCGCCAATTCCTGCTGTGAACAAGTAAGAGTTGAGTTTTGTGAGTTGAAGGATCCCTGGTGTGGTTTCACCTTAATCCTGACCTGGGAATGGGTGAACGTGAGTCATCGTCCTGAGAAATTGGGACGTGACACCATGTGTATCTCCGTGGTACCTTGAACTCCACAGTCGTCTTCTATTTATTTTTTTTTTTTAATATTTGAACCATATTTGAATTTACTCAGATGAATACAGGCTTAGGTTATTTATGTATTTTTAATACATACGTATTTGAAAACAGTTGCAAAACTCTGTTGCGTCTTCATGCCTCCACTAAAAAAACCAAAGTTGCGTTAGCAGTAAATGGTACACCTATTCTGCAAATGCAAGAGAAGAAAAACAAACAGTGATTTTTCAGGTACTAGACTGAGTTTGATGGTCCACTATTTTTATGTGTAAACAAATTACAAGAGGCACAGAAATGGCTAAGGATATCCACCACAAAATCTTCCAGGTTAAGGTCAAACAGCACCATTAAATCATCAATCCTGACCTTTTTTCAATTACAAAACTCTACACTTTGCCCAGTTATACCTCTTCTGAGATCAATAACTTTTATTTGAGTAGACAATAACTTGTGTTTGGCTGAAGCGTATCTCCCAGAAAGGAAACCACTCTTTACTTAAAGGTTTCCACAGACAGAGAAATCGTACCTCTTCCCTTGGTAGCTTGTTTCGGTGATTAATTGCCCATGGTCTTAAAAAGATGTGCCTGAATTCTAATTGGAATTTATCTGGCTTCAGCTTCCAGGCATAGGTCCTTGATAGGCCTTTTTTGTGCCAGATTGAAGCCCTTTAGCAATGGGCATTTTGCCCCTGTATAAGTACTTATGACTGCAGTCAAAGCACTTAATCTTTTTGATCAGCCAAACAGACTGTGCTCTAAATCTTCCACCATAAGCCATTTTTTTCAGCTCTTGGATATGTCTCTTTTCTGTACCTTCTACAATATCTCTTCTTTTAAAAATATGGACACTAACGTTGCATATTGGTCTCACTGTGCTGAGCAGTGGTAATATCACCCCTTTTTTTCTTAACTACTCTCCTCTTCATGCCTTTCAGTAGTATTTTCTGCCAATGTTGCAATAGGTACTCATGGCAAATTGCAGTAATCTTTAAGTCTTTTTCAGAATCATAGCTTTCCAAATTTGTCTATTTATTCCTATTGAAGGTATTTCTTTGATTTTGAACACTTTATTTGAGTGTGATCGCTTACTTTGAAATTACTAAGTGAACTGGACTATTTTTTCTGACTCAACTATTTCTATTATTTATTACTACTATTATAAATATTATTATGGCTATTTATGATTCATCAGTCTTTGTTTTAGCCATTGTTAGAATTGGTTGACTCTATTAATTACTGTGAAATGTCCAATCCTGGTTGTTTCACAACTTTTTTAGAAAAAGCATTATCAAACAATGATTTCCCACCACTGTCTACTGTTCCAGATTTGTCACTGGGTCACTTTTTAATGTACTGATCTTGTATCATTCCAGAATTTTACTGAAGTATTTCATGTTCATCATTTATAAACAACTGACAAATTTAAATCAGAGGATGTAGGTATCTGAAGCAGAGAATTTTTACATGCTTTTCATTTATACCCACAAGAAACAGCAGTTTTCTTTCTTTCTTCTGTGGGTTCTTGTTGTTGCTGTTGGTTTTATTCTACTCAGAATAAATAACCAAAAAGAACAAACCAAGGAAGAGAAGAAAGGCACATAAAAATCAAACTGAAGAGTACTTGTTGTGTTGCAAAGTACAGAACAGTGTGGTCTATTGTTTAGAGCTAGTATAAGGAGAGCGCATTTTCTTCATTATTGAGTAACTGATTTGCTACCTGATGGGCAAAATGACTTAACTTTTTTTAAAACTGATTTCTCCAAATTCAAATGCAAAGCGTTATACTGTTTCCTAATTGTTCTTTATTGATGCGGTCAAAAAGTATTCCACATAAATATATTTCCATGACAGAGATTATTCATATTTCAAATTGTCATTTGATACTTTCAGAATAGAAATGTAGTTTATTTTATTTACAATGTGGTGAATTTCTTGAGTGTTTTACTGCAGATTCACTTCACATCTCACTCAAAAGATCGTCATTCTTCTGTCTCTGAAAACTTACTGTTACTTTTTGATCAAGGAAGTGTCAGTGCATTGGCAATATGTATCATGACATCACATTTCACTTTCACAAGGGTAGAAATGAAAAGTAGGTGTAGACAGTTCCAAAACTGATTCTGGAACATGTGAGCACTTCCAAATTTAATGGAAGATAAGAGCTATAGATAAACAATATGTGGAGATAATGTCAGGACTAGCATTAGTGAACAAATGTCTTCGCATTCACAACTTCTTAAAATCAACAGATTGGGCTTAGCTCCATTGTACACCTACAAAATTCTCAAATTCATCCAAAATTTGAAATTTGACTATTAAAGTTTCTTTTCAGCTACAGGGGAAAAAGCAGTTTAAAAATTTATGCCAGTTTAAACAAGCTAAACAATTGGCATACAAGACAGCTTCTCATCGATCTGTGTGCTTAATAAAGCTAAATGTTAGGAAGACTAATGTACCATACTGATGTTTTAGGAATTTCATTAACGTATTTGAAAGACTGTCATAACTCACTCACCTCTGCTGAGTTTATGAGCCATGGGTTTTCTCCAGCTCATAAAATCAACTTGCTTAACACAATACAGTGACTGATAGCATCAGAGATGACACTTCATGAAGCAAGGTGACTCTTCTCTTTCCTTCTTTTTTTTATAAGTTTTGTAGGACAATGCAGGGATACTGAAAAGAGAACTGGGTAAGAGTCTGAGAAATTACTGTTCTGACTTAGTGACAAGTTAATTACAAATATCCCATCTCTGTTGCTCTTTGTAAGTGTTGAATGTAAACTAAGACATAATGATAACTTCTGAAATACTGAGAAATTAATCTGGGTTTTTGACTTTTTAAAATGTAGTACACCTGGCATAAAAAATCAGTAAACAGTAATGTGCCTTTCTGTCAGCTGCGTTTATACTGAACCTTCATCTAAAAATTTTGAAATGAGAAACATTTACAATTTTCCCTTACGTGGAATAAAAACAAAGAACATATGTACACATTTGTACACGTTTTGTCATTATAAACGTCAAACCCATTAAGTTTTAAACATTATTCTCACCTTTTTCTAGTTATCTACAATGCAGATGTCATCTGAGATGGTCACCCAAGTCTCCCTTTATCCATGGATCAAAATAGGCACCAACAATGTGTGATTTCTGAAGAAATATTTGTCTTTCAATTAATGCAAAAGAAACCTAAAGGGAACAGCCCGGATGTGGATGTTTAATGCTATAATTGCATAAAGTTAGACCTAGTTAATCTCATTCCTGGTCCCCAGAGGAGAATCTACATCTTTAGCCATCACCTACAAGGTATGGTAAAACATGTCTCAGACATGGTTCAAAACAGTCAGCTCCCTGAACAGAAAGCAACCTACTGAAGTAAAAGTAAACTTTGAGTTTTGGTTGCTCTTAGCTGGATTCATATAGCCCAATGCTATGTGAATAGCCCCCTTGGAATTAGACATTGACATTTTTTCTAAGTTCCACTTCAGACAATTCCCTTATGAATGTGGGCCTAATATAAATTTTTGGGGGATGCAGTAATTATCTCTCAGCCTCAGAGAGACACTTATGCATAATCACAATTCATAGACGAAGAGCAAGCCTCTACAGTCAGTCCCATTTTCTCTTTGGAAGATGCACCATACAATCTCTTTCTTTTAAAACACTATGCAAAGCAACTAATACTTCCATGTGTGTGCAATTATAAGCCTTGCAATAAGCTCACTTGCTTGGGATGTGATACTTAGTTTGAAAATAGTTTCAAAAAAACACATCATCCATCTTGAAAACAGTACATAACAAAGCAGACTACAAGCAGTCTTTTGTGTATGCTTAGGAAGAAATAGCTAGTGGATACTGACTGACTGTGAAATTATATCTGTACAAAAGAAGAAACTTTTTACTGTGAGGGTGCTCAAGTATTTGGACAAGCTGGCCAGAGAGGCCAACTCTGTCTTTCAAGAAGTCCCTTCCAGTCTAAACAATTCTCTGATTCTGTGAATACATGTCACAGAATAGCAGATTCATTGATCTAGGAAGTGACCTCTGGAGATCATCTAGGCCAGCCTCCCTGCTCACAGCAGGGTCAACCAAAGCATGTTGCTCAGGGCCATGTCCAGCCAAGTTTTGAATTTCTCCAAGGCTAGAGACCACAGAACCTCTCTGACCAACCTGTCCAAATACTTGATCACCCTCACAGTAAAATGGTTGTGTGTGTGTGTTTAAATAGAATTTTCTGTATTTTAATTTGTACTCATTACCTCTTGTCCTGTCACTGGATGCCACTGAGAAGCATCTAACTCTTTGTCTTCCTTATTCCCTCCCATCAGGTATTTATACACATTGATAGGTTCCCCCTGAGGCTCTTCTCTAGGCTGAACAGTCCCATCTCTCTCAGCCTCTCCTCATATGCCAGATTCTCCAAGTCTTTAATCATCTTCATAGCCCTTCACATGGCTCTTCACTGGACTCGCTCCAGTATTTCCGTATCTCTTTTGTAGTGGGACCCCAGACCTGGACACAGCACTCCAAAAGTGGCCTCACCAGGGCTGAGTAGAGAGGAAGGATTACATCCCTTTACTGGCTGGCTATGTTCTTCCTAATGCAGCCTTTGCTGCAAGTGTACGTTGCTGACTCATGGTCAGCTTAGTGTCCACCAGGATCCACAGGTCCTCTTCTGCCAAACTACTTTCCAGCCAGTTGCATCACAATGTGTAATGCTGCACGGACTTTTTCCTTCATGAGATTCTTGTTGGACCAGTTCTCCAGCTGGTACAGGCTCCTCTGTATGTCCCCACATCCATGTGGCTTGTTAGCCACTGCTCTTAGTTTTATATAATCTGCAAACTTGCTGAGGATCTGCATGCTGTGCATCCAGGTCATTAATGAAGATGTTTAACAGTATTTTCCCTAGTACCAACCTCTGACACACGCTGTTGGTGACTGACGTCAGCCAGTTTTCAGTCCATCTCACTGTCCAGGTAGTCTGAACTTCGTCAGTTTGTCTGTAAAACCTTACTTGGTATAACAGCTTAAAAAAATTTAAGTCATGAGACTATGAGTTTATGTGGGTACAGGGTAAAACGAGCATTTTGAAATACTTTGGATTTTAGCACTGCCCACTTTTAGTTCTAGTTCAGATGCTTAAGCTCAGATTTACCTTGTGCATCTATGCAAAGTAAATAGGTTTGTCCAGACTATACGTCACTTCTGAGTGAATGTTGTATTATTTCTGCATCGTGACTCTTCCATCCATTTGAAGATCCCCTATGAAAATCTCTTCTCTTCCATTACTCTTTTAAACATGTTACCTGAAGGACTTTATTTTTGTTTCGGTTATGCAGTTACCTAACATAGCTCTGTAAAAATGATCACTTTCTCTGAAAGATAATTTAAAAGTAGTGTATTATTTTACAAGTGTGCTTATATGGTATTCTATTCGTAAGTATAGTTGGTCTTGTAGTATGTTCTTCACCACTTGAAAAGAAGCAAGAAGCAAGCAACCTTAGTTCAATTGTCATTCCTGAGATTGAGAAGTTTATTTAGGTACTTTTAATACTGTTTTTATAATTACATTTTCTCAGCTTATTCTCCTAGTCTTCTCCCTGTTGAACATGTTCCTGTATTTTCACTGTTTCTTCTAATCAAGGCATCTACATTTGTGCTATTTTGGGTAAGCCTGCATGTATAGTTACAATTTCAGTTGTAAGATAAATTTAACTTTCCCTTCTTTTCTGTAAGATTGAAAGTAGAAAAGAATTTACTAACATCTGATAAAAATCTGGATCCTGCTTGCCAAATGAAGTGCTATGCCTCCTTTGCATATGCCATATCATTTCAGATACTAACACCTTTATCAGACCCAAGCTTTCACAATTTGCAAGAACATTTTAATTTGTTGAGAGCTAGGTTTCTACAAAGAAAATGTGATTATGCTGTATCAGTTGTGGACTGAACTCATATTGCATTCTTTTTTTGCTTGGGTTTAGTTATGAATCTCAGATAAGCATGATTCTGTAGTTTCCATCCTATTTTCCAAGTTATTAATTCTGAATCAGTCTGCTAATAGTGATTAATAATCTCTGAATCTATAAAATACTCGCATGTCAAAAAAATATATATTATACTTAAGGAAATCAGGTTCTATGATAATAGTAGGATACACATCAGGTGAATGAGGTTTTCATTTTTATTAATTTGCAAATTTTTGTTTTGAAAAAATCCTGTATATTATGAGTTTTTTCCTCCTGGATATTTCTTACCCTTAATACATGTTACTTTTACTTTTCAAAAGTGTTCTCCATTAGTCTAAAATGAACTAGGTTCTTCATTCCTCAAACTTACAGAAAATCTCAATTCTGTTGGAGGGGTAGTTGCATCTTTATGTAAGGATTTATCTAGGTGTAACTATAAAGAAGAATGAAGCCTTCATGAAAATCTAGTCTTGGATAGAGTTTGTTACTTTTGCTAGAGCCGAGTTTGGCCCATTGAATAGTGCTATGTATTAACATTGTAACAGGTCAGTTTTTCTGTATTTTCTGCATCTGTCATGGATGCAAAATAATCTGATGGGTATTAAGATTTCCCTTCTCCACAAAGAGCTGCAGGTATAAAGAAAGTCTAGAATTGACAGCACTGCAAGGAGGACTTGGCAGCACCTTCAGTATAGAGGCTAGCGCTTCAAGTAAACCCATTGCCTAGAGAAAACTCAGACAAGTTGCCCAAGGAATGGGAAGCCAAAGATCAGCAATTTTAAGCTATCACCTGAATCAAGGCTTTTATGTAATGCAGAGAAAATTTGGAAGCACTTTAAGCAGAGAATTTTTCAGTATCTATATTACTAAATGAGTACTAACTGATAGAGAAAGAGACAGCTAGGCACACATTGCGTATCACTATGGTAACAGACACCCTAAAACCAGTATAATAGCAATAGATGTAGAGGCATTGAAGAATACAAAAGCAAAATACAATGAACAGTATATGAGTAATACTATTGCATACAGTGGCCACAGCAAATTCTCTATTCTGCCTGGAGACAGCATGTAGCTTTATCATGTAATTTAAGGTTTGCAGCTGCTGAATTACTGCTTCTATACCAAAGATTTTAGAAAGATTTGGAACAATTTGGAAAATTCAGAAATTAAGGGATAATATTGATTAGAAAGTTAAGACCTGTTATTGTAGCATTGGGTTGTATAACAGCTACCTGAAATGCACTTGTAAAAAAAGATAAAGTACTTACAAAAGTGTAGTCAAATTTTGTACAAGTCCGTGGACTATTTGATTGATAATGTAAAAAAAAAAAAAAAATCAAAGATGAAAAATCAATATAGTTTTGGGCTTACATAACTGAATACAAGATTGCAAAATATCTGTGACGTTTTGGGCCCATAGTGTTATTTTTTTATAATTTTGTGGGTCACACAAGACAGTCTATGAATTTTAAAAAGAGATTATGTATATTAGCATTTTGAACAAGAATCATAATAAGAAATGTCCATAGAATGTATCAAGATCTTTCTGAAACAAAGGATACAAAGGAAAACACAGCCTTTCATCTTAGTGTAATGCCAAGGCAGAAACAGAAGGGAACTGTCAGACTGCTGTGAAGTTGATCAAATTTGCCAATATAATAATTCTATTAATGTAATTCAAGATACCAAAAACCCAAAAGATTTTTAATTCTTTTTCATATTTCCTTCCTTCTTCCTCTGTCTTCCTTCTCTTCAACATCCCAACAAATTGGAGCCAAATGAATCGTGTTTACATCTAAATTAATAACTTTAATTATGAGTAGTTTGCACTGTGAAGGGATTCTGATTTTCAAGTTATTAAAGCCATATTCTAAAATTGCCTTCTCATATACCCACATACACACATATGTATATATATGCACAAAATTTCCCAGATCTGCAATAAAAACAGGAAGAAGAAAGCTGATACGTAATGGGAGTTTGGAAAGAACTGGGTGACTGATCTTTTTTTTTTTTTTTTTAATTTTATGAGAATAATCAATAACTAATATAAAACATAAATTACTTCTAATTTCTTAAATTTTCTGTTCCTCAGATGAGTGAGGTTTTGAAACAATCTTCTACTAGGAGCCATGAGAAGAGTTAATCTTTTGATAGTTTAAAAATAGAGCTTGTATCTTTATACACAAGTTAAAATGAAACGGAGTTAATGACTTAAGAGGCCTTCTCTTTGCTACAAATTAAAAATTCATGTTGTTTTTCTTTGCTTTCTGGAAAATATATCATTCTGAAAATGCTGCTTTCAGTATTCTTCCATCTTCATTTAAAACCAAAATAATACTTAGCTAACCAGACGGTATTCTGTTTGCAAAGTGGTGTATAGGTGATATGTTGTCTGCATGAAAAACTGCACTGCATGACATTTTCTAATATGGGGTTGACAGACAGCTAAGATTAAAAGACACTGGGGTTTTGTAACACAAGCTGCCTAGACACTTTCTATGTTTTATCAGATAACAGTGTAATATACCTACAGGACATGTTCAACTGTTTGGCTGCAGAATTATTTTTTTAAATCACAGATTGAAGGTGAACTTAATCTCATCTAATTTTAGATTTCTATAATATAAATGTTTACTTTTGAGGTAGCTAACCTGGTCAGTGAGTTAGTCAATGAAAAGCTATAGGAAACCTTGGGTGGTTCCTCCTACTGTAAGGAAGACATCTAAAATATGTCAGAGGCCCATTCTTGCTACGCTGACCCTTTCCCTTGAATGACTATAAAGGAAATGTAGACTGTGCCTCAAATGTGTAAAGATTCCTATATCCAGTAAAGATACCTATGAATGAGACAAACCTTTCCTCAAGTGACTGTTGCTAACTACGTATGATCTTTTAAGTGTGAAATGAAAGGCGATATTCTCTCGCACTTGCTGAATGCTTGGTTTGGTTTGGGTTTTTGTGAGCTTGTATTAACTAATGACCTATGCCAGGAGAACTCTATTAAGTTACTGACTTTCCTCAATCATCTTTTTGTTTGTTAGTTTTTGACCTTTGACGTTTTTTTGTAGTTCTACATTTTTAAATAAATAGGACTGCAGACACTGTGTAGCAAATGTCTGTCTCCTGCCAATAAGCTTTTTAGATGCCCTTCTGAGGCTCTCTAAAGCTTTTTATGAACTGGCAGGAGTGCCCTAACAGCAGATTGAAATTTTGGACTTAAGAGAAATGGTTGGGCCAAGCAGCTTGTAATATTAAAAAAAAAGTAGTAAAATTTGAAAAGAAAATCCTTGTTTTGCAGAATAGAAGAAACTTCAGAAATCCTACTTGCTCGGTGGATTTTGTACTTATTGCATGAAATATCAAGGTCTCCTGTATACAAATGCAATGAAACTCTGAGGCACAAAACACACCTGCTCTTTTCCCGATAAGCCCGGGAAAAATAAGCTCGTGGAGTCTCTGAAGGCAGTCACTAGAGGGAGCCATGTTCATATGCAGTTTGTTACATGCCTCTGCAAAGCTTTCTAAAATAACCCAGCTGATAACAAAAGAGATTGGTTTTTATTTGCTACAGAATCCTTACATAGGAAGAGAATGTAATATGAAAAACACCAGACTCTTTCCTAACTGAATATGCTAGTCAAGTGAAGAACCACAGTAATAATAACAGTAAAGGTGCTGTTACAACATCAAGTTTGCTCTGGTCTGTGATTCTTATGTACTAAATCCACCAAGGGACTTAAGCACTTAAAATTAACCTCCTGGGTATTTCAGTGTGCAGATCCAAAATCACAAGGAGGGAGAAAACCTGCTGTACTGTTGCTTAACCCTGCCAGTAACTTGGCAGTTGCTTTCATGCTCAGCTTCAGAGTTTCTGAGTACTTACACATTAAGAATTGCCCAAATCTGAGTGTTACAGGGATTACCTTCTCAGTAATCAGTGACTGGTGTTTTTCTGACAATATAACTAGAGGACTTGTAGGTGTTCTCACAGCTGAAATATTTAAAACACAGAAAGATTGACTTCCCAGTGAAATGCAGTTGCAGCCATTTTCTTTGAAAACAGCTAGAGCCCTTTCGTGGGGATAATGGAGGTGAGTTTTTCACACTGAGAGGAGCATTGAAATAGGGGGTTGAGATCTCACACAACGGATCAAGAAGGGGGAAGGGAGCACAGTAGGTATAGTACGTACAATAATAAATACTGTTCTTGCATAAACCCTTCTTCATTTTGACATAGAGAAATAAGCCACTGGTCATAAGCTATTACTGTATGAAAGGAATAAGCCCACTACCAAGAACCCCCATCATGCCACTATACTGTGAGGCATACCCTAAGAATTACAGCTTTCAGGTGTTATAAACAGACTGAGATATGAATTAGATGCTGAGTTGCTCTTCAACACTAAGAATAAGGAAATTTGGGGTTAAAAAAGGTGATGCAGTTATAAAATCTGGTGATGCTTGTCAGTACTATATGTGTATATGGAAAGCGCAATGGAATTTAGGAATTAGCAGAATAAGTGACTTATAAGCAAACGTTTTCAGAATCACAACTTTGTTCCTAGGGAATTACAGTGAAGTTGTGTTTTAACCACATACACATATACACATACAGGTATATTTATCTGTGGGAACTATTTCATAGTTTTTTTCTGTTCAGATTTGTGGAGATCAGTCTTTCTCATGTTAAAGCAGTATGGGAATAATTAAAAAAAACCCCACCCCCCCAAGTACAAACTATGGAAATTATAGCATCAACAAAAAGGATTAATCTCATGAGAATAAATAATATTAAGTTTTAGGAAGAGAGCGTAACACCATAAATTAAAACAAAAGTTAAAACTATATGAATGTAAACTACATATCACAATTTATTTCTGCTTTTCTTCCAGTATCTTCTTACAGACATCACTGTAAATGTCAAATTATGTAACTTCACCAAATAAACCTCAGATTTTAGGAAAAGGATCAACCTACCCTATTTTTTCAGATTCTGGAGAGTAAAGTTCCTTTTGGTTTTGTGGTTTGTTTTTAGAAGTTACCTTGTTTTGACTGTATCTTATTTAAAGTGTTATGCCAGTATTTCTATGTCATAAACATGAACCTATTTGCAGTTCAGCAAGAAGGCACTTGTAGTACAAATTTTGAGTGCTTTTCATATGCTGTTCATCTTTTGGGGGGGGCTTACAGATCTAGACAAGTAACTTTCTGAAGCTTTTCTCTGCAAGTGAGGGAAGAAGAAACATGTTTCTTTTGTAGTGAAAAATGAGTCTTATGTATTCAGTGTGGATGTAAGCACTGAGGCTTGCAAGGAAAGCAGCAAATTTCCTGTGGCTCATGATGCCATTGCAGGAGTGGACACTGCATTTCTAGCTCAGAACACACATGTGTAATTAGCTGCATGAGGTGACTAGTTCCAAAATAAAATATCAAGTTCAAGTTAATGAATTTCTTGCATAAACTGGCTCCTTTTTTTTTTTTTTTTAAGATGAGCTGCAATTGATGGAAGTTTTCTCAAATTAGAATGTAACCTCTTGGAGGAAATAATCTGCCTGTGTATTTTCCAGACTCCATAACACTGGAGATTCATTCTTGCTAGGAACCTTGCAGTAACCTTGCATAAAAGTTATTTGTCCACTCTCTAATAGTGTTGTGCATTTAAATTTCATTTTAATAAAGCTCCTGTTGACATTTGAAAGGTACAACAATCTTCCTATCTGTGATGCAAATGTAAGGCATATGACTAATAAGAACATAATTTTTTTAGACTAGGCTAGACTGGAATGTTTTGATTATAGACACATTTTATCTTAGAATTGTGTATCATAACTGCAGAATCTTTCCATTTTGAATTCTGGGACTGGAGCAGATGGCAGAGATGTATTTAAAATAATGGTACTTGACATATAATTTCTATAAATAGCTAGACAGCTACAAGGTGTTATTTGTAATTTTTTTCTTTTGGGAAGAAACTAGAAATTTTCTGTCATTTCATTATAATTGTTCTTGAAATCCATCACAAATGGATAAATTTTTGAAATTTTTACCTTAAGGTAAAAAGACAGATATGAAGGCAGATGTTCTTTCACATGTTTACTGGATTCCCAAATGTCTTCACGGCCTAGTCATAGAATCAATTCCTGAGGCATATTGTGCACACATACATAGAAGTATACTGATTAAAAAAAGTAATGAAAGACATATTTTTTCCAGTTTTGTAAAACAGTTATCAAATTTTCCTGTCATGATGCAGGGGGCTACTGGAAAAAAAAATTGTTTTTCTACCCAAGAAAGACTATATATATATGATAAAATGTATCATATATCTGACTTAGAGTGAGTTTGTGTGTTAAAAAAATTTCCCTTCAGCCCATTGATGCAATGATTTAGATAATGAAGTGTCAGCTATGGAGGGGAGAGAGCTGTATAGTATACCAAAAATAATGTTTTGGTTTTATGCCACTGGTGGGTGCTCTTTGGGAGAACAGTTAGTTATTGACTCAGGCAGAAGAAAAATGAAAAACAATCTTAGACATCCTAGCAGAGCTTATGGTAATATAAAATAAAAACTAATGCTTGAGAGTCTTAAGCCAATTTCCATATGTTGTTTTCTGTTCCAGTGTTGGTATTGTCATGTTTTCATTTGGGGTTAATGCAAACAAAACAAAAACCTTAGAAAGTCAGGTGCAACTAATATAAAAAGTGTTGCTGAAAACAAGTGAGAATGAACAGACTGTGTGATTTAAATGTTCTTTTAAATTTTTGGCAGCTTGAGATTTACTTTATATCCCATTTGTTCCTTATTCTTTTAGTTATAGCAAGCAGGTAATGCTTCCTTTGCTGTGAAAAATGCTGTTGTTGCCAACTTTGTCAGCTAAGCTTCATTTTTACAGTTCTGGTAGCATCAGTTTGTCAACATAAAAGCTAAAATATTCTGAACTCAATCAAGCTTTCTCAGGCTTGTCTCCGGAGGTGGCACTAAACGGTTTGGATAGCCTTATCTGTTCAATACTAAGGATGTTTGTAGCTTCTGCTAAGTGCTCTCTAGTGATTTCTTTCAAAACTTTTAACAGTCTACAATATGTCTGTCTGATCATATACATGCTCCTTACCACATCATCCTAGAGACCTTTTTTGTAAGGGCCTGCTAATATTGCTACCCTATCAGCCAGTTCCATATAGACCAATAACAGTATCAAAACAGGGAAAAAAACCAGACATTTGGTACCATGCTTTATTTTGGTATAGTTACCACTGAATTTTTTAGGAGATACAGGCAAGTTATGAAGTGGAGTGCCTCCAGCAAAAAAGCAACAAGTGTATCATGCAAGAAAACTCTTTCAGATTCAGAAAGTTAGACGAATTTGCTTTGGTAAAGAAATATGGTGTAGAACAAGACTCAAATTTGAACATCACTTGTCTTGCACAGCTTTGAAGAATACAATTTAATATTTTATGAGATTGTGTAGATTTGCACTGGGAAGGTTATTTGTATTAGGAAATACTTTTTCTATTGTTGGGTGCATATTGAATTATTTCAGTGAAGTGGAACAGCTCTGATTGTGTTACCAAAAAAAAACCCCACCCCAAACTACTTTTAAATGCAGATTCCAGTTACAATACACCTTTTTTAGTTCTGCAGACTACATGCTTTCCTTTAAGAATTTAAATTAGTGCACAGAGAAATTTGAGGTTAAACTTAATGCAATAACAGTTCCATTTTATGTTTTTTTTTTAAAGTAAATTACAAGCTTTTGCCAATGCTGTGGTTGTATTGTCTGTGATTGCAGTGGTGGCACTCTCGTAGGCACTTAAATTAGAACTCTTTATCATCTATTTCTTCAGCAAAATCATACTCTCACATTTTGATATATCACTTTTGGAATCAAAAAGGAAGGAAAAACTAACATTCTACCTTTAGCATTGTCTTTTCCTACTAATTTAATTTTATAATGGTGCCCTCTGCAAGGAACAGGGATTTTTATTTTCAGTTGAGGTTATAATTTTTTACATGGATGACAGAGCACTAGAAGAGTTGCCATGTTGGAATAGAGTTATAGCTACTCTTAGCTGATACAATGCCTCTGGTGGTGGCCTATGCTCGCTCTATTAAGGAAAATGAAAATGTGTGTAGTAAAGAAGACATAGAGAAATGTGTATTTCTGACATTAGCTTTTTTGTGAGGTTAAAACCTTGGATGGAAATTTATACTCAAGTTAATATAAATACAGAACTTTGTTAGTGGGCAAAAATTAATGTTGATGCATAGAATACTGCATTTGAGCATTGCCCATGGGAACGGCAGCACCCAGTTCACCCTCTGTCAGGAATGAACTCCAAGCATACAGCAAATTACTGCTTTTGATGAATATAGTGTTATTTGACAGTACTGAACAGCAACTCTGTGACCAGCCTTTCCTTGGAAAGAAGGAAATTAATTATGGAGAGAAAAGTTGTTTATTTACATAGGCAAAAAAGTACAATGTTTCTGTGCCCAACTACGGAATTAGTTTTATTTTTTCCCCAGGCATTGTCAAATGCAAAAAACTATAAACAATATAAGGAGTAGAGACTCTGTCTTCCGTCCCACTTCTTCCTTCTTGTTCCTTCTGACTAGAGGAACAAGAAGCACTTTGTTCTTAGTTGAGTCCTTATTAAGTCATACACAGTAGAATTTATTTTCCCATATATTTTTCTACTTAAACATGCAAGGACTGTGACAGGAGATTCATGCAGATGTTAGCTTAGAGGCACTTTGTAGAGATAAACCTGTTCTATGCCATGAAAACTATGAACACTGACTTAAGATCTTGAACATGCTGGTCCCACACACAACTCCTCCAAGAAACTAAATGCACAGGCCCATCAAACATTTGATGACTCAAACTGCTATTCAATCAATTCTATGGAAATAGTTGGAAGAGGTTATGCTTAGATCAACTGAGTCGAAGTTCTGTATTGAGATGGGAAGAAAATATCGTAACTAAACTAGAACAAGGAGTAAAGGCACCTTTTAAAAAAAGAACAAACACAAAACCAAAATGAAACCCAAAAGTGTTTCTTGAACATGCTCTGAAAAAAAAAACCAAAACCCTAAACAACATCCCCCCCCGATTTGTGATAGAATTGTTGTTAAATTCAGAATTGGAAAGGACCTTAAGATATCTAGACTATCTCTTGCTGAAGGCAGAGTCAAGTAGGTTTAAGTAAGTAAATTTTTTCTTGCAGGTATCTTCCTGTCCATTTCTTAAAATATTTCTATTGCTACCTTTATAACATCCACAACTATTAAAATTTTTGTTTAGTGATTTAGTTATGTCTCATTAAAAATTTGGGGTTTTTTCTCAACTACTATATACACTAACAGTTCTGTGCCTCGGTTCAATTACTTATTTTTCTGTTCCAAGTGAAGGGGAAAGCTTACCCCTTTGTGGCAATCTTTTTTCTCATAAAGTATTTTTGTCCTGTCTATGCCTCAGTTTTCTTTTTTTTCTAGACAAACCCATATATTCTAGGCTTTTCTTCTTTCAAATACAGGCAAGTATAATAAAGCGTGGGCCTCACAGTGTCACACTGACTTCTTAGCCTTTAGCTGTAGTGAAAGCTGTTTCAGAGAGAACAGTCCCTGTCTTTCACTGAATGCTGACCCATTGGCACATCTTGCCTTCACACTCACTGCACAAAAGGGGTAAGGATAATTTCCTCTTCACTGTACAAATGCTGCCTAACAAAACTCATTCCATAATACTAATCATTTCATCTTTATTAAGTCAAAACGTTATGTGATGTGGAGTCTGACCCATGTTGCTCAGTTATATGAGAACTTAAAAATAGAACTTTAAGTGCTTTTTTTTCCATAAAGCTGACTTTACTGTAGGCAGAAAAATTACTTGTTCCTGGAGCCAAGTATTATTAAAATCTAAGGAGAGTTCAATACAAACATAGATCAATTATTCATCTTGTCCATGTATGTGCAACTACAAATTCTGCCTCTCCATTCATTTTCTTGGCTTGAATGACTCCAAAACATGTCTTGGTTTCTGCATTAAAACAGTAGCGAACATTTTTTTTTTGTGAATCCCTCCTAAGACAGATCAGTCATCACAACACTTATTTTTGCTTTTAAACCTAAAGATATTAATTGCAAAACCCCTGGATTTAAAGACTTGGTTCCTGAACACTACATGTTATGGACTGTATTGAAAGATAATCTACACATTAAAAACCTTAGAGATCTTTCTTTTTCAGAGCATCATGGATGAGAGTGAGGAACACTTGTATAGGCAAGAACGTTGAGGACATGGAAGACAAAACTAGAAGAAATTCTTTATGGGGAAAATTTGGGAAAACAAATTGACAATTTATGTCTGAGCTGGTATCTTAACTGACTTCCATTAATTGAAATAGTCATCCATGAATAGGATCACCCAGCTCAGTTATGGTCCTATTTTATAATTCAGGTTTCACATAAAAGCAGGAACCTATCCGTGGAGCAAGAATAGAATTATTGTGTAACCAAGCTGCTACAAATATAGGAAAAAGCTACAGAGAGAGCTCCATCATCTATCAGCGATCCTGGTCAACGAGGGAGGTCCCAGAGGACTGGAGGCTTGCCAGTGTGACTCCCATTTACAAGAAGGGTCGGAGGGAGGATCTGGGGAACTACAGGCCTGTCAGCCTGACCTCAGTACCGG